>SJXQ01005047.1:168543-245686 GCA_006408695.1 Aepyceros melampus
GGAAACAGTGTCAGACTTTATTTTTCTGGGCTCCAAAATCACTGCAAATGGTGAATGCAGCCATGAAATTAAAAGACGTTTATTCCTTGGAAGAAAGTTATGACCAACCTAGACAGCATATTCAAAAGCAGAGACATTACTTTGCCAACAAATGTCCATCTAGTCAAGGCTATGGTTTTTCCAGTGGTCATGTATGGATGTGAGATTTGGACTGTGAAGAAAGCTGAGTGCCTAAGAATTGATGCTTTTGAACTTTAGTGTTGGAAAAGACTCTTGAGAGTCCCTTGGACTGCAAGGAGATCCAACCAGTCCATTCTGAAAGAGATCAGCCCTGGGATTTTTTTGGAAGGAATGATGCTAAAGCTGAAACTCCAGGACTTTGGCCACCTCATGCGAAGAGTTGACTCACTGGAAAAGACTCTGATGCTGGGAGGGATTGGGGGCAGGAGGAGAAGGGAACGACAGAGGATGAAATGGCTGGATGGCATCACAGACTCGATGGGTGTGAGTCTGAGTGAACTCCAGGAGTTGGTGATGGACAGGGAGGCCTGGCGTACTGCGATTCATGGGGTTGCAAAGAGTCAGACACAACTGAGTGACTGAACTGAACTGAAACTGGGATTCTGGATTTTCTGTGCTACCTCAAATGGCTGAAAATGGCTCTAACAGTTTGTTCACTTGGTTGATGGATGCCTGATTCTGAAGGTAATCTACGCTACATGAAAATGAGATGATACTACCTCCTTGGTAAAGAGGGAGCTATGCAAAGACTTCAGCAGATATGAATGCTGACCTGTATTTATCATGTAAGACCTGTTCACCTGCCTATAACTATATCACCTGGTAGGATCCAGAGGGCACTTCCTTCACCAATGGTGAGATACACTGGTTGAAAGGATCACCAGCATACTTGATGATCTCTATAGCAGCTATTCTCCGCAGACCCGGAATGACACAGGTAGTGGTGCCACCCAAGAAATGGGTTCCTAAACTGAATGGGGATCATAGTATCCCAGAGTGGCAGGGGCTCAGTGACAGTACTCAACAAAAGATGAGATCACATGCTTACCAAAATGTGCAAGCAAAAGCTGAAATCAGAATAGTCTAACTTGCAGAGATCATTGGTCCTTGATCATGGTATTTCTAAGAGAGAAATAGTTACAAACCTACCAAGTCCTACTTTTTCTATATAAGGAGCAAAACTATAAAGTAGAAAAATGCCACCCCTCAATCAAGTCCCAAACTTGAACTAATACACAGATCTAGAACCTCTTATTTGAATAAGAGGAAAACAGGGGACTTCCCTGGTGGTCCAGTGGCTGAGATTCCCCCCTCCCAATGCTGAGGGACTGGGTTCAATCCCTGGTCAGAGAACTAGATCCTACATCCTGCAACCAAGAGACTGTAGAGATTAGGGTCACTATCAACAACGGAAAGGATGAAGGTCATCGCCTTCATTCCTAACACAGGCATATTCAGCTTGCCGATCTGGCCTTTAAGAAAAGCAGACGGATCTTGGAGAGTGCAGACAGTATACCAAATGTGACTTCTCTGCTGGAGTAAATCAGCACATTCACTGGCATCTGGTACACAGCTATTGATGGGCAACAACATATTAGTTTTTTTCTTTATATGTGCTAGCAAAGAACACCTGAGCAGTTTGGCTCCAACTGCCACCCTACTACCCTACCTCAGGGCTCTATCAGCTCCCAGCACACGCTCATCATCTAGTCCACAGGGACCTTGACTGCCTCTCTATTCCATAGAATGTCATGCTTTCCATTACATGCTGACTGAGCAGTAAGCAGTAACCACTCTATACTTGGTAAAACACAGATGTGCCAAAGGAGAGGAAATGGCCTTAAGGACTGAAAGGACGAAGGTGATGATTCCTAACATTCTTTATATGTGCTAGCAAAGAACACCTGAGCAGTTTGGCTCCAACTGCCACCCTACTACCCTACCTCAGGGCTCTATCAGCTCCCAGCACACGCTCATCATCTAGTCCACAGGGACCTTGACTGCCTCTCTATTCCATAGAATGTCATGCTTTCCATTACATGCTGACTGAGCAGTAAACAGTAACCACTCTATACTTGGTAAAACACAGATGTGCCAAAGGAGAGGAAATGGCCTTAAGGACTGAAAGGATGAAGGTGATGATTCCTAACACGTTCATATTCAGCTTGCCATCTGGCCTTTAAGAAAAGCAGATGGATCTTGGAGAGTGCAGATACTGTACCAGATGTGACTTCTTTGCTGCAGTAATCAGCACGTTCACTGGCATCTGGTACACAGCTACTGTACCCGCAGAGGGCCATTTTGTTTTGTACCCAGTTGTTCATCTTGAAGGAGACATGCGAGAGGGACTAATTTACACTCATTTATGGACTGCAGCTAATGGCATGGTTGGCCATATAAATGCTCACCAAAGAGCAACTTCACACATATGGAGCTAAATAATCAGGTAGATAAGATGATGCATTCTTCAAAGGTCAGCCAACCTTTTTCTCTACTGTTGTTCTTCTCAAAAGGGATTATGAACAAAGAGGCCATGGAGTACGGTTGAAAGTTGTACAAGGGCTCCACAACATGGATTTTCACTCACCAAAATGAACCTGGCTATATCCACTTAATACTCAATGTGACAACATTAAGGCCAAAACTTGACTTAGTAAATGTGGCATCTTTCTCTGGGGTATCCACCAGCTATCTGGTGGCAAGCTGATTACATGGACTACTTCCATCATGGAACACTTGGTTCTCATTGGAATACACTCATATCCTGGATAATTTTTATCAAATTAAGCTGTCAATCATAAGATCAGTATGTTTAACATCTATACTTCCTTTCACAGAATATTCCACATGTAAACAAAAATAATCAGAAAGTTAAAAATCTCTACCTTTTTAGTTACACATTTGGAATAAAACAGTGGATATGCAAAAATACAACATTTACATTTTGTTTAATTTATTTTTTAATTGAAGGATAATGATAATTGTTTTACAGAATTTTGTTGTTCTGTCAAACATCAACAAGAATCAGCCATAGGTACACCCATGTTCCCTTCCTCCTAGATTTTGTTTTTAAGTAGTCAGAAGCATATCAAGATATTTAATCAGTATTCAAAGGAGGAATGTGTATTCTTAAAGAGAATAACTTCTTTTCTCCTGAGTTTTTCTAGAAAGTAGAGTGTCAAAGAGTGTCTTAGCAGTCTTAGTATAAATCAGCTTTTAAAAAATTTCACAGTAACTCTGAGACTATCACTAGTAAAATCCTCATTTTAAGTATGAGGAATTAAATGCCAAAAAAAACTAGATAATTCAGAAGAAATGGACAAATTCCTAGAAACATACAACTTACCAAGATTAAATCATAAAGTAATAGAAAATCTGAACAGACCAACAATGAGCAGGGAGATTGAATCAGTAATTTTAAATCTCCCAACAAACAAAAGCCCAGGACCAGAGAGCTTCACTAGTGAATTCTATCAAACATTTAAAGAATTAATATCAGTCCTTCTCAAACTCTTCCAAAATACTGAAGAGGAAAGAATACTTTCAAACTCATTTTATAAGGTCAGCATTACCCTGATACTAAAGCCAGACACAGATACTACAAGAAAATAAAATTTATAAACCAACATCCCTGATAAGAGACTTCCTTGATTGTTCAAATGGTAAAGAATCCACCTGCCAATACAGGAGAAGCAGGTTCAATCCCTGGGTTGGGAAGACCCCTGTAGAAGGGAATGGCTACCCACTCCAGTATTCTTGAATGAAGAATTCCATGGGCAGAGAGGCCTAGTGGGCTACAGTCCATAGGGTGGCAAAGAGTCAAGACATGACTGAAAGACTAACACACATTCCTGATAAACACAGATGCAAAAATCCTCAAGAAAATACTAGCAAACAGAATTCAGGACCATATTAAAAGGATCATACACTATGATCAAGTGAGATTGATTCCTGGGATGCAAGGATGATTCAACATATGCAAACATTAAAAGAATGAAGGATAAAACTCATATGACCATTTCAATAGATACAGAAAAAGCACTTGACAAAATTCAAGGTATTTTTCAAGATAAAAACTCATAATAAATTAGGTATATAAGGAATGTACCTCAATTTAATAAAGGGCATATATGACAAACCCACAGCTAGTATCAAACTTAAAAGTGAAAAGCCTTCCTTCTAAGATCAGGAACAAGACAAGGATGCCCACTCTTCCAATTCAACATAGTACTGGGAAGTCCAAGCCACAGCAAACAGGCAAGAAAAAAAAAAAAAAAAAAGGTATCCAAACGGGAAAGAAAGAAGTAAAATCATTGCTGTTTGCAGATGACATGATCTTAGAGAAAATTCTAAAGACTTAGTTTATTATACCAGACCACCTAACCTTCCTCTTGAGAAATCTGTATGCAGGTCAGGAAGCAACAGTTAGAACTGGACATGGAACAACAGACTGGTTCCAAATAGGAAAAGGAGTACGTCATGGCTGTATATTGTCACACTGCTTATTTAACTTCTATACAGAGTACAACATGAGAAACGCTGGACTGGAAGAAATACAAGCTGGAATCAAGACTGCCAGGAGAAATATCAATAACCTCAGATATGCAGATGACACCACCCTTATGGCAGAAAGTGAAGAGGAGCTAAAAAGACTCTTGTTGAAAGTGAAAGAAAAGAGTGAAAAAGTTGGCTTAAAGCTCAACATTCAGAAAACGAAGATCATGGCATCTGGTCCCATCACTTCATGGGAAATAGATGGGGAAACAGTAGACAGTGTCAGACTTTATTTTTCTGGGCTCCAAAATCACTGCAGATGGTGACTGCAGCCATGAAATTAAAAGACGCTTACTCCTTGGAAGAAAAGTTATGACCAACCTAGATAGTATATTCAAAAGCAGAGACATTACTTTGCCGACTAAGGTCCGTCTAGTCAAGGCTATGGTTTTTTCTGTGGTCATGTATGGATGTGAGAGTTGGACTGTGAAGAAGGCTGAGCACAGAAGAATTGATGCTTTTGAACTGTGGTGTTGGAGAAGACTCTTGAGAGTCCCTTGGACTGCAAGGAGATCCAACCAGTCCATTCTGAAGGAGATCAACCCTGGGATTTCTTTGGAAGGAATGCTGCTGAAACTGAGGCTCCAGTACTTTGGCCACCTTATGCGAAGAGTTGACTCATTGGAAAAGACCCTGATGCTGGGAGAGATTGGGGGCAGGAGGAGAAGGGGCTGACTGAGGAGAGATGGCTGGATGGCATCACGGACTGAATGGACCTGAGTCTGAGTGAACTCCGGGAGTTGGTAATGGACAGGGAGGCCTGGCGTGCTGTGATTCATGGGGTCGCAAAGAGTCGGACACGACTGAGTGACTGAACTGAACTGAACTGAACAAATAAAAACTCAGGCCAGTTTCAAGATACAAAATCAATACACAAAATCAGTCATGTTTCTATACACTAAAAACAAACCACCTGCAAGAGAAATTAAGAAAGCAATTTCATTTACAATAGCATCAAGTATAACCAAGGAAGTGAAAGATTTGTACAAGATTTCTTTGATAAAGAAACTGAAGACACAGAAAAATGGAGTTCATGGAAGAGTAGATGGAAGAGTACTATTAAAACACCCATACTACCCAAAGCTATCTGCAGATTCAATGCAATCCATATACATGCACATATAAAACCATACCATATGGTGGTTGTGAGAAATCAGGTTGGAAGAGGATTATAAAATATAAAGTGCCATCAAAATATGACATATAACCATGATCTTTCTACAGCACTTCAACTATTTTCTGCAATTCATATCTTTATTGTACACCTTTGTGGGAGTATAAACTGGTTCAACTTTTTGGAGGGTAAACAGGAACTATTTTTCAATATCAAAAACAAACAATTTAGAACCTCCCTGATGGTCCAGGGACAAAGAACCCACCTACCAATGCAGGGGACATGGGTTCAACATGGGTTCTTCCTGGTCTGGGAAGATTTGACATGCTGCAGGGCGACTAAGCCCAGGGGCCATGACTACTGAAGCCCACGTGCCTAGAGCCCATGTTCTGCAATAAGGGAAGCTACCACAAGGAAAAGCCAAGGCACCACAACTAGAGAGTTACCTCTGCTTGGCACAACTAGAGAAAGCCCACACGTAGCAACAAAGACCCAACATAGCCATCAATAAATAAATAATTTTAAAAGGTTAAAAATAATAAACAATTTAAACACTATCAACTTTGTATATTAATTTTCTTTTACATGAAGTATACTTCTCTATTAATATGTTTACTGCTCATTTTTAATTCCTTTTTGAAGCATCTATTGAATCCTTTTGTCCATTTTCTATTGGATTACCTATGTTTCTCTAATTGATTTGCCAAAGTATTTAAATAAATATAGTCTAAGCCCTTAAAAGAAAATAAATAAATAAACACCATTTGGAATTCTGCATTACAGAAATAAAGGCAGAAACATGCAGATAAGAATATTTATTACAGCATTAACAGTTGAAAAACTAGACCCCTTCTAAATGATCATCAATAAAAATAATAGTTAAATGAATTCGAGTACACACATGCTAGAGAAAGAAAACCATTCAGCTATCAAACAATAGCTAATCCTTAATAGTGACACTAGAGAATATTCATCATACACTGAGTAAAAAAATCCGCTTGCAGAATGACACACAGTCCTTATTGTGTATGCATGCAAATGTATGCATGTAATGTGACATACATGTATATCTGTATGTCTATACAAATAGAAGAATTCACACAAACTGACAAGAAGGATTTTCTCTCTGGTGTGAAAATAAAGGTGTGAAATATATTTTCCTTCCTTCCTTCTGGCTTTTTAAAAGTTTTTTTCACATTAAATCAATACTGATGTTTATTATTCAGTGGAACTTTCCCTCACTGTTTCCTATATAAAATAAGACACAAGTTGCAGCCTATCTTTTTTATAACCTATCAGCCCGAACACAAAGCTGTGTACTCTAGTGATACTAATAATGCAATAACCATTCAGAGTACCCTTTGACCATGGAGAAGAGAAGCAAGCCTTCTAGTTTCTGGATCTTTTTGACAAACTGGGCCCAGTGAAGGTCCTGGGTGCAGGCTTCTCAAGGCTCCCAGAAGATACCTCCCACCTCCCCAGATCCTAGCTAACTGCATACACTCTAAAGGGTGACCTTGAGTCCACTGAGCCCAGGCTGCTGGGAAATGTCAAGCAAATAAAACAACTGCTGCTGCTCTAGAATTTTTCTGTCCCTTAAGAAGGAGTGAAGAAATACCTATTTGGCTTGAGTAAAGATCAGCATAAGACGAATAGGATAAGAAGTGTCCTACCAAATTTATAACTTAAACAGCAGAATAAAAACAGGTAAGAATTTGAATACTGGTCTCACTCAGACTTTTACCTGCTTTTGTCTTGAGCAAAGTGAAAATCTAAAAGAAAGGAAAATCTCCAAGAGAAAGAAGCACTTATGTCCTGGGTTACTGAGCATCTCTTTCCCACTCTGGGCCACAGGCGATGCTGGAGGAGAAAAGGTCTCACCATGGTCCTGATCCTCACTGCACTCAGCTATGAAGTGAACTTCTTTCAAGTGAACTTCTTCCTCCAACTCAGCAATGAAGGAACAAAGGCTTCCTTCCTCCATCCTATCTTTCCTCTCATTCAGGAAAGAAAAATAAATTAAAACTGAGAGAGGAAAGAGACCATGCATCACACATAAATCCATCTCCTTTGCCTGTAGTAGGCCCTTCACACTTTTCTAGAGATTCTAGTTAGAAAAGTGTACCAGTAGAAAAAGAATACACTGGAATGGGTGCAAATATACTGAGTCTAATTTTGAATTCTCTGAAAGGGTAGGTGGAGACAGAAGCAAAGAACCAGTCATTTCATCTCAGAAGTAGCCCAAATTTCAACTTCATTTCATTTTTACAAAAGCGATCATCTTCATCAAGCATCCTATTTGAAAATTTAAAAAAATAGTCTACAAAAAAATTTATATCACTATAGCAATGTCTACTTTTTGAGGGCTGAATTGCTATTTTGTTGGTGTTGTTTTACCTGTAGTAGATAGAGTAAAAGGAACAAACTAATCAGAAGAAAATAAAATATTTTTTAATTTATTAATTTTGGGGGCTGCACTGGGTCTCCATTGCCGTATGCAGGCTTTCTCTAGTTGCAGCAGGCAGGGGGCTACTCTTGGTTGCAGTGTGTCGGCTTCACTTGTTATGGAGCACAGGCTCTGGGTGCACCGGCTTCGGTGTTGCAGTATGCAGGCTCAGTAGTTGTGGTCTGCTGCTCATTTTGCCCTGTGGTATGTGCGAACCTCCCAAACCAGGGATCAAACCCTTGTCCCCTGCATTGGAAGGCAAATTCCCATCCACTGTACCACCAGGAAAGTCCCAGAAGGAAATATTAACAACCAAGTAGAGTGGATGGGGTAGGAGAAGGCTTATTTGAAGTCATTTTTATACAGAGACAATCACCATTGCATCAAAATTTCACTTGTTATCAAGGTATCTCTAACCTAAAACCTATATGCAATAAAGCTAAAGGGGAAAAATGCTGTGTGCACATTTTAAGTATCAACCATAGCAATGTTCTATTTATAACACTGTTCCATTCCTAATATATTTCTAATTCCAACCAGAATACCCACCACACAAAAAAAGAATTTTTCTCATGAATGCTTAAAGGAACATTTAGTTCTTCCATGGACATTTTTAAAATTAGATTATTAAGCATGAGGATTTATTTGCATTCGTGTTACTTTTTCCCAAAATCGCCAAGGAGAAATTAAACTAAATGTCAGCAAGGGCTTTGTTTCAGAGGAAAATATTCTAAGTGACTACTGATGACAAAACTGAAACTCAAGTGGCAAGAAAGGTCAATATTTAATAGAAAAGTAAATTAATTATAATTAAAAACTAGGAAAATGTATTTTTTAAGTGGCTAATAGAAGATTAACCTTCTAGAACTTTTCTAGGAATACAGAAAGCAACAGAAATGATGAGCCCTATGTGCGGTGGATTTTATTCATCTCCTTTTTGTCTCCTATTTCTAATTCTCATTCTTTGGCTCACATTCATTAGGTCATTGTTCTGCTGAGAAATCTTTACCTGCCTTGAATATTATTGGGGAAAATGTCAGCCAATTTAATTTTGTCAGCCTCATTGAATAATTCTGAAACATTATTTACCTACCATTGATGTTTCTCACAGAGGTGTCAGATTATAAATTCAAGGAAATAGCAAATCTTATTAGGTAATGAGCTTATTCTCATAGCTCTGCCTAGAATTATTACTGCTGTGTTAAAATTTAGTATCTCCTTTTTTCACCTATAAACTACTCGCATACAGCAAAAGGTGAAACCAAGTTTTATTTTGTTTTTTACACCTAAGGGAATACACGGGCACTCACATTAAAATCCACATGCTAATTAAAAGCAGCATAATATAGTCTGATTTTGAGAAACACGTTAAAAAAAAAAAAAGATTTAAGTTTGGTTCATTTCTTCTCATACCATAAGCAATCTCCTCCCTACCCACCCCTTCAGTTACTGCCTGAATGCAGATACCTGACAAATATGTTTCAATGGCCTAAACCTTACTTCTGAGTTCCAGATTCATGTACACAACTGCTTATATAATATCTGCACTTGGATATCTCAACATATAACATCTGCACTTGGATATCTCAAAGGCACCTCAAACCGTGAATGTTCAAATTAACGTTAATGTTAATTAACAGTAACTTGGGGGATGATCTCTCCCACTCCAAGTTACTCCACACCAGAGTTCCCATGTTCAGTGACTGGACGGCCACCCATCTGGTTATACAAGCCAGAAGCCTAAGAATCACCTTGACAGCTTCCTCCCTCAGCTATATTCATTCATTCCCCCATGAACTATCAATTTTAACTCCCAAACATTGTTCCTATCAGGCCACTTCTCTCTAATCTCTCTGCTATCATCCTAGTCCAAACTGCCAATAAGTCTCATGAGGCAGTAATTTTTCCCTGGGTTATTCACAAATGATTCCCAACACCTAAGGCTGTGCCTGCTACATGGTCCAAGTTCAGTAAATAATTTGCTAAATGACTAACAGCCTCCTGCTAACTATTCACTCATCCTCACAGCCCATTTGCTTTGTGAACTCTTTCTCTGCCATTACTATGAGAATCTTCTCTGGCCAAGACATGGCCAGCCAACACTCCTGCTGTCTCATCCCAACAGGTACTTCTTTGTGATAAGACTCCAACGGCAGTCACTTTACAGTCACCCATCACACCCCTAGATACATATCTGTGCCAAGGCCTGCCCTGTCCTTGCCCCAACTGGAGGCAAACTCTAAGAAGGCAGAGATGTCACATATTTTTTACTCAGGATTGTATCCTGAAACCCAGTTAAGAGCCTAGGATATTATAGTATACACTCAATAAAAAGCTCGCTGTTGTTCAGTCACTGTCATGTCCAACTTTGTGATTCCATGGACTGCTGCATTCCAGGCTTTCTTGTCATTCACTATTTCCCAGAGCTTGCTCAAACTTATGTCCACTGAGTCAGTAATGCCATCCAACGATCTCATCCTCTGTCACCCCCTTCTCCTCCTGCCCTCAATCTTTCCTACATGTAAGATGTGAATAATCATCTACAGGGCTGCTATAGGATGACAAGCAGTATATACTGAGCACAATGCTGAGCAGTCCTCAAATGGTAGTAACAATATTAACATTTTAGTGCCAAGTAACTGAACTGGTGGAGGGTGAATACTCTTCACAGTGCACAAGTGCTGTAGGCAAGCAGTGTGTATCTGAGCTGAGCCAACACAATCCTGAGGAGACAACCAGAAACTGTCCCGAGATTAAAAAACTCACATGGCTTTGTTTCCTGTGAGGATGAACATTAATATTTTTAAAACGTATCTAGGTGGGTTTATTCATAGGATTCTACAGTTTCATACATTTGACTTTTAAATAAAAGTTTGGCTTTTCTAAGCCCATGGTATGTAATGGGCTTTTTGCAACCTCTTGGACTATATATAGTCCATGGAATTCTCCAGGCCAGAATACTGGAGTGAGTAGCCTTTCCCTTCTCCAGAGGATCTTCCCAACCTAGGAATCAAACCAAGGTCTCCTGCATTGCAGGCGGATTCTTTACGAACTGAGCTATCAGGGAAGCCTGATGTAATGGCTATAGAAGTATAAATAAATGAAGTATATGAAGTTAATAAAGTATAATGAAGTTAATAAAGTAAAAGGTTGAGCAAGGTTAGAAATTTGCATCCATATCTAAAGAAAGTTGAATAGCATAACAAGACTGAGAAGGAAATCTGATGGTTTTGATGAGGGCTGACTTCCTATATACATTTAACCTTCATGACCACTGTGTGTTAGGGTTATCAAGTGTATTGTTTTTCTCCTTTGACACAGGAATAATGAAACTTAGAAAGATTAAGTGAAACTGTCTGAAATATTGTTTTTGTGTGTGTGTGACCTGGAATTATAATAGTTTATTGAACAACAACAACAAAAAGCTTGCTGTTGTTCAGTCACTGTCATGTCCAACTTTGTGATTCCATGGACTGCTGCATTCCAGGCTTTCTTTCTTGTCATTCACTTTCTCCTAGAGTTTGCTCAAACTTATGTCCATTGAGTCAATAATGCCATCCAACCATCTCATCCTCTGTCACCCCCTTCTCCTTCTGCCCTCAATCTTTCCCAATAAAAAGCTACTGAGTCATTAACTTTTAAAAATCTGTCATCACATTCACAACCCAATGTCTCCTTGTTTTATTTCCTTTGTGAAACCCTTTCCTAAAGTTTATTCTACAGTATTGCCTTTATATTTCTTTATTAAAATATTTGGTGAATCTTGTCGACTTGGGAAGCAAACTACAGTGATTAGCATAGTAATACACAATGACTAGTTGAAATCAGGTATCTAGAAGCATTTGTGGAGAAGGCAATGGCAACCCACTCCAGTACTCTTGCCTGGAGAACCCATGGACAGAGAAGCCTGACGGGCTACAGTCCATGGAGTCACAAAGAGTCGGACTGAGTGACTTCACTTTCACTTTTCACTTTCATGCACTGGAGAGGAACTGGCAACCCACTCCAGTATTCTTGCCTGGAGAATCCCAGGAATGAAGGAGCCTGGTGGGCTGCTGTCTATGGGGTCGCACAGAGTCGGACATGACTGACGGAACTTAGCAGCAGCAGCAGTAGCAGAAACATTTAACCCTCATCTGTTCTCTAAGTCGAGAGCCAGAGACTTGCAATACTCTGAACATTTGTGTCCCCAAAAAACTCATATATTGAAAACATAATGGATCAATGCTTTCAAACTGTGGTGCTAGAAAAGACTCTTGAGAGTCTCATGGACAGCAATGAGATCAAACCAGTCAATCCTAAAGGAAATCAACCCTGAATATTCATTGGAAGGACTGATGCTGAAGCTGAAGCTCCAATACTTTGGCCACCTGATGCAAAGAGCCGATTCACTGGAAAAGATCTTGATGCTGGGAAAGATTGAGGGCAGGAGGAGAAGTAGGCAACAGAGGTTGGATGGCATCATCAATTCGATGGTCATGAGTTTGAGCAAGCTGCATGAGTTGGTGATGGACAGCGAGGCCTGGCATGCTGCAATCCATGGGGTTGCAAGGAGTTGGACACAACTGAGTGACTGAACAACAAAAAACCTGGGAGTCAAACAATTCCTTCTCAGCCCTCTAACAGCACACCAAGCCAGCCACTCCAGCTTTCCCATCTTACCTCCTAAGTAGTTCTTTAACTCTTTCCCTTTCTCCACACCTCTATGACCACATCCAGGTAGGAGGAGCCTCCTAAATGGAGGCCTTCTCAGTCTTGCCTTTTCCTTTTAAATCCACCCACCAAACTGTAGCCAAGTGAACTTACTTTTAAATCACAATCCCAATCATTTAAACACGTAATGTATCACCATCAACTATATAGCAAGGATGATCAATCTTTTCCTTCTGCTCAACAACCTGAGGGATCCAACATAATCATAAGAATTCAGGGGCTGAGGATAATATGGTCACCTCCAAAACATGGATCAAAATTTCTGAAGGATGAATGCATAGTTGGGAAAAGTTTCTTCCTCTAGGCTCTCCTAGATTATAACATATCTACATGTTCTGTTGTTGTTGTTTTTCTGACTTCTCCCATCATCCGGTAAGGACAGGGTCCCTGGGCCGTGCCGGCAGCCATGTGACTGTCAAGCATGCCATCTCCTGCAGTGACAGGTCTGGGGATGGACAAGCCCATGACACCTGCTAGTCCCTCTACCCAGAGCCTTCAACATTTCTAGGTCAGGTCAATCTTACACACACATACACTTATTTAAGATCTCATTCTTTCCAGGAACCCTTTATAAGGCTGCAAATTGGACTAAGCACCTCATCTCTGTGCCCCAACGGCACTCTCTGCACACCCCAAGGTAGCACTCTTCTCTCCCCAGGAGCAAATCATCTGCTGGGAAGTTTCTACTGGGTCTTTCACTAAGTCCAGATGGTGAAGGATTTTTGAAAGTTATCTGGGATTCCCTTGGATTAAATACATTATGTTAAGTATAACTACCCACCAACTCAAATAACCAATCTCTGTGAATCCCTGTAATAAAGTAACAGAACTGTCTCATGCTTTAGGATTTAGAGATATTTTTAAACCAAGAAGGGGGAAAAAGCTACCAAAAAGAAAGAATATTTCCTTTTTCTACTCATCTGCTTCTAGTTCTCATTCCCCCATGTACATCCAAATGCTGACAGCTCTTTAAGACTCTTTCAACCCAAATGACCAATATTTAGAGGCCTAGTTAACTCATAAGACATGATTCAGACAGTTTAAGTATTAATTAAGACTGTAAAAACATTCAGAAATGCTTACAATGTAAAGTCATAAAGCACAGGGTGGAATATTGCATTTTATGTACTTAAAACTATTTTACACACACGCACACAGACTCAAAGGAAATAATCATCCAAATGCTGAAATTAATATGTTAACGGTGGTAGATTGTGGGCTTTTCCTTTTCTTTGTACTTTTTAATGCGCTCTTATTATTTTTATGAGAAAATAAAATTAACTTGAATCCTAAAGAATATTTTCAATGTATTTGAAAAGCAGCCTAAAGCCATGCCTCACTGAAATTCTAATACAGTAAAACTTCAATCTATAAGAATTACTCATAGCTCAGCGGCCCACCTACCACTGAGGTGAGTGGAGGAGCTTTACCCTCTTGATGACAGACATATTTTAACAAGTACTACTAAATTCTCTAGCCTCTCCAGTTATGTTGGGGATATTAAAAATACAGATGTGCAGAACACAGGGCTCAGCTTCATGGCTGGTCTGATACTGTACATCTTGAGAGTACCCAAGACAGCAGAAAGACAGGTTCTGAATGGTGGCTTTCCATGGTAGGGTACGTGGTTGTCTCTAGGGTGACTGAGTCAACTGTATGTGACACCCACACAGGGATGCACATTTCAAAGAGGTTCCCAACACCTGTGCTTGCAGCTAAAGCAGAGAATAGCATTTCTTCCCCACTCTCCACCACTATCCTAGCAGTTATTCCCACATCTGCTTTTTTTAAAAATGGTTGATTTATGGGCTTCCCGGGTGGCTCAGGTTGTAAAGAATCTGCCTGCAGTGCAGGATACCCTGGTTTGATTCCTGGATCAAGAAGTTCCCCTGGAGAAGGGATAGGCTAAGCACTCTAGTATTCTTAGGCCCTGGTAACTCAAATGGTAAAGAATCCACCTACAATGCAGGAGACCTGGCTTCAATCCCTGAGTTGGGAAGATCCTCTGGAGGAGGGCATGGCAAACCATTCCAGTATTCTGGCCTGGAGAATCCCCATGGACAGAGGAGCATGGCGGCTACAGTCCATGGGGTCATGAAGAGTTGGACACAACCAAGAGACTAAGCATACTCACACATAGCTGATTTATAGTGTTGGGTAATTTCAGGTGTACAACACGGATCTGGTGATTCAGTTAGATATATAGATATAGATGTATTTATTTTCCATTATATGTTATTATAAGACATTGAATACATTTCCCCATATATAGTAGCATGTATCTGTTAATCTCAAACTCCTAGTTTATACCTTCCTCTCATCCCCTTTCCCCTTTGGTAACGTATGTTTGTTTTCCATGCCTGTGAGTCTGCTTCTGTTCTGGAGATAAGTTCATTTGTGTTAGATTTTAGACTTCACATACAAGTGATATATATTTCTCTTTCTCTGACTTCACTTACTGTGATAATCTCTAGGTCCTTTCATGTTGCTACAAATGGCATTATTTCATTCTTTGCATGGCTGGCTGAGTAATATTCCATTGTGTATATATATACACCACATCTTCTTTATCCATCCCTTTGTTGCCCACATCCAATTTGACAGCTCCTCTAGCTTTAAGGGGCCTCTCATCTAGTACTAATGGTAAGGAATCTGCCTGCCAATGCAGGAGACATAAGAGATGTAGCATGTTCAATCCCTGGGTTGGGAAGATCCCCTGGAGGAGGGCATGGCAACTCACTTTATTCTTGCATGGAGAATCCCACAGACAGAGGTGCTTGGCAGGCTATGGTCTACAGGGTTGCAAACGGTCAGACATGACTAAAGTGACATAGCATGCATACATGCTTGCTTTAAGAGTCTTCAGCCTCCACTCTCACCAAAGCTTCTACTTCCTGCAGTGCAGGCTGCTACTGATGCTCCTAAAAGGACTTCTCCATAGCCCTGGCTACAGGCTCCTCTTTTCTCCTTCTTCTGTGTCTTTTATCTCCCATCATTTCACTCATACTCTTTAATTAATGTATAAGCCTTTACTATAAACCATTTTGACATTGCCTTTGGAATGTCAAAATGATAAGTGCTTTGACATGTTTTTCGTGTCAAATAAAATAGTAGCAAATATGCAATACCATCAAGGAATCTTCTGTTCAAAGGGGGGGGCGACTTGTGGACCAGCAGCATCTACATCCTCTGGGAGCTTGTTAGAAATGCAGGGTATTTCCAGAGCCACTGACTCAGAATGGGCATTTGTAAAAGATCCTGGAGGTGATTCCTAAGTGCATTATTACACCACATCTTCTTTATCCATCCCTTTGTTGCCCACATCCAATTTGACAGCTCCTCTAGCTTTAAGGGGCCTCTCATCTAGTACTAATGGTAAGGAATCTGCCTGCCAATGCAGGAGACATAAGAGATGTAGGCATGTTCAATCCCTGGGTTGGGAAGATCCCCTGGAGGAGGGCATGGCAACTCACTTTATTCTTGCATGGAGAATCCCACAGACAGAGGTGCTTGGCAGGCTATGGTCTACAGGGTTGCAAACGGTCAGACATGACTAAAGTGACATAGCATGCATACATGCTTGCTTTAAGAGTCTTCAGCCTCCACTCTCACCAAAGCTTCTACTTCCTGCAGTGCAGGCTGCTACTGATGCTCCTAAAAGGACTTCTCCATAGCCCTGGCTACATGCTCCTCTTTTCTCCTTCTTCTGTGTCTTTTATCTCCCATCATTTCACTCATACTCTTGATTTAATTAATGTATAAGCCTTTACTATAAACAATTTTGACATTGCCTTTGGAATGTCAAAATGATAAGTGCTTTGACATGTTTTTTGTGTCAAATAAAATAGTAGCAAATATGCAATACCATCAAGGAATCTTCTATTCAAAGGGGGGGCGACTTGTGGACCAGCAGCATCTACATCCTCTGGGAGCTTGTTAGAAATGCAGGGTATTTCCAGAGCCACTGACTCAGAATGGGCATTTGTAAAAGATCCTGGAGGTGATTCCTAAGTGCATTAAACAGAGTACTGGTGCAGGGGGTCACTGGCCAGGTTGTTTATATTTGCCAAACCTTTGTAGCTTTACCTACACATTTAATGCTGTTCTAACCTAAGGAAAAATGCAGAGATTGTGTCTGACCTTCACCTTACCAGCAAATCAGGAAGCACATCCATTACTCATAGTCTCGGAGTAGTGATGGAGCCATGAAGATGTGAGACTGTCCCTGTCTGTGCTCCGGGAATAGGGCTTTCTCCAGGGGTTACTGAGGTTTCAAGTGAGTTTGGTGCTGATGCTAAGCCACTTCAGTCATGTCTGACTCCTTACAAACTTATGGACTGTAGCTTGCCAGGCTTTTCTGTCCATGGGATTCTCCAGGCAACAATACCAGAGTGGGTTGCCATGCCCTCCTCCAGAGGATCTTCCTGACCCAGGGATCTAATCCACATATCTTATGTCTTCTGCTTTGGCAGGCAAGTTATTTACCATTAACACTACCTGGGAAGTCCTTTCCAGTAAGGTTAAATCAACTCAACTCAGCACTGGCCAGGACTTGTGGAAACATATAACAACAGTTACCAGTTCCTAGGAATTCTCAGATGGCGCTAGTTGCAAAGAACCCACCTGCCAATACAGGAGATGTAAGAGATGTGGGTTCAGTCTTTGGGTCAGGAAGATCCCGTGAAGGAGGGCATGGCAACCCACTTCAGTGTTCTTGCCTGGAGAACCCCATGGACAGAGGAGCCTGGCAGGCTATGGGCCAGGCAGAGTCGGACACAACTGCAGTCCCTTGGCACGCTCACATGTACCAATTATTAAAATGCTAGCTGCTGTGGCATGTTTTCCAAAGTGCAGAAAAGCTAAATTCTGTACTATGTTCCATCATATATTTTCAAAATGCTTAGGTATATAAACCAAATATTCAGAAACTTTAGAAATGTAAAGGAAAGAATGAGAGGAAAAAATACTTTCTCATTGATTTGGTCACAGCTTCACTAGTTTCTAGGTGAGGTAAATACTGAGGAAATATGCAAACAATCTTTAGTTCATGTTTTTGTATGAACTGATTATTTCCAAATAATCAAAATTTTACAGTGAACATATTAATCTTTAAATCAATTATGGAATATTTGCTTCAATTAAAAAAAAACCTCTCTCCAGCATTCAGAATCACATCAATTATATCAATGTGATTAGAAAGTATTAGAATCTTGAGAAGATGGTAGAGGAGTAGGTGGACGTGGAGTACATCTCTCTCCACAGATACATCAGGAACTCACCTTCAGACACAGAAGTGCACGCAGAACACCAGCTGAGAGCAGACAGGAGTACCTGACCAGTGGAAAAGAATATACAGAACCACGCAAAACTCGGTAGGTTGAAGGAACTGGGAGGAAAAACAGGAGTGTTAGTAGGATTGGACCTGTGCTCAACAGGTTGAAGAAGTGAAGCAGAGGTCCAATCCCCACAGTGGGGCAACTGTCTTAGTCAGAGGAGAAACGTTTAAAGCTGAGAGTGAAACAGCTGATCTGGGGCAGCCTAACTGGAATGAGAACAGTCCTTGCCACAGCCATACATACCCTGGACAGGAATGCTGGTCTCCTGGAAGGCACAGCAGCTGGGAGCTAGAGTTTAGGGATTGTGGAGTAATCCCAGGGTGAGGGCTGCTGTTGACTGTGAAGAGTCAGACTGGGGGGATGTGAGGGAGGAGAATGTGGTGGGAAATGCCTGTGGAGGAAAGCCATGCAGCCATGGAAGCAAGGTGATACTGCTGAGTAATGCTTAGTGGTGGAGCCATCACCATAGCTTCTCTCTCCCCACATGCCAGCATAGGCAGCTGAACAATAGAGAGGCTGGCCCATCAAATGCCTGATGCACTGACCTACAGAGTAGGACCCCACCCAGGGTACCCCTTTAAGTGTCTGACGCGCCAATCTACAGAGTAGGACCCCAGCCAGAGGGGCCTATGAGCGTGATGTGCGGAACAGAGAAGGACCCCAGGAAAGGGAGCCCTCTAAGTGCCTGAACAGGTGAAGCTACAGAGAAAGACTGTCCCAAAAGACCTTCTGATTGCCAGCTACAAGAGGCTCGAAAAAAGACTCTGATAGGGCCATAACTCCTGTGATGGAGGCAGTCTGTGTCCTTGCACACTTGGTGCCACCAGGGTCCCCACAAGCCAAGCAGCTGCACTATCTTCACACTCAGCTCTCACTGGGGCAGAGCTGCCACAGGCTAAAAGTCTTGCATCAAGGCACACAGGGTCACTTCGGTCGTGTCCGACTCTTTGCAACCCTGTAGATTGTGGCCTGCCAGGCTTCCCTGTCAGAGAGGGAGTTCTCCAGGCAAGAATACTGGAGCATATTGGCCAATACTGGTTGCCATACCCTGCTAGAGCACTGTATTTCCTGCTGCCCTAGCCACCAACCCCCTCTGAGTACCTAGGGCTGCCAAAATCCCTGCAACCCAAGCAGCTACACCACCTCCACACCTGGCCATCACAGCGGCAAACCCAAGCCCTCCAGGGCAGCCTCAGGAGCTAAACCCCAGTGGACAGCCCACATGTAGAGGTGGAAATAAAACCACAATCAAAACCCAGAGGCAGTGTGGCTAAGGAAGAAGCCCCAAAACCTTCCCACCAGTTGTACAAGCTGCAGATTAATCCACACAATCAACTAAGCAGACTCTGTGTCGATGGAATATATAAAAGGCCGTTGAGAGCTCCCACAAAAGATGTCAAGGCACACAGGGTCACTTCGGTCGTGTCCGACTCTTTGCAACCCTGTAGATTGTGGCCTGCCAGGCTTCCCTGTCAGAGAGGGAGTTCTCCAGGCAAGAATACTGGAGCATATTGGCCAATACTGGTTGCCATACCCTGCTAGAGCACTGTATTTCCTGCTGCCCTAGCCACCAACCCCCTCTGAGTACCTAGGGCTGCCAAAATCCCTGCAACCCAAGCAGCTACACCACCTCCACACCTGGCCATCACAGCGGCAAACCCAAGCCCTCCAGGGCAGCCTCAGGAGCTAAACCCCAGTGGACAGCCCACATGTAGAGGTGGAAATAAAACCACAATCAAAACCCAGAGGCAGTGTGGCTAAGGAAAAAGCCCCAAAACCTTCCCACCAGTTGTACAAGCTGCAGATTAATCCACACAATCAACTAAGCAGACTCTGTGTCGATGGAATATATAAAAGGCCGTTGAGAGCTCCCACAAAAGAAAATGCACTGATAGCTCTGATAGCTGTGGATGTTGCAGGCAAGAACACAGAGAAGGAGATTAGAATCTGAGCTGCCCCAATAGCAGGTCCAGAGATCAGCACAGTGTTGGAGGGCATCCTAGGGAGGTGAGGTGGACTGTGACTCCCAGTGAGGGAAAGGGCTCTGACAGCTGTGACTCAAGAAAAAGATTTATTATTCTTATCTTTTGACTTGTTCTGTAGATTCTTTTGGATTTTTTTGTTTGTTTGCTTCCTTTTTTTCTCCCTCTTTTGTAGTTGTCAATTTCATTGGCACTAAGAAATCCAATTAAGCTTTTGAGTTTTTGGTTCTTTTTTCACAGTCACATTTTTGTTGTCATCATAAACCTCTGCCTCTACATTGGGCTTTTGCAGTTCTGTGGAGTTTTCTTTTTTTTTTTCTTATCTCTTTTCTTAATTTTCATTTTTTAAACCCATTATTATTTTTCTACATTTATTCTTTTGTTTGCTTTTCCTACTGTTCTTTTCCCCTTGCAGTTAATCTTCAACATTTATTAAGTCTTCTCTATCTACCTCTATTTAACTTTGCATATCTATTCTTTCTGTCTTTTCTTTCTCTCCTTTCAACATATTTGTTAGTTTTATTTTCATCGCTTTATTCCCCAATTGGCACTTTGCTTTAGTTTTGTTTTCCAGTTTGTGTTTTAATTAGTTCTCCTCTGGTAGATATAATTTGTGGTTTCCTTTCTTCACCGGGTCAACTATTGCACTTTATTTTTGTTGGACTGTTTTGATTTTGATTATGGGTATAAATGTATATGTGTATATTTAGTCACACATTCTATTGCTATAAACCTCTGCCTCTACGTTGGGCTTTTGCAGTTCTGTGAAGTTTCCTTTTTTTTTTCCTTCTTCCTTTTTTTTTCTTTTCTCCTTTTTATAATTTTAATTTTTAATTTTTTAAAACCTATTATACTTTTTCTACATTTATTCCTTTGTTTGCCTTTCCTATTGTTCTTTTCCCTTTGCAGTTAATCTTTAATTTTTATAAATCTTCTTCATCTACCTCTCTTTAACTTTGCATATCTACTCTTTCTTTCTTTCCTTTCCTCTCAACATATTTGTTAGTTTTGTTTTCATTGCTTTTATTCATCAATTGACACCTTGCTTTAGTTTTGTTTTCCAGTTTGTGCTCTAGTTAGTTTTGTTCTTAGCTGGTAAATATAATTTTTTATTTCCTTTGTTCACCAGATCAATCTATTTTATTTTTGTTGGACTGCTTTCACTTTGCTCATGGGTGTATATGTATATGTGTATATTCCATTATTTTAATCATTATTTGCCTGATTTTGTAACTGTGATTTGTTTTTGGTTTCTTGTTTTTGGATATTTATTTTAATCTCACTTAACACCATAATATCCACTTGTGGAATCTTCATTCCTGACCAGAGATCAAGCCCTGAGAGTTTCGGGTAGAAGCACTGACACCAAGACCCTAGACTATCAGAGAACTAAGCCTAGGGAGTGCCAAGTAGTGAGAGCTCACACAAAGGAAACCACTTGAATGCAAGACCCTGCATCGCCCAACCACCAGTAGCACCCTGTGCAGGATGCCTCATCTAAACAACAAACAAAACAAAAATACAAACCCCATCATCAGCAGACAGGATTACCACCTCACTCAGCCTTGCCCATCAGAGGAAAAACAAACAAACAAAAACTCAGCAGAACTCTTACCTTATACAAAACTCACACAAACCAATGGAACAATCTTAGGAGGGCAGAAACCAAAAGGAAGAAAGAACTCAACCTTCTCTAAGCAAAGAGTTCAATTTTCCTTGAAGCCTGGGAAAGGAGGCCTCAACACAATAGCTTAAAAAAAAAATGAAAAGGCAGAGAAATACTGCACAAATGAAGAACAAACTAGAAACACAGAAATCCAAATAAACGAAAAGGAAACAGGCAAACTACCTGAAAAAGAATTCAGAATAACGACAGTAAAGATGATCAAAAACCTTGAAAACAAAATGGAAAAAATGCAAGAATCAATCAACAAAGACCAAGAAGAATTAAAAAATAAACATACAGAGACAAACAACACAATTACTGAAATTAAAAATACTCTAGAAGGAGTCAGTAGCAGAATATCTGAAGAAGAAGAATGAATCAGTGAGCTAGAAGATAAAATGGTGGAAAAAACTTCTGAAGAGCAGAATAAAGCAAAAAGAATGAAAAGAGCTGAGGACAGTCTCAGAGACCTCTGGGGCCATGACAAACACATGAACATTTGAATTATAGGGGTCCCAGAAGAATAAGAGAAAAAGAAAGGGTATGAGAAAATTTCTGAAGAGATTATAGGTGAAAATTTCCCCAACATGGCAAAGGAAATAGTCAATCAAGTCCAAGAGGCAAGAAGAGTCCCATACAGGATAAATTTCTCCCAAGGAGAAACACGCCAAGACACATACTAATCAAACTAACAAAGACTAAATACAAAGAGAGAATATTAAAAGCAGCGAGAGAGAAGCAACAAGTAACATACAAGGGAAACCTTGTATGCTTAACAGCTGATCTTTCAGCAGAAACTCTGCAGGTCAGAAGCGAATGGCAGGATATATTTAAAGTACTGAAAGGGAAAAATCTACAACCAATATTACTGTACTCGGCAAGGATTTCATCTTAAAACTGATGGAGAAATACAAATAACTTTTGCTTGCCTGAAATACAAAGCTTTTCAGGCAAGCAAAAGTTAAGAGAATTCAGTACCACCAAACCAGCTTTACAACAAATGTTAAAGGGACTTAAATAGTCAAGAAATACAACAGAAGAAAAAATATCTACAAAATCAACCCCAAACAATTAAGAAAATGGCAATAGGAACATATATATCAATTACTTTAAATGTAAATGGGTTAAACACACCTACCAAAAGACACAGAATGGCTGAATGAATACAAAAACAAGACCCATATATATGCTGTCTACAAGAAACCCACTTCAGACCTCAAGACACATATAGACTGAAAGTAAGAGGAAGGAAAAATATATTCCAGGCAAATGGGAAGCAAAAGAAAGCTGGAGCAGCAATCCTCATATCAGACAAAATAGACATTAAAATAAAGATTACAAGAGATAATGAAGGACACTACATAATGATCAAGGGATCAATCCAAGAGGATGACATAACAATCAGAAATATCTAAATGCCCAACATAGGAGCACCTCAATACCTAAGACTAACAACATAAAAGGACATAATGACGGTAACACAATAATAGAAAGAGACTTTAACACCCCACTCACACCAATGGACAGATCATCAAAAATGAAAATTAATAAGGAAACACGTCTTAAATGATACATTAGATGAAGTGGATATCATTGATATCTTCAGGACATTCCATCCAAATGTAGAATACATCTTCTTCTCATGTGCACAGGGAACATTCTCCATAATACACCAGATCTTGAGTCACAAATCAAACCTCAGTAAATTTAAGGAAACTGAAATTGTATCAGGCATCTTCTCCAACCACCATGCTATAAGACTAGATATCAATTACAAGAAAAAAAAAAAACTGTAAGAAACACAAACACATGGACATTAAACAACATGTTTCTAAATAACCAACAGGTTACTGAAGAAATCAAAAGGGAAATAAAAAAATTTCTAGAAACAAATGACAGTGAAAACACGACAAATCAAAACCTATAGGATGCACCAAAAGCAGTCCTAAGAGGGAAGCGTACAGCAGCTGAATCCTACCTCAAGAAACAAGAAAAACATCAAATAGAGAGCCTAACTTATACCTAAAACAACTGGAAAAAGAAGAACCAAAAAAAAAAAAAGCCAAAATTAGTAGAAGGAAAGAAAGCACAAAGATCCGAGCAGAAATAAGTGGAAAAGAAATGAAAGAAACAATAGCAAAGATTAATAAAACTAAAAGCTGGTTCTTTGAGAAGATAAACACAATTGACAAACCTTTAGCCAGACTCATCAAGAAAAAAAGAGAAGAATCAAATCAACAAAATTAGAACTGAAAAAGGAGAGGTTACAACAGACAATGCAGAAATAAAAAGAATTATAAGAGACTATTATGAGCAACGCAGAAGGCAATGGCAACCCACTCCAGTACTCTTGCCTGGAAAATCTTATGGACGGAGGAGCCTGGTAGGCTGCAGTCCCTGGGGTCGCTGCCAGTCGAACACGACTGAGCGGCTTCACTTTCACTTTTCACTTTCATGCACTGGAGAAGGAAATGGCAATCCATTCCAGTGTTCCTGCCTGGACAATCCCAGGAACAGGGGAGCCTGGTGGGCTGCCATCTGTCACACAGAGTCAGATACAACTAAAGCAACTTAGCAGCAACAGCAGCATGAGCAACTATATGGCAATAAAATGGATAACCTGGAAGAAATGGACACATTCTTAGAAAAATTCAATCTTCCAGGACTGAACCAGGAATAGAAATTATGAACAATCCAATTACAAGCACTGAAATTGAAGCTGTGATAAAAAAATCTCACAAAAAAAACAAAAGCCCAGGACCAGATGGCTTCACAGGAGAATTCTATCAAACATTTAGAGAAGAGCTAATGCCTATCCTTCTAAAACTCTTTAAGAAAATTGTAGAGGAAGGAACACTTCCAAACTCATTCTATGAGGCCACCATCACCCTGATACCAAAACCAGACAAAAACAACACACAAAAAAAGAAAACTACAGGCCAATATCATTGATGAACATAGATGCAAAAATCGTCAATAAAAACTTAGCAAACAGAATTCAGCAACGCATCAGAATGGACCAGATGGCTTCACAGGAGAATTCTATCAAACATTTAGAGAAGAGCTAATGCCTATCCTTCTAAAACTCTTTAAGAAAATTGTAGAGGAAGGAACACTTCCAAACTCATTCTATGAGGCCACCATCACCCTGATACCAAAACCAGACAAAAACAACACACAAAAAAAGAAAACTACAGGCCAATATCATTGATGAACATAGATGCAAAAATCGTCAATAAAAACTTAGCAAACAGAATTCAGCAACGCATCAGAAAGCTCATACACCATGATCAACTTTGGTTTATTCCAGGAATGGAAGGATTCTTCAATATATGCAAATCAATCAATGTGATACACCATAGTAGCAAACTGAAAGATAAAAGCCATGATAATCTCCATAGGTGCAGAAAAAGCTTTTGACAAAATTCAGCACCGATTTATGATTCAGTTCAGTTCAGTTCAGTCTCTCAGTCGTGTCCGACTCTTTGCGACCCTGTGAATCACAGAACGCCAGGCCTCCCTGTCCATCACCAACTGCAGGAGTTCACTCAAACTCATGTGCATCGAGTCAGTGATGCCATCCAGCCATCTCATCCTCTGTTGTCCCATTCTCCTTCTGTCCCCAATCCCTCCCAGCATCACAGTCTTTTCCAATGAGTCAACTCTGCATGAGGTGGCCAAAGTACTCAGCCCTTCCAATGAACACCCAGGACTGATCTCCCTTAGGATGGACTGGTTGGATCTCCTTGCAGTCCAAGGGACTCTCAACAGTCTTCTCCAACACTGCAGTTCAAAAGCATCANGAGTCTGTGGAAAATTCTTAAAGAGATGGGAATACCAGACCACCTGACCTGCCTCTTGAGAAACCTGTATGTAGGTTAAGAAGCAACAATTAGAACTAGACATGGAACAACAGACTAGGTCCAAATCAGGAAAGGAGTACGTCAAGGCTGTATATTGTCACCCTGCTTATTTAACTTATATGCAGAGTACATCATGAGAAATGCTGGGCTGAAGAAGCACAAGCTGGAATCAAGATTGCTGGGAGAAATGTCAATAACCTCAGATATGCAGATGACACCACCCTTATGGCAGAAAGAACTAAAGAGCTTCTTGATGAAAGTGAAAGAGGATAGTGAAAAAGTTCGCTTAAAGCTCAACATTCAAAAATCATGGCATCTGGTCTCATCACTTCATGGCAAATAGATGGAGAAACAAAGGAAACAGTGAGAGACTTTATTTTTCTGGGCTCCCAAATCACTGCAGATGATGACTGAAGCCATGAAATTGAAAGATGCTTACTCCTTGGAAGAAAAGTTATGACCTATCTAGATAGCATATTAAAAAGCAGAGACATTACTTAACCAACAATAGTCTATCTAGTCAAAGCTATGGTTTTTCCAGTAGTCATGTATGGATGTGAGAGTTGGACTATAAAGAAAGCTGAGTACCAAAGAATTGATGCTTTTGAACTGTGGTGTTGGAGAAAACTCTTGAGAGTCCCTTGGACTGCAAGGAGATCCAACCAATCCATCCTAAAGGAAATCAGTCCTGAATATTCATTGGCAGGACTGATGTTGAAGCTGAAACTCCAATACTTTGGCCACCTGATGTAAAGAACTGACTCCTTGGAAAGACCCTGATGTTGGGAAAGATTGAAGGCCGAAGGAGAAGGGGATGACAGAGAATCAGATGGTTGGATGGCATCAGTGACATGATGGACTTGATTTTGAGTGAACTCTGGGAGTTGGTGATGGACAGGGAGGCCTGGCATGCTGCAGTCCATGGGGTCGCAAAGAGCAGGACATGACTGAGTGACTGAACTGAAGTGAAGGAGCATGGGTCTGTACATACCAAGTGAGGAATAAGGTACAGGAATATCAGGGTATAGAATATTCCATAAAGAGGGAAATTCAAGGGATTGGAGGCAGAAGCCTGGTTGGTGTGTTTGAGGAACAACAGGAAGACCAGTTTAGCAAGATTGAGAACAGAATGGGAACAAATAAGAGTTTTAGGAAATAAGCCTGGAGAGGTTGCAAGGATAAATCGTGTAGAAACTTTGCAGAAATTTGGAATTTATTCTAAATATGATTACAATGCCTGGAAACTTAACCATGGGATTGACAAGACTAGCTTTACATTTGAAAAAGATCATTCTGTTTAGGAACAACAGATTATAAAGAAAAAAAGGTGGATACATACAGAGCTCTTACCAAGCTACTGCAGTGCTAGGCAAAACATCATGGTTACTTGAGCTACAAAGTAGTAGCGGAGATATTTAAAAGTAACTGGAGCATATATTTTGAGGGTATTTCCAACTGAATTTGTTAACAGATTGAATGCAAATTATGAAAGATAGAAACCAAGAAAGATTCTAAGGTTTCAGCAAACAAATATTTCATTTAAATGAAAAGAGCATTCCTAGCAAAGGCAAGAGTTAAATAAGGAAAATAGCATTTATAGTTACTCAATTTATAATGGCAATTTTGGCCAATGCAGTAAGAAAAAGGGATGAAAAGAATTAGAATAAGAAATAATTAAATGTTTTGCTCTTGACATGATGTCTACCTAGAAAATCTAAAGAATAAACTGAATAAAACTAAGAAAACAAATAGGAAAATTCAGTAAGGGAACCTGTTATAAGATAAAAATACCAAAATTAATAGCTTTCCTTCATAGCAATAATAAAACTTTAGGATACAAATGAATTTTTAAATTATAGGAAAAAATGTATAAAACCTTTATGAAGAGAATGTTTACTTACATTGACATGGAAAGGTTTCTGGCATTTATTAAGTGAAAAATTCATGATTCTATAAAATATAACATTTAGTATAATTTCTTTAAAATTATCTATACAAATTTTGTGGATTTGCATATATACAAACTCCCTGATAGCTCAGTTGGTAAAGAATCTGCCTGCAATGTAGGGAATCCCAGTTTGATTCCTGAGGTGTGAAGACCCGCTGAAGAAGGGATAGGCTACCCACTCCAGTATTCTTGGGCTTCCTTGACGGCTCAGCTGGTAAAAAATTCTGCCTGCAATGCAAGAGACCTGGTTCGATCCCTGGGTCAGGAAGCTCCCCTGGAGAAGGGAAAGGCTGTCCACTCTAGTATTCTGGCCTGGAGAATTCCATGGACAGTATAGTCCATGGGGTCATGAAGAGTCAGACACGACCGAGAGAATTTCACTTTCACTTTCACATGTATCTCTCTCTATATATTTATAACTATAGAAAAGTTTAACACTGTAAACTATTGACGGTAGATAAAGAATGGGAAGGGGTACGTCAAGGCTGTGCATTGTCATTCTGCTTATTTAACTTATATGCAGAGTACATCATGTGAAATGTGATGAAGCACAAGCTGGAATCAAGATTGCTGGGAGAAATATCAATAACCTCAGATATGCAGATGACACCACCCTTATGGCAGAAAGTGAAGAAATAAAGAGCCTCTTGATAAAAGTGAAAGAGAAGAGTGAAAAAGTTGGTTTAATACTCAACACTGAATAAACCAAGATCATGGCATCCAGTCCCATCACTTTATGGAAAATAGATGGGGAAACAATGAGAGACTTTTATTTTCTTGGGCTCCAAGAGCAGAGCTCCAATTTTCTCTGGTCCATTGCAGATGGTGACTGCAGCCATGAAATTAAAAGACACTTGCTCCTTTGAAGAAAAGCTATGACCAACCTAAACAGTATAGTAAAAAGCAGAGATGTGACTTTGCTGACATGGTTTTTTCAGTAATCATGTGTGCATGTGAGAGTTGGACTATAAAGAAAGCTGAGCACTGCAGAATTGATGCTTTTTAACTATGGTGTTGGAGAAGACTCTTGAGAGTCTCTTGGACTACAAGGAGATCAAACCAGTCAATCCTAAAGGAAAAAAGTCCTGAATATTCTTTGGAAGGACTGATACTGAAGCTGAAGCTCCAATATTTTGGCCACCTGATGTGAAGAACTGACTCAATGGAAAAGACAGTGATCCTGGAAAAGATTGAAGGCAGGAGGAGAAGGGGACAACAGAGAATGAGATGGTTGGATGGCATCACCGACGCAATGACATGAGTTTGAGCAGCTCCAGGAGTTGGTGATGGACAGGGAGGCCTGGTGTACTGCAGTCCCTAGGGTCGCAAAGAGTCGGACATGACTGAGCAACTGAACTTACTGAAAGAAAGGGAGGAAACTACTATCTAAGAGAAGGTATTTTCTCTTCCTAATTAGCACATGTAAATACTGTTTATGAATAAGCATTATAAAAATACTTACTATCAGAAAAATAAAAGGTTTTTATTCAAAAGCACCACCAACATTCCTAGTAACAGCTGGCATAATAGTTATTTATTAAATACCAGATATTGCACTAAGAACTTTACATATATTTATTCATACATTCCCCATTTAGATAACTGTTCTTCTTTATGACAGTGGTATGACAATTTCCCCCATTTTATAGGAGATAAATTTGAAAAAAAAAAGGGAGATACAATTTCACACAGAATGAAAGTGACATGGCCAATTCTGGAAAAAGTGGTGACTCAAAGTCCAATCTCCTATCCAATATGCTATATTTGAGTTTAAATAAAATGGTTTTACACATCATATATACCTTACAGAAAGTAGGCTATATTTTTTAAAAAACAGGAATTACAAAGGACGGTCATATTGACATGAAAAGGAGAAAGCATGAGACATTGTAGATGACTGAAATTACAAATTACTGCTATCACAATAGATGTTAGACTTCCCTATGGAGAGGAATCCCTCTCATTATATAGAGACCCTGGGCATAGGAATATTGGTACTTTTAATTTCCTACTTTGTGTTTTTCTGCATTTATAAGTTTTTACACTGTCTATGAAATTTATTTAATAGTAAACCTGTTACAAAGTGTTCGGAGTATAGGCTTATCAGATCTAGCAAACAAACTGTCAGCCTTAAATAATGGGAGTAAAACATGACACATATACAACATTTGTGAATGCAACTTAATGACTCCCATTATGCTTCAGCTTCATACACATAAGCAGTTTTTGTATTAGAGGTTTCAAATGTATTAATAAGACCAGAGAATTATGATAAGATGCCAGATAAATCCTTTTATAATATGTTATCATATTCTTGTCTCCAAGGCCAAAATTTGATGTAAATATAAGGGTCATTATCCACATTTTGAACATATTATATAGCTAGACCAAATGGCTCTGCACAGGCTGATTTGTTTGAAGTTATGAGACAATACAAGCAACTTGCCATTTCAATAAGAACTCATATGATTGCTTATTATGACCCTTCATATAACCAACAATTACTATAAATTGTTTTCTGTCTCAACAGAATTAAAAAGTAAGTTGCAAGGTAAAACTATCTAGATCAGACATTTTTAACACAGGAAAAGCTCTCAAAATATTAACAAGGAAGAGTCATTTAATTCCTGATTGATTAACATGTTTCTTATGAACAACTTATAGTTACCCGGGGGAATGTGAATCAAAATTAACCAAAAAAATACTAATAACTTCTGCATGTGCTATTATGGAAAACTCTAAAACTAACCCTCAATTCTATTTTTTTTAGGTAATTAATAGTTGGATATTTCTCTGAATTCTGAATCCAGACTGATTAAATAATAAGAATTATTACTTTCACTGTTATTAAAACAAGACCTGAAGCAATCAAATTATTTTCCACTACGAAAATTCTCTCTTCATATTTTGCCATCTGATGGGCAGATTTTCACTTTCACTAGGAGGTGAGATTTTCTCACAGTCACTGGATCCTAGCCCTGGGGTTCACGCAGAAATCAGAGAGTCGTAAAATAACCTGCAGGTATGAATTGGTTTGCATATGCAGTTACATGAGGCGTGGGTCTACAGCATTCAGCAGACCTAGAATGGTTCTGTGACCCCCATAAAGAAGTTGAGAAACACTGGGAGAAAGCTGACTTCATCAGTCAAGTAGGGAGTGAAAAGGTCTCAGCAAAGAACTTGAGAGAAACCAGTATGTGTGTGTTCCCCTCAGGAAAGTCCATGTGTGAAGCTTACAGAGTTGGTTTGGAGGTTAGGAAAGAAGCCTGTAAAATTAATTGAAACTTACATTATGCCAAATGTCTTTAGCACACTAATGTGGTTAAGTCCATAACTTCAGGTTGTATAGTGAGCCACAGACAATACAAAATAATTAACACAGATGAACAAAAAACTGAGCATTTGAGATTCAGTTTGGGTATCTATAGACTATGACTTCCCACTTGCTTGGAGAAACCTGAATGATAAGAACAGACCTAAAGGAGAAGAGAGTATTCTGTATGTGCTGGTGTAGGAGAAGCCTATAAAGTTTTCAAGGCTTTACAGATGGGTTTGTGACTTGAGGGCAGACCTTGTCAATTGTAGGGTCCCTTCAGTCTCTGGGGGTCCACAGAGAACCCCACAGATGGCTGAGAGACAGGGCAACTTGCCTCTCCTTCCTACTTTGCATTTGCTGCCCAGACAGTGGGAACTGCCCTTGTGTGCAGCATTTACATTCTTGAGTTGAACTCCCCACCAGGAGCTCTAAAACTAAAAATAAAATAAGCCAGTGTTGTCTAGCTTGGCAGCACCTCCACCAGGAGCTGCTTCTCAGGGACTAGATCACTGATTTTGTCTGGTAGAGAAATGACCCCTGAGTCCTGGGACCTCAGAACTCACTCTAGGTTCTACAGGGTGGTTCTGTTCTGCTAAGTCCCCAGCTCCCCAGGTGGCACCTCTGATCATGACCCACTGCCTCTGCTCTTTTGGCCTAAGTATCACCTACAAAAACCATGACCTCTCCTGCAGAAAAGTAAAAGGAGTCAGACTGGTCTTTGCACAAAGACGGTTCCATGCGAGTCTAAAGTATAGACCAGAATACTGGGGTGGGTAGCCTTCCCCTTCTCCAGCAGATCTTTCCAAGCCAGGGATTGAACCCAGGTCTCCTGCATTGCAGGCAGATTCTTCACCAGCTGAGCCACAAGGGAAGCCCAGTGAAGGTAGAAAGGCAAGCAAATACATGATAAATGAATTGGTTCATTGGACTAGACATTGTTTTCTCTTCTTCAGTTTTCTGCATTTTCCTCTAATTTGGTTTAGATGGTTTGCCAAGGTTCATGGGTTTGATGACTGTGATGCACATTGTGTGCAACTTAGGGAATACCTAATACGATCTGGGAAACAGAGTAGGAAGTGTTAAGGGTGGGGTCACAGGAAATGGCATTTAAGGTGTTCAGCATAGTGTGGCAGTGAGACCCTGCAAAAGACTTGACTGCTGATCCTCCCACAAAGAAACACTGGTCATACAAGCTTCTGAAGAGAGAAAAAGAAACACTAGTTTCCCACATCAAGAAAAAATCACTGCAACTTGACTCAAAACTCTGCATCTAGATCCAAGTGCCTGAATTAGCTACAATTTACATAACAAAGTCTGACTTTAATATAAATATTAACAGAATATGAAATTATTTTTTCCTCCTCAAGGGTAAAAGAGTTCAATCACTACTTGGGGAAAAACTGTTTTCTCAGAGAAAATGAAATAATTTTTATCTAAGAGGACAAAAGGGGATTAAAAAAAACCAAAGTTATTTTCTGCTATATTAACCAGTATTATATTCTAGGAAAATCACCACTATAGAACAATGAGCACTGGGCTCTAAGTCTATTCTGTCTCAAAATTCAAGATCAGGCATTGCTTTTAGAGGGTTCTTGTTCCTTGAAAGTTGAGATGAATTTTTTCCCTTGATACATCAGTGACATCGTCTGCCCTCAAACTGACACGTAATAATGCCATCACCAAGGGCAGTTCTGTGAGCTGGAGAGAAGACTCAGACTGTGAAGAACGGAGGAGTGGGCTGGAAAAGAGACTCAAAGATGCCTTCACGTGAAAGTCTGCCTGGGAAAGCCACATTAAGAAAGAAAGTGGGAAGAGGACTCATGTAGCACCTAAATATCAGTTACCCAAATGGGACAAGGAGAGGGACCAGAAATGGAATTCTCATGTTACCTTAGGAGTATGGTGTGGGGATGGATGAGGCGTCCTCAGGGGAGATGACAAAACTTGGATTTAAAAGGAGGATGCTGGTGGGAAGTGTGAGTGAGTGGGATGCGTATGGTATACATTTGATGAGAATCAGCAAAATCTTACGATAGTAGAAATTCTTACCCAAGGAGTTCCTCAGGTGGCATGGGGCAGTAAATGTGACTTGGGAGTGAAGTGACACGGACAGTGCAGAACAGAAAGTAATATCTAGGAGCAGGGTTGCCCAACAGCCTACGCTGGTTCAGGAAAAGCAGATAACCTTGTAACGGCGTGCTTCTTATAGTCTGTAGATTTAGAGTAACTGCGGACAATCCAAGTCTAATTTTCCCAGGCAGCTTGTCCTGAGAAATTCCACTTGTGTTACACCAAATCCTCCAAACAGGTTCTTTCCCCAAACTCTCAGTTCCTTGGATCTCAGATCATAACACAATGTGATTAAGACAGACATGACCGAGCATTCCCAGCGAACTCTGTGGATTCACTGCCTATTCAGCAGCTCCTCATCATGTGTGGCTACAGAGCACTTAGATTCTGGCTTGCTGGAACTGAGATGTGCTGTAGTGGCAAAGTACACACTGTTCAGAGACCAGATTCAAAAAACAGAGTGTAAAATATTTCATTAAAATTTTTATGTGATTGCACATTATAATACATTTTAGAATCCTCGGTAAAAGAAAATATACTTTTAAAGTTTTTATTTTAAATGTATGGCTGATAGAAAATCTAAAATTATACTCATGGTTCATGCTTGTGGCTCACCTGCTAATTCTAAGGGACAGCACAGCTCTAGAGGCCTGAAGAACATCGATGTTGAGATTAGCCCTGTCTGGTCCAGTCCCTCCAGGGCAGACATGGTCTGATTTTCTCTGCTTCCATCTTTTCCATTGCCTGGCTGAGCACAGGGTAGGTAGTCAAGGAACACCAATGCTGACTGCCAAAGGACCATATACCATGGGTGTGATGGTTAATGTTACACGTCAGCTTGACTGGCCATGGAGTGTCCAGACATTTGGTCGTATATTATTCTGGGCATTCTGAGGATGAAATGAACACTGAATTTGTAGGCTGAGTAAAGTCGATTGTTCTCCCTAACGTGAGTGAGATCATCCAGTCTGTTTAAAGCATGCATAGAATACAATAGTGAGTAAGACAGAACTCCTCCTGCTTGAGTGCTTGGAACTGGGGCTCTGGTTTTCAGATTTACACTGAAACACGGGCTCTTCTTGGGTCTCAAGCCTGCTGGCTTTTGGAACAGGATATCTACAATCAGCTCTCCTGATTCTCAGGCTTTCAGAAACAAACTAGAATGAAATGTCTGCTTTGCACTCTACCATTGTCAACTGCATGTGTTGGAATTTCTCAGCCTCCATAATGGTGAAAACCAATTCCCTATAATAAATCATCTCTGTTCACACACACACACATACATGTATTTGTATTGCATACACAAGCCCATCCTATTGATTCTGTTTCTCTGGAAAACCCTAATACGACATGTGAAACACTGATTAATCTTATAATATAATCCTCCACAGTATGGCAATTTTAAAATCTAATGAATAAGAGGTTTATTTTCTGATATATTTTACAGACAGCTTGATGACTGACTTGCTTAGGAACACGGAGAAGTTATTTACTCTGAACCTCAATTTGCTCATCATAAAAACAGAGCCTCCTTCACAATGTGAAAGCTAAAGGAAAAGATGGCTAAGAGATTGCTTGGTCCCTGGAAAGCTCTCTACAAGCTCTAGTTAAAAGTTGCTTAGTCTCACCTTCTCTCCATACAGTGAAAAATCAAATGGTGAACACAATGAGGAGATACATTCTCATTAAAGTACTGAAGTGTTGAGTTAGGTTTCCAAGCAATAGCTGGAATCCACCAGACACACTTACATCCCTCAGGGTACTTGCCCCTTTCATACTCTGCAGGCCAGTTCCTGAGTCTACAGGGCAAAGTCATACAACCTAAGGAGCAGAGAGGCATATGGGGTCTTCTGGGTGGAATGCTGCTGTTAAGGGGCTCTATTTGTGCAGGAGGACTCATGTACAAGTAATGCTACCAGCAACACGTAGCTTAGCTCTCAATTCCAGACCTACAGGGCTCTTTATTCTTTGCTTATGGGGCCAACTCACTCTTAAAATTGTAAATATTCCAAAATATCATCTGGGGCATTTTTTCCCATATTTTCCAAGAGGATTGGGACCATGATGGACACAGAAAAATTGACAACAAAAGATGGGTTTCCCTTATGCTGTTGATAAGGAAGAAGCTTATGCTCTGCTTTCTTTCAACATTATCATCTTTTCTTGGGGGAAAAGATGAATTCTTTCTAAGTATCAAGGTAGAGTTGATCATTAAGGTATATTTAGGAGGGAGCTTAAAATAATCACCTAATTGGAGGGGTGTTTTCCTGTCCAAAAATTCACATAAACTTCCTCATTAAAACAGCAACAAAAAGGTGTTGCTGCCATTCAATAGTTCACAGTTTCTGGCAAAAGCACTACAATGTTTAAATTTATATTTTATGAAATTTAGCTTTATATAGAGAAATCAGTTGATTTCTACCATTTATCACATTTTTTATATGTGTACAAACTAAGTGCTATGGAAAGGAAAGAATAGGGATTATGGATCATGAAAGATGCTAATAAAAAGCACGTATTCCAATTTATATAGAGAAAAGGTCACAGAATAAGAAATTAAGTATGTCTCAAGTAGGAAGAAAACACACAGAGACAAAGAAATGATGAAAAGACGGGAAACTTCAAACTCTTGGGGGAAAGGTGGACTGCTTCCAACTCTGAAGATAGAGTCACTCATTAAGGCCTGTTTAGCTGGGAGCATGAAATACCTAATTGGAAGGACATATTTTTGGTCTATAACTCATCTTCAGACCTGGTCTCACTTATCTTGTTAAACTGCATGACACCACTGTGGGGTGGGGAATATTCTCACCACACCCCTGAGAGAGTAGACACTCAGAGAGTCCTGCTTGCCTTTGGCTCCAGCTCAGAATGAATGTGAGGAGGGGGCTGAGACCCCCGCCTAGAGTCAGACACCTCATGCACAGTGTGGACAAGCCCTTTCCTGGGAAGAATCTCCCCAGAGTTTTCACCTCCTCTGCGAGACAAAGGGGTAAATGCACAGTCTGTAAGGTGCTGCTCAAACTGACCGTTTTATATTTGATCATTTAGTATTTTAGCAAATAGAATCAACTTGCAGAAAAGGGAGGATTTCAAAAATGGAATATTCTGTATTTTATAAGCAAAAATTGTAAAAATTGAATTAAAGTTATTTAAGCTAAAAACAATAAAAATAATTCACCCATTTCCCCTACCCATTCCCATCTCCTATAACCATCAATATGTTCTCTGCATCTGTGAACTTGTTTTGTTGTTGTTTAGATTCTACTTATACGAGAGATCACAGAGTGTCTATCTTTGTCTATTTCACTTAGGATAATGCCTTCAAGGTCCAGCCATGTTGTCACAAACGGCAATATTTCATCATTATCTATAGCTGAATAATATTCCACTGCATATATGTGTGTGAAGTCACTCAGTCGTGTCCAACTTTTTACGGCCCCATGGACTGTAGCCTGCCAGGCTCCTCTGTCCGTGGGATTCTCCAGGCGAGAATACTGGAGTGGGTTGCCATTTCCTTCTCCAGGCATTGCATATATATATATGTGTGTGTATATATACACACACACACACACACACAATTTCTTTATTTATTCATCCATCAGTAGACACTTGGATTTTTTCCATGTATTGGCTATTGTAAATAACACTACAATGAACATCCGGGTTCCGAGATCTCTATAAATTAGTGTTTTCGTTTTCTTTGGATAAATACCCAGAAGTGGAATTGCTGGATCTATGGTAGTTGTATTTTAATTTGTTTGAGGAATCTCTGTACTGCTCTCTATAGAGGCTGCACCAATTTACATTGCCACCAGCAGTACACAAGTGTTCCCTGTGTACACATCCTCTCTAGTATCCTCTATTTCTCGTCTTTTGGAGTGACCAGTCACTCAAACATCTGAGGTAATATTCTGTGGTTCTGATGTGCATGTCCCTGATGAATAATGATGTTGAACATCTTTTTGGCACCGGTTGGCCATATCTTCTTTGAAAAAACATTTGTTCAGATCTGTTGTCTATGTTTTAACCGGATTACAAGAATGAGCAATAATTAGATTGTGTTGTTGGGACAGGAAGAAGCCTGGCTTTAGACGGCACTGGCCACTGAAGAAGAGCTGAGCAGGAAAGGGTTCAAGACAAGAACTCAGCTGGAGTTGGCAACTCAATCCATGTGTTCATCGTAGCGTGAATTTAACTTTGCCATGTGTTGTGTGTGCATACATGTGTGCTCAGTCGTGCCCGACTCTTTGCAACCCAGTGGAAAGCAGCCAACCAGGCTCCTCTGTCCATGAAATTTTCCAGGCAAAGTGTACTGGAGTGGGTTACCATGTCCTACTCAAGGGAATCTTCCTGACCCAGGGATCAAATCCGTGTCTCCTGCATTGCCAGGCAGATTCTCTATCACTGTGCCACCTATTTTTAAATCAGCAAGAAAAGAAACTACAGCTTAGCTTTCTCATTCCCAATCCCATGGGGTGCAGGAGTTGGGCTCTTTTTAGTAAGACCACTGGCCTGGCTTCATGTACTTTGTCTGGACATCGATTCTCTGGTTTCTTGAGACAACATGCCTGCCTAAACACATCCCATCCCACACACACAGCAAACCTACCTCCAAGCTGGTGATCCTCAGTCAAAGCTTTTTTTTTTTTTTTTCATCTTTCTACCAACATGCTTACCAAGTGCCAGACAAGATCAAAAAGAACAGCAAAAAGCTAGAGGTGAGGAGGATTAGAAAGACAACTAAGTGGCCAGGCCTGGACCCAATTTTTCTGACTCCAAGTAAAAAGAAATTTAAACACAATCTCTCCTTTCCTTTTATTACTTTTATGACTTCTTTTTGAGACTCTCTTTCAAAGCATTTTCTTTAAACTCCAGGATGGAAGATGTTATAGAATCATAAAATTTAATGTTATAGGGAAACTTGGAAATTATCTGGGCCAATCCCTATCTTTATAAATAAGAGGACTGAGCCTAGAAAGGTAAAATCATTTTTCAAGGTCACTGAGCTGGGGGATAGATATACTACAAATAGGATCCTTTCAACCTTCCCATTATAATAAGCTTCGTGTCTATCAGAGTATCATTAAGGATGGCCCTGATAATACAGACAATAGCTGATTTTTAAAAACGCACGTTTAGGCCAGTATTTGAAGCACTTCTCAGGCCTTACCAAATTTAATTAAATCAACCCCATTAAGAAGTTGCAATTATTTTTGAAATTATACAGGTAAGCAAACTGCAGCACAGCAAAATTAATTTCCCAAGATCATTCAGCTAGTTGGTTTCAGAGTCAGGATTCACTCCTAAACAGTCTGGTTCAATAACCCATGTTCTTATGCATTCTGCTAAACTGATTCTTAAAAAATGCGGGTAAGGCTTATATAAACTTGGGAAATCATGTGACATTTTTGTATTTTAACTGCAATTGGTTTTAATGAACCAAAACATGAATTTGCTAAGTGTCTGATCTTTAGATTTAATTCTCCCTTTCTGCAGTCTGGGGATATTAAAAGTTTGTAATTTTTCAGGATCAACTATGAAGAAGACTAGCTGAGCCATTAATAGAAGGAGGTGGCTTTAGTACACAGATTTAACATCAACAACAAAAAAAGGTGCAATGAGAAAAGGAAGGTTCAGGAAAACCGGAAGGGCATAGTAACAAAGTCAAACTGGAAAGCAGAGATCAGCATTAGCAAGTTGCAGACACTAGGAAATTCCAGATTAAGACGTGAAGCTCCTTAAGTTCGGTGTGGATATTGCTACAGCCTCATACTGAGATTTCTTGTAGTGAAAACCATGTCACCATGAGGACTGAAAATATCTAACAGAGCAGTGCATCGTGCTGTGCTGGTTTTGAACCAGCCTCCCCGGGTTTTCCAGGCTAGGTCTGCAGATGTGCACTTCCCTAGGGACCGCACAAGGCGCTAGGCACCGTGTGCCTGGTTCTCCCAGGCCCTCTCCCGAATGGCAGCCACCTGCTCAGACAGGCCTGTGGACCACTGGCCTCTCACAAGACCTGGGCACATCTACAAAGTAACCTGAGTCAATCCGCCACTCACAAGGAACGGATCCTTTAGTAAATGTAGAGTTTCTGACAAGTGCATTATCTGCCTGCTCCCCCGACAACGTCATGAGTAGCAGTAAAGGGCATTAGAAATGACTTCCAGAGAGTACAGACATTTCTTGGGAAACAGGTCCAAACATGTTACGCATCCTGCTCCCATAAATTCAGAGATGTTTGGGCTCTGCCTTTTGGGTGCTCTCATTAGTACTGAAGGCTCTATGTGAGGAAGCTTCCCTCTGAGGACAGCACACAATATTCTGACTGTGGAGTCAGCCCTTCTCCCTGAATCACACACCCAGGACGGGCACTAAGGGATGGCGGGCAGCAGGACTGGATGCACTGAGGTCTGCACCAGGCATGCTATGTTGAGCTGCTGGGGTCGCTGGGGGCCACACTCACAGGGGCAGGTGTCTCAGGTCTTTGCTGTCATCATGAAAGGGCAGGGACACCTGGGTCATCCTAGCCAACTGGAAATTTTAAACACTACTCATTTTATGAGAAAAAGGGATTTCTATTATCACTGTTGTGAATCCGTGGTGACTGCAGCCTTGAAATTAGAAGATGGCTTTTCTTGAAGAAAAGCTATGACAAATCTAGTCAGTGTATTAAAGAGCAGAGACATTACTTTGCCAACAAATGTCCATATAGTCAAAGCTATGGTTTTTCCAGTAGTCATGTATGGATGTAAAGAAGGCTGAGTGCTGAAGTGACACTTTTGAACTGTGGTGTGAAGACTTGAGAATCCCTTGGAATGCAAGGAAATCAAATCAGTCAATCCTAAAGGGAATCAATTCTGAATATTCACTGGAAGGACTGATCCTGAAGTTCCAATACTTTGACCACTTGATGCAAAGAACGAACTCATTAAAAAAGACCCTGATGCTGGGAAAGATTGAAGGCAGGAGGAGAAAGGGATGACAGAGGATGAGATGGTTGGATGGCGTCGCCAACGCAATGGACATGAGTTTGAGCAAGCCTGGGAGATGGTGAAGGACGGGGAAGCCTGGTGTGCTGCAGTCCATGGGGTCGCAAAGAGTCAGACATGACTGTGACTGAACACAACAAATCCATGAATCATCAGATATATAGGTTTAAATCATGATGTTGGAATCATTTTTCTAGAGGTCTTTGGAGAGTTGGCTCGTTGAATGGGGCACTGAGATTGTGCTATTAATTTATACATACTACATTGACCACATGTCTATACTGAATTATTTAAAAATAAATCACAGTTAGCAAGACCAAGCTGAGAAAATCAACACTGCAGGGTGCTTCCCTGGCTGTAGACTTAAGCCACATGGTCTTGAGGGAAAACAGTCTCCCTCTTTCCCCCGTCCTTCTTCTCCCCAGTCTCACCTGGTGAGGCTTAGAGCATATTTGTGGCTTTCTTTCTCCATGAAAACACTCTAAGCACAGAAAGGTGGGAGGACTGCCAGTTTTCCATTTGTAAACAAAAGCCACCTGTATCTCCTGGAACATTCAGCTTTAAGAGGAGAAGAAGACAAACCAGACAGAGAAGAGAAAGGGATTCCCCTAAGAGCAATTTACCTCTCAGGAAAAAGGGAGCTAAAGGCATCAGGAGAGAGTTTTTCATTTATTCACTCATTCTCAGAAATATTTATCCACATTCTACTGTGTTGCAGGCCCTGTGTTGAGTACTGGATAAGATACTCAAGATTCTTGCTTTTAAAGTTCTTACACGACAATTAGAGATGACAGTATCTTCACACATAAATTTATATACACCAGAATTATAGACACTCAGGAGTAGCAAGATTTGAGCTGATCTGATTGACAAGAGGAGGCAAAACCATGGAAAGATCTGGAGAAAGAAGAATGCAGACAAAGGAAATGGGAAAAGCATAGGAGGCTGACTTGTAGGGTAATTTCAAGATTAGGGTAGAGTGGGAAGCAATGACTCTGCACTTTAGACTAGGGAAGGGCTTTAAGATTTAACACTAAATGTGACTTGGGGTGTTAGTAGGGGAGTGATACGGTCTGATGTACTTTACAGAAGGGTCCCTCTGCTGCTGTGGAGACAGTGGATTATTGGGGGAATAGAATGGAAAGGTGATGACAATGGGAGCTACTGGAGGTTAAATAGAAGGCATGTTGGAGGAAGGTGGTGGGCATGGAGAGAGCATAAAGGGAGAAATTTAGGGTGACTTCTGAGGCAGAACTGAAAAGACTTGCTGAAGAATTGGATGAGGGCTTGGAAGGAAACAAGGATGATATCTGGGTTTTATTTTCTTCAAAAACATTTAACAACTTCTGAATCACAGAGTTGGAGGTCAACCTAAGCCTGGATTTACTACCTGCTAAATGTTTGCTACGTACACCCATGGCCTCCATATGCTTCCATTTAAGCCTCTGCCATCTCTGATCTGACTGTTAAAAGAACTCCAAACTGCTACTGATCACAGGTTTCTGCAACTATTCCCTTATTGCTGCAGTCACCTTTCCAGAATGAAAATCTGATCATTATACAACGGCTCCTCCCTGCCCACAAGACAAAATCCATTTCTTTCCAGAAGCCTTACAAGGCCTTTCTTGATCTGGCTCCTACTTGCCTCTTATTCTCTTGTCTCTCCGGTGTGTTTGTCACTTCCTTCACCTCTGCATATCCTTCATTAAAGGCCACAGTAGGCTCTTTATGGTGACTGCCTCATGAAATTAAAAGATGCTTGCTCCTTGGAAGGAAGCTATGACAGACTTAGTCAACATACTAAAAAGCAGAGACATCATTTTGCCAACAGAAGTCCATATGGTCAAAGCTATGTTTTTTCCAGTAGTCATGTACAGATATGAGAGTTGGACCAGAAAGAAGGCTGAGCACCAAAGAATTGATGCTTTCAAATTCTGGTGCTGGAGAAGACTCATGAGCGTCCCCTGAACAGCAGGGAGATCAAATCAGTCAACCCTAAAAGAAATCAACCCAGACTATTCATTGGAAGGACTGATGCCAAAGCTCCAATACTTTGGCCACCCAATGTGAAGACCAACTCAATGGAAAAGACCCTAATGCTGGGAAAGACTGAAAGCAAAAGGCAAAGGGGGTAGAAGAGGATTAGATGGCATTACTGACTCAGTGCATGTGAATTTAACAAACTCCAGGAGAGAGTGAAGGACAGAGGAGCCTGGTGTGCTGCAGTCCACGGGGTTACAAAGAGTTGACACAATTTAGCGACTGAACACCAATAACAAGGCTCTTTACACTTTCAGAACACACCATGCTCGCTTTACAATGCCGTCTTACTTAGAACACTTTCTTAACACCTAGTATACTGGGAAAATGCCTCTTTCTCTTTCCAGAGTTTCCCTCTACCCAATCTCTTTCAGTCCAATTGTAGTTGGCATGGCCCCCTGTGTACGGCTCTAACACTACACAGCTTTGCACCCATTAGGTCTCCATCCTTTATCTTCCTCCTCTCTGGAGTGTAAACACCTGAAGGGCAGGGATAGGGAATCACTGATATTCTCCTCTTTGTACAGCCATGTGCCTTTCATAGTGACTCATATACACCAGATGGTCAATAAATATTAACTGAACAATTAAATGGAAACCCTGTACATCATTTCTATCAAGCAGTCATCTAGCCTTTGCATGATCTTTGCTGACTATGAACTAAGTAGACTTGTTCCATTCCTAGGACTTCCTTGTATTTTAAATCTTTCCACATATTTTTAGATGCCAGAGTTCAAGGAGTCAACCAACTAGATAGGATCTCCATTTTCATGATATTATATTCTAGTCTAGAGGAGAGAGAGTATGACAAAATATAAGTAAGGAAATTAAGTGCAGTCAGTCGCAAAAAAATCTTACATGCAGAACTGATAAAGATAACAGGGGTGCTTAAACTGGGTGATTCAGGAGTAGCTCTTTGAGGAAGTGACGTTTAAACTGACATTTGATTTTTTTTTTTTTTTTTTTAAGGCTCCAATCTTGAGAAAATTGGGACCAACTGGATCCACACAGAAGGGGCAGCTACTTCAAGGCTCTAAGGCAGGAACATGCTCCAGGGAGTTCAGGGAATGGAGATATGATGTCGTTTAGTTCTGTTCAATCACTCAGTCATGTCCGACTCTTTGTGACTCTGTGAATCATAGCACGCCAGGCCTCCCTGCCATCACCAACTCCTGGAGTTCAATCAGACTCACATCCATCGAGTCAGTGATGCCATCCAGCCATCTCATCCTCTGTAGTCCCCTTCTCCTCCTGCCCCCAATCCCTCCCAGCATCAGAGTCTTCTCCAATGAGTCAACTCTTCCCATGAGGTGGCCAAAGTACTGGAGTTTCAGCTTTAGCATCATTCTTTCCAAAGAACACCCAGGGCTGATCTCCTTCAGAATGGACTGGTTGGATCTCCTTGCAGTCCAAGGGACTCTCAAGAGTCTTCTCCAATGCCACAGATCAAAAGCATCAATTCTTTGGCACTCAGCTTTCTTCACAGTCCAACTCTCACATCCATACATGACCACTGGAAAAACCAGAGCCTTGACTAGATGGGCCTTTGTTGGCAAAGTAATGTCTCTGCTTTTGAACATGCTATCTAGGTTGGTCATAACTTTTCTTCCAAGGAGTAAGCATCTTTTAATTTCATGGCTGCAGTCACCATCTGCAGTGATTTTGGAGTGATGTGGTTAGACAATCATAAGCCACAGAAAGAGTGGCAGAGGTGGGTATAGAAGAATGGGCAGAAGCCAGGTCACAGAGCATGCTGGAGGCATGGGATGGTACTTGGATTCTAACCTAAGTGCCATGGAACACAGCTGGAGGACTGGAATCAGGATAGTGGCATGACCTGCACCACCTGTTTCAAAGGATACTTTAAAAAGCTAGGAGTTTGGGATTAACATATACACACTACTACATATCAAACAGGTAAACAGCAAGGGCCTACTCAAGTCTTGTAATAGCCTATAATGGAAAAGAATTTAGAAAAGATCTACCTGTCTTTCTAAACTTAATCACTTTACTGTACTCTTAAACCTAACACAACATTGTAAACTGATCAGACCTCAATTTTAAAAATGTAATTATTTTAAAAAGGCACTTGGGCTATTGTAAAGAGACTGTGTTTTGCGAAAGAAAAGAGTAATAGTAAAGCAAAGAGAAGTGAAGAAATGCTGAGACCTTCTGGAACTGAATGAAGTGAAGTCGCTCAGTTGTATCCAACTCTTGCGACCCCATGGACTGTAGCCTACCAGGCTCCTCTGTCCATGGAATATTCCAAGCAAGCATCCTGGAGTGGGTTGCCATTTCTTTCTCCAGCGGATCTTCCCAGCCCAGGGAATCAAACCCGGGTGTCCCACATTGCAGGCAGATGCTTTACCATCTGAGCGACCAAGGAAGCCGTAAGACCTTCTGGAAGTAGAGCCAATATTAAGAGATAGGGAAGCCTTCCATATACCTGAATCAGCTTATTGCCAAGACAAACATCCAGTTCTTGTTTATGGATACAATGTGATCCCCTACCAGCCCTGGTCAGCCTTTCTCGGTCAGGGTTCCTAAGCCAGGCACGATTCAGGAGTGTCTGAGTTAGGCAGACTGGTCCCTCCCTCAGCCTAGACAAAGCTCTCCTCTTAGGCGCCACCATCTCATTAGCCTTTCCGGAAGCCACAGGACCCTGTGAATATCTAGTGAACTCTTCATTAACACAGAGACGATCCTGTACTTCTGTCACAGATTTATTGAAGCTAAGAGCAAGACTTCACTTTCACTGTAATAAATTCTTCTCATTAAAGTCACCCTATCATTCAGGAGCTCTCTCTGCTGCATCCAATTTCTTATCTTTACTTTCTCCTTTCCATCTACTCCCAGAGCTTCTATGTTTGAATTAACCAATGAATTCATTAAACAGCAGTAAGCCCACAAGGGTCAGTCATGGTTCAATCTAGGCCTACATATTCTTTAGAGAGAAAAAGGAACTATTTAGATTTTTAAATTTTAAAACAGAATTTACTTTGATCTTGCTATTGGTGATTAGTGAATTAAAGTACTTTTGTATTTTATAAGCCATTTGAATATCAAAGGCTCCTCTTTCAACTGGGGAATTAAACTAAGGAAACAATGGATGTGCTAATGTGAGACCTAATTAGAGTGGGGGAAAAAAAGCAGGGTTTGGAATTTGCTAAAGATATTTCTCAATTTGGGCCATTTAGTTTTGGTTTTAATGAATGCAGATACCCATGGAAGTGATCTTGAAAATAGCATAAGAGAAATGTGAAGTGTTAGTCGCTCAGTCATATCCAGCTCTTTGGGACATCATGGACCATAGCCTACAAGGTTCTTCTGCCCATAGCAGTCCCCAGGCCAGAATACTGGAGTGGGTAGCCATTCCCTTCTCCAGGGGATCTTCCCAACCCAGGGATCCAACTGGGTTCTCCAGGACTACAAGCAGATTCTTCCCCATCTGAGCCACTAGGGAAGCCCTAGAATAGTGCAGGTCGATGACATATGCTAGAGAGCCACGTATCAGACCTTCCAGTCGCTGTCGGGAAACTTTAGCAGTCCTGTCTGTAGAGGACAGAGGTCTTTAAACACCACACTGCATGTGGCATCTCTCCAGCCAGCCCTTCCCACCTCCCTTTCAACTCTACCACCACCTTCACTCCCAACCAAATAGAAAGGACAAGGCAGACGTGAAACAATGGTTTTCCTACTTTAGAGCTCTCTAACTCACCAAGCAATGCTATGGAAACAAACCATTTACATGAGGGACACATCAAGGAATTCTTACTGATTTACCAGAATGAGTAAATCCAACTTCATACGTTCATCAGATTACTGAATATTTATTTTTGGTAGATAGTGTCTGGTTAGCAAAATCAGAACATTCACCAAAATTATCTTTGGATTTTCGAGTAGTAGAAGTATTAGTAGCTAGTTGTGTTCAACTCTTTGTGACTCCACAGATTGTAGCCTGCCAGGGTCCTCTGTCCATAGGAAGACCTAGGCAGCATCTTATCCTAAGCAAGATACTGGAGTGGGTTGCCATTCTCTTCTGCAGAGAATCTTCCCAACCTAACAATTGAACCAGGGTCAATTGTGTTGCAGGCAGATTCTTTACTGTCTGAGCTACATCACATGTTGGGGATTTTCTAGAGTTAACTAAAAACACTGCCAATCACTTTCTTCCTCCAAGTAGATGAATATATTTCATGAAAATAGGCATTTTTTTTAAGGACATGTTTTAGGAGATTAAGGGATATAAGGATGGACACTGGAAAATAAGGCCAGAAAATAATTGTTTTGAAGCACAGATACGAAAAAGAAAAGGCTTAATCCAAGCACTATATTAAAATACAGGAAAACACACACACACTATAAGCTCATAGGACCTAATATCTATTATGATTGCTTCTTTTTTTCTGAAACATTTACTGTGATAACTTCTTTGTGAGCCCCATCCTACAGAGTGGGGCCTGCTTTAGCTCAACAACCCTGTTCTCTCAAAGAGATGTTGAGAAAGCCCCTTCTGTAGAAATTAGATGACCTCTACTAGGGTATATTTTAGATATATCTGGCTAAATATCAATTTTAAAGAAATAAAGACTGTTTTTCATTTCAGGGATGCTGATATCTGCTCACCACAATCTCAAGATCAGTAAAATAAATGTTTCTAATCTGCACACACACAAGATTCAGACATTGCACTTTGGAAGATCTTTTTATTTCCTTCATGCAGAAGCATTTAAAGGTCTTTTATAATACATTTGTTAGAATACATTTCACAAAAAATGGAAAGAAATGCGGGTATATTTTTATATTTGCTATCTTTTAGTATTGCTTTTCAGTAAAATGGAGTTTCTTCTGAAGAGTCTAAAGCAAAATACTGCAATATATTCTCCGGGTTTCATTCTTTTCACAAATATTTTCATTGGATTCTTTTTTTTAGTCAGTGAATCTCTGAATAAAAATGTCTGTAAACTTTATAATTAAGCAAAAACTCCATGTGCTGTCACGTTTCTCCTGCTAAGCCTTCCTCAGTGACAAAGCTGATGAAGTGCAGATCTATGCCTTTGTTTATGAAATAAAGGTCCTGAAAGTGGAGTGCCAAGACTCACGGATTAATTGCATAATAAGGACTCAATAAAGATTTAATAAGCATCCCACAATCTAATAAAATCATGAAACTCTTTCTGAAAAATAATTATAAAAGATTCATAACCTGTAAAAGCCCATCATGGTGCAAACAGGATAGAGGGGAAAAGCTGTAATGAAAGGGTAAAATAGAGATCTCTTCTTCCTTCTTAAAGTATCATTTCTAACAACTTTTCCCACAGCTGAAAAAACCCTGCATTGTCAGTATTTATTTGTTAGTTTCACATGCGCAGTCCAGATACAATCTCAGTGCACCCGTGGCCCTGCTTTTCCCTGCCTTGGCTCTGCCCAGGCAGGAAGCTGGTTCCAGTCTCACTGTGAGCTTCACCACGTGCCCTGCTCCTCCCAGGGGATACACATTCTGTAAGGCAGCCTTGTGTCCCTTCTAATTATTAATTCCAGACACTCCCCATTTAGGGCATTAGGAAAAACATCTAGTAGAGGGAACCTATACTGTTGAGCAAAAATTGCAAGGATCTTACACTGACCACTGGCGGTGGACAGAAAGACTATTCACGAAGTGCTACCCACCAAAGAGAAGCAGGGATTTGGGGGACGAATACAGTTTTTAACCAGTCAGGGGAAAGACTGTGCTTATAAAAGAGATGCATGTGACAGCAAAAAAGTGTATAAAACCAAAAAAACCCTATACTATTATTTTAATATATTATATATTGTATTTTTCCTGTTAAATGTATGAAAATAAATTCCAAGTAAAGAAGAAGTCGAAGTATCTATATTTTGTGAGGAAAAAACCTAAAATAAGCACTATGCAGTTTCTGTAAGATGCAAAATACAACAGCAACAGGCATAGGCACCTATTACCATATACACTGCAAAGCTATTTTATTTTTAATTAAGAGTTCTTTGAATGTTATTAAAGACATACTGAGGAATTAATTTTATTAAATAGCAGTATAGAAAGAAACAAATAAAAGTAATAACAATTGGTTTTACTTACTTTTGCTTTCTGTCAGGTATTACACTATATCTATTCAATTATCTTAAAATCATCTTTTACTATATATTTTTCTTGAATCCCCAAACATCTTTGCAAGGTAGGCATTGATATTTCCATTTTCAAATATATGAATTTGCAAAGTTTCTTTTTCAGAGAAGTAATTTGCTTAAATCATCCATCTAATAAATGTCATGTGTGAAGTGAAAGTGTTAAGCACTCAGTTGTGTCCAACTCTTTGTGACCCCGGGAACTGTGGCCCACCAGGCTCCTCTGTCTATGGAATTCTCCAGACAAGAATACTGGAGTGGGTTGCCATTCCCTTCTCCAGGGGATCTTCCTGACGCAGGGATCAAACTCAGGTCTCCTGCATTGCAGGCAGAATCTTTACCAGCTGAGCCACCAGGGAAGCCCAATAAATATCACAGAAAGATTCTTAAGCCTTTGAGCCTGCCATTAAGCCATGGTGACTTCCCATCAGTCTCAATCAGGGTTACAATGTTAAAAAACAAATATTTCAAAAGGCTCAACAGCAATAAAAATGGGAAAAGCAGGCAAGTTGTAAAGGCATCTGGCAGTAGAGTTCAGCCTTGAATCAAGACCTCCAGAGATCACTTGCTGTACTTCTACAGGGAGTCTAGGTGACCATCACCAGGACGCAATGTGGAACTGGTATTACAGGAGCTTTCAATTATTCAGATAATTTAAAAGTCTTTATATTTTTGTTTGAAATCACTCTGTTTTAAAATATTGGTGCTAATGAGGGCTGCTGATCAATTCACAATAGCATTTTTGGCACCATGTGGTGCCAGGATATGTCTTTAAACCCTTAAAGCCAGAGTTAACCTTTGTGTGTGTGTGTGTGGTCAAGGAATTATAATATACTCAGTCCTGTGGGTGGGCAAGGAATGGTCTCTGGGCAGCTGGAGAGAAGTATTCAGCACCTTTCAATTAGTACCAGGCTAGACACAGGCAGTAGGAGCAACTCAGTCACACCCACATGGCTCTAAGTGTGACCCCAAATAGACCATGGCCTCGCTTCCTCTAAATCCCGCTTGCTCATTTCAGACTCCTGCCTGCATTCCTTCAGGGGCCATAGACTCCACTGTATCTGTATCATTTACAGGATCCAATCACCAGCATCCCCTGGGCACCATTTTTGTCAGACTTGCTGAGTGAGGTATGCCCTGTGCATTTACGTTTTCATATGATCATCTGATATTTCCATGCAAGTACTGGAAATGTCTCTAATTTTGTTCTGGATACATCAAAGCAGATACAGCAGGCTTTCATTTCTAAACCTCTGGCTTCAGAGAACCTTTGAAAATGAGCGCAATACTAAGTGAGCTCTCTCTTTGCTCCTTAAAAGGAGACACTTCATCCTCCAGAGACCCTATGTGTGTGGGCTTAGAAACCCAGCAAGACTGGGTTCGTGATGAAGTTGTGATGAAGTGGCTCTGGCCAGTTCCCCAATCCTAAATCCAAACATGCTAAGATGACAGAGAACCATGCTGCCTTTGGGGAGGGGCATTTATTAAAACAATAGTGGGCCTTGTTCGTAATATAAATATACTATCCCTTAGACTAAAGGCTCACCTGAAATGCTCACACTAGTCTTGGTATTCTTGGTATTTCCAGCCTTTTTACAAGACAAATGAAAATGAGGATATAGATTCACACTGTCATTAAAAGATTGCTTCCAATTCTCCTAGACTCTTATCAGGATCTTACTAGAAACATACATCTTTAATTTTGTATATAGCATGATGAAAAGTATAAGAAACCAGGGAATCCAGACAGATCTATACACAGAAGAGTTCACATAAGGAAAATCTTCATGTATCCTAAGTCGCCAAGATACTAAGCCACTCTTGGGTCACATCAAGTAGGGTACGAAATTCAGCATTTTCTTACCTGCAATTCTCCTCTCTGAAGTCTGATCCACTACATTTTTGCAGAGAAACAGCTTTGCATACCTCTTGCTGAGAAAAAAAATGCCTCCCATCCACTTTTTTGGAAGCTAGAAAATGTTTTAAAAGTCCTTACCTGTTTAGCTTGTTATTCATTCAGTCTAACTCCAATTTATGCTTATTTTAATGGCTCAAATGATTGCTGTAAATCTGAATCTATTACAATATTGTTGGTGAAAAATTCCTTTAAGGAATCTACTAAGAATTTGAAGGATACCCTGTCTGTGTCCTCCACAAATGTGGTCCTAGCACTTAAAGCTTCAGACTTAAAAAAAAAAAAAAACCAAAAACCAAAAACAAAACTAGGTTTCGTAAACTAACAATTATCAGCAGGACTCACAAAACGCCCAGCCAATTTGATTGTCTACACTTTCTTCTAGAATATGCCAAAATGATGTCCTTTTCATTATAGAGGATTGGAATGCAAAGGTAGGAAGTCAAAAGATACCCAAAATAACAGGCAAGTTTGGCATTGGAGTATAAAAAGAAGCAGGGAGAAGGTTAACAGTTTTGTCAAGAGAATATGCTAGTCACAGCAAACACCCTTTGCCAACAACGCAAGAGGTAATTCTACACATGGACATCACCAGATAGTCAATACCAAAATCTGATCAATTATGTTTTTTGCAGCCAAAGAGAGAGAAGCTCTATTCAGTCAGCAGAAACAAGACCTGGGTCTGACTATGGTTCAGATCATGACCTTCTTACTGCAAAATTCAGGCTCAAATTGAAGAAAGTAGGGAAAGACTACAAGGCCATTCAGGTATGACCTAAATCAAATCCCTCATGATTATACAGTGCAGGTGACAGATACATTAAATGGATTGGATCTGGTAGAGTGTGTAAAAGACTACAGATGGAGGTCTGTAACATTTATAGGAGGTGATGACCAAAACCATCCCAAAGAGAAAGAAATATGAGAAGGCAAAGTGGTTGTGTGAGAAGGCTTTACAAATAGCTGTGGAAAGAAAAGAAGTGAAGGGCAAGGGAGAAAGGGAAAGATATACCCAATTGAATGCAGAGTTGCAGAGAATAGCAAGGAGAGATAAGAAAGACTTCTTAAGTGAACAATGCAAAGAAATAGAGGAAAACAATAGAATGGCAAATACTAGAGATCTCTCCAAGAAAATTAGAGATACCAAGGGTACATTTCATGTAAGGATGGGCATGAAGAAGGACAGAAATGGTATGGACCTAACTGAGAAGAGATTAAGAAGAGGTGGCAAGAAGACACAAAAGAACTCTACAAGAAAGGTCTTAATGGCTCAACAACCATGAGAGTGTGGCCACTCACCTAGAGTGAAAAATCTGGCAGTGTGAAGTCAAGTGGGCCTTAGGAAGCATCACTACAAACAAAGCTGGTGGAGGTGACACAATTCCAGCTGAGCTATTTTAAATCCTGAAAGATGATGCTACGAAAGTGCTGCACTCAATATGCCAGCAAATTTGGAAAACTCAGCAGTGGCCACAGGACTGGAAAAGGTCAGTTTTTATTCCAATACCAAAGAAGGAAAATGCAAAAAAATGTTCAAACTACCATGCAGTTGTGCTTATTTCACATGCTAGTAAGGTTATGCTCAAAATCCTTCAAGGCAGGCTTTAGCAATATGTAAATCAAGAACTTCCAGACATACAAGCTGGGTTTAGAAAAGGCAGAGGAACCACAGATCAAATTGTGAACAGTTATTGGATCATGGAGAAAGCAAGGAAGTTCGCCAAAACATCTACTTCTGCTTCATTGACTACACTAAAGCCTTTGACTATGTGGATCACAACAAACTGGAAAATTTTTAGAGATGGGAATACTAGACAACCTTACCTGTTTCCTGAGAAACTTGTATGTGGGTCAAGAAGCAACAGTTAGAACTGGACATGGAACAACTGGCTGGTTCAAAGTTAGGAAAGGAGTACAACAAGGCTGTATATTATCAATCTGCTTATTTAACTTCTATGCAGAGTACATCATGCAAAATGCCAGGCTGGATGAATCACAAGCTGGAATCAAGATTGTTGGGAGAAACAATCTCACATATGCAGATGATGCCACTCTAACATCAGAAAGCAAAGAGGAACTAAAATCCTGCTGATGAGTGAAAGAGGAGAGTGAAAAATTTGGCTTGAAACTCAACATTAACAAAAGTGAGCTCATGGTACCCCCACTCCCCATCACTTCATGGCAAATAGATGGGTAAAAGTAGAAACAGTGACAGATTTTATTTTCTTGGGCTAAAAAATCATGAGCTTCCCTGATAGCTCAGCTGGTAAAGAATCTGCCTGCAATGCAGGAGACCTGGTTTGTTTCCTGGGTCAGCAAGTTCCCTTGGAGAAGGGACAGGCTGCCCACTCTAGTATTCTTGGGCTTCCTTGGCAGCTCAGATAGTAAAGAATCTGCCTGCAATGGAGGAGGCCTGGGTTCAGTCCCTGGGTTGGGAAGATCCTCTGAAGAAGGGAACAGCTACCCACCCCAGTATTCTTGCCTGGAGGATTCCATGGACAGAGGAGCCTGGAGAGCTACAATCCATGGGGCTGCAAAGAGTTGGACATGACTGAGCAACTGTCACTTTTACTTTCAAAATCACTGTAGACAGTAACTGCAGCCACGGAATTAAAAGACTTGCTCCTTGGAAGAAAAGCTATGACAAACCTAGACAACATATTAAAAAACAGAGACAGCACTTTGGTGACAAAAATCCATATAGTCAAAGCTATGGTTTTTCCAGTAGTCATGTACGGATGTGAGAGTTGGACCATGAAGAAGGCAGAACACTGAAAAACTGATGCTTTTGAACTGTGGTGTGAGAGAAGATGCTTGAGACTCCCTTGGGCAACAAGGAGATCAAGTCAGTCAACCCTAGAGGAAATCAACCTTTAATATTCATTGGAAGTAAAGTAAGTATTGGAAGCTAAAGCTCCAATACTCTGGCCACCTGATGTGAAGAGCTGACTCATTGGGAAAGACCCTGATGCTAGGAAAGATTGAAGGCAAAAGGAGAATGGGGACACAAAGGATGAGACGGTTAGGTAGCATCACTGACTCAACAGACATGAATTTGAGTAAACTCCGGGAGATAGTGGAGGGCTAAAGAGCCCGGCATTCTACAGCACATGGGGTCACAATTAGTTGGACACAACTCAGCATCGGGAGATGTGTTTTGTTTTTTTTTTTTTCCATGCTTTATTTTACAGAGCAACAAAACAACAAAAACCCACTTTTATTCATGTTTTATTTTACAAAACTTTGTGTCTATTGTCTTTTAAAAGTTTCCTTCCAATTGAGATCTGAAAGGGATCGTATAGAAACTCTCTAATGAGTGACCAAACGTTTCAGCTTTTGCCAGGACAGTCCTGGTTTTCATCTGTTTTCATGGTGTAACCATTGAAGACATTCTTTTTAATCCCAAATGTATTCCAGTTTGAATTATTCATTTAAATGGGCAGAACATGCTGTGAGTCTTTTCCAAGTACCTTCTGTAACTAATAGGTTAACAGAAACAACTTAAGTGTATTTGTTAATAATATATTCATTACCATGGGGCCAGCAAAATTATTGGAAATTTTTCTTTTGGTAGTGTACAGTATATCTCTTCATGATCAGAAATCCACCTGATAAATACTTGCTTGACTTTAATTTCAAGGATGATGCTTTTTTTATCTGTAAATAAATTACATACCATTCTCCATTTGGTAAAAGAGGCTACAAAATTGTGTACACTTATTTTTTGTTTTAGCTGCCAGGAAATAAAGCCTAATGGATTGCATAAGCAGTATAGTTTTTTGCAAAAGTGCAAAAAGTCTATTCCCTCTTCTTCCTTTGGGGTAGACTCTGAGCTCTTTGATCCATAAGTGTCTTACCTTTTATCATCATCCACCTTATGTATTCTTTTATAAGCTGGTCAAGTAGCCATTTATATTAAGTTTAATATTTCAAAAATAACTAACCCTTGTATTATCCTTGCCAGTTCTAAGTGAGATAAATTAGAAGAAGTACTGTGGAGTACCATTTCATGTGAACTACCCTTGGTCAGCATTCTGCTGAGGATGTGAATTTTTTAATATCATTATGAGGATAACTCCACTCACAAGCTGACTTGCGTATCTGAATTATTTTGAGCCTGTAATATTCATTTCCCTCTTCCATCCATGTAACAACCTGGGAAAAACAAAGAATATTATTATACAATAAGGTCTAAGACTAACAGCATCAAGTAAAACAACTACAACCCAACCCAAATAATGAAGAAAGCATGGCAAAACTTCTATAGCCGTAATCCAACTGATGAAGCACCTGGAGTCTTTCTCTAAATCAAGATGGAAAACAAATGGAAAGAGGAAGTCAGAGTCTTAAGTGGAAAAACATAAAGACAATTAATATTGAATTCTGAAAATAATTATGCTGAGAGAAGTAAACCAGGGCTACCAATTAAATTTGAAAGAAGTAAATACTACCAAACCCAGGTACCTATTGAAAACAACTCCTCTCCTGAAAAATCCCACTTAAATCGTTAATAGATACCCTTTTGAGTACTGGTTATGTGCCAGACAATCTTGCTAGCAGTTTTCATGGTTTAAGAAATTTACCATAATTGATTACATCTAAGCTACTGTTAATTGTCTATTGAGCTCTCCAGGCAAGAACTAATGGCAGAAAGTGTAGAGGAACTAAAAAGCCTCTTGATGAGGTTGAAAGAGGAGAGGGAAAGTTGGCTTAAAAAAAAAAAAAAAAAAAAAGCTAAGATCATGGCATCTAGTCCCATCACTTCATGGCAAATAGATGAGGAAAAAGTAGAAGCAATGACAGATATTATTTTCCTGGGCTCCAAAATCACTGTGGACTTTAACTGCAGCCATGAAATAAATAGATGCTTGCTCCTTGGAAGGAAAGCTGTGACAAATCTAGAAAATGTATTGAAAAACTAAGACATCATTTTGCTAACAGAGGTCTGTATAGTCAAAGCTATGTTCTCTCCAATACTCATGTATGGATGAGAGTTGGACCATAAAGAAGCCGAGTGCTGAAGAACTGATGGTTTTGATTTGTGGTGCTGGAGAAGACTCTTGAGAGTCCCTTGGACTGCAAAGAGATCAAACCTGTAAATCCTAAAGGAAATCAACCTTTAATATTCATTGAATGACTGATGTTGAAACTAAAGCTCCAGTACTTTGGCCACTTTATCTGAAGAGCCAATTCATTGGAAAAGACCCTGATGCCGCAAAAGACTGAAGTCAAAAGAAGAAGGGGGGAGACAGAGGATGAAATGGTTAGATAGCATCACTGTCTCAATGGACATGAATTTGAGCAAAATCTAGGATACAGTGGAGGAGAGAGGAGCCCAGTGTGCTACATTCCATGGGGTTAAAAGAATTGGACATGACTTATTGACTGAAAAACAAAAAATATTTATTTTAAAAAGAATCATTATGTTGTGTGCCACTAAGAAAGAATAATGCCATGGATATTACAACATGCCATTGATTACATCAGTTCAGTTCAGTCGCTCAGTTGTGTCTGACTCTTTGCAACCCCGTGGAGTGCAGCATGCCAGGATTCCCTGTTCATCATCAACTCCCAGAGCCTCCTCAAACTCATGTACCATCCAACCATTTCATTCTCTGTCATCCCCTTCTCCTCCTGCCTTCAATCTTTCCCAGCATCAGGGTCTTTTCCAAGGAGTCAGTCTTCGCATCAGGTGGCCAAAGAATTGGAGTTTCAGCTTCAGCATCAGTCTTTCCAATGAATATTTAGGATTGATTTCCTTTAGGATAGACTGGTTGGACTCCTTGCAGTACAAGCAACTACCAAGAGTCTTCTCCAATACCACAATTCAAAAGCACCATTTCTTTGGTGATCAGCTTTCTTTATAGTCCAATCATACATGATTACTGGAAAAACCATAGTTTTGACTAGAGGAACCTTTGATGGCAAAGTAATGTCTCTGCTTTTTAATATGCTGTCTAGGTTGGTCATAGCTTTTCCAAGCATTTTTTAATGTCATGGCTGCAATCACCATCTACAGTGATTTTGGAGCTCCCCCAAATAAAGTTTCCATTGCTTCCCCATCTATTTGTCATGAAGTGATGGGACCAGATGCCATGATCTTAGTTTTCTGAATGTTGAGTTTCAAGCCAATTTTTTCACTCTCCTCTTTCACTTTCATCAAGAGGCTCTTTAGTTCTTCTTCACTTTCTGCCATAAGGGTGGTGTCATCTGCATATCTGAGGTTATTGATATTTCTCCTGGCAATCCTGATTCCAGCCTGTGCTTCATTCAGCCTGGCATTTCACATGATTTACTCTGCATATAAGTTAAATAAGAAGTGTGACAATATACAGCCTTGTTCAGTTCAGTTCAGTCACTCAGTCATGTCCGACTCTTTGCGACCCATGAATCGCAGCACTACACGCCTCCCTGTCCATCACCAACTCCCGGAGTTTACTCAGACTCATGTCCATCGAGTTGATGATGCCATCCAGCCATCTCATCCTCTGTTGTCCCCTTTTCCTCCTGCCCCCAATCCCTCCCAGCATCAGAGTCTTTTCCAATGAGTCAACTCTTCACATGAGGTAGCCAAAATACTGGAGTTTCAGCTTTAGCATCATTCCTTCCAATGAACACCCAGGACTGATCTCCTTTAGGATGGACTGGTTGGATCTCCTTGCAGTCCAAGGGACTCTCAAGAGTCTTCTCCAACACCACAGTTCAAAAGCATCAATTCTTCGGTGCTCAGCTTTCTTCACAGTCCAACTGTCACATCCATATATGACCACTAGAAAAACCATAGCCTTGACTAGAATTTCACTGATAGTAAAATATTGCTTAAATACATTTTTAAAGATTTTAAATGTGATAGATGGTCATTGTTCCAACTATATTATGCATATAGGTACTACCTATTATCTCTGACTGAGGTAACAAGGACACTCTATCACTGTCACTCGCCCAGGGTTAAGGAAATAGTGAGAGACTGTGCTCTCAACCAGCAGCTATAGAACCATTCATATCTCAGTTTCCATGACAGTGACAGCAGTACTCTCAAAGAGCCCATTATTTTTTGAATAATTCTTAGGGTTAGAATATTACTTTTCTTTACCTAACTGAATAATGATAAGAACAGCAACAGTAACATCAGTAGCTACCATTTACATTCCAGGTGGGTTATCAAATGCCTAACAAAATTCTAGAAGGGGTCCCTAAGTGCTAGCCAAGCAATACATGCTGAGACAAATATACCAAAGTCTCACCCATCTTCTGTTAAAAATAGAGTCCGTGGGGCCTTTGTCACGAGCTTCTGATTTTGCAGGTCCACAGTGGGGCTAGAAGCCAGATATTTTCAGAAAGATTCATAAAAGACATCATTTTACCATTTTAACAACCTATGAAGTGGGTATCATTGCAATGTCTTGTGGGCACATCTCCCCAATGGACCACAGTCTCTCGACTCACCTGAACTTCAACACCCTTGTCATGCTTTCTGTAGTATGCGGATTAGCACTACGTGTCCAAGCTTACAGCTGTTCTAGCATCAAATCTGACTGAGAAAAAGGTCCCTGTTTGAGGTTCTGGACCCGATCTGTTTACAGGGGCTGGAGTGACCCTTTGGCAGCACCTCTGCTCTGTTCACACTGGAGGGATGAACCACGACTGCCCCACAGTGGCACTTGGAACTGAAGAAATTCAGAACATGCTACCTCAGAATATATCCCCTTGGCAAACTGATCGTTCTGAACTGAAAGCACATGAGAAAGAACTCTCTGACTCCCCTCTTCCCACCTGAAAGCAGGTCACCAAATTTCCCACGAGAGAGGTGGCCTCCTTGTTTGAGGAAGAAAAGCACATTCTTATCACCAGAGCCTGGAAGTCAGTGGTAAAAGGGACCTTTACAAACCTTCTAAAATAAGCCTTATCTGCTGTTGTTGTTTAGTTTCCAATTCATATCTGGTTGTTTTGCAACTCCATGGACTGTAACCTGTCTGGCTCCTCTGTCCAGGGATTTTCCGGGCAAGGATACTAGAGTGGGTTGCTATTTCCTTCTCCAGGGGATATTCTAGACCCAGGGATTGAGCCTACATCTGCTTGGTAGCAGATTCTTTACCACTGGGCCCCCAGGGAAACTTCTCTCCTGTTGGTTTCTGTTGTATATTTCCTAATCACTGTCCCACAGTATACTGCCCCGCGCCCATGTTCCTCTGTCTTCTTGCATCCCCACAATTTATCATTCTTCATATTAAAAAGGTATATAAATTTATGGTCCTAACAGTTTCTTTGAATCTTCATTTGCCTCTAAAACCTCCATGTACAAGTAAAAACATGAAATAAAATTGTAAATAAAATAAAAAATTTTCTGTTAATTTGTCTTATATCAGTTTAATTCTTAGGCCTAATTACAGAACCTAACAGGGTAGAAGGAAGTTTTTCCTCCTCTTCGAACCAAAGCTTGACCTGGGAGTTAGATGGAGAGGAGGGTGAGGTGGTAATATTAAAATATGTTGCCATAGAGAACCTGCCTGAGTGCGTGTTTGTGTTGGAATTTTCCACTCTTGAGCTGACTTACTGTCACTAGGTAATGATCCAGTGAAACTCTCCATCCCACCCTTGCTGGGAATGGCTTGCACAAAGGCACTGAACAAAGTCACACTGGCTCCTGGCACCAGCATCTTGTTCTCTTTTGAATCCTGACATCTTGAACATTCCATAGGATTTCAGGAAATGCAGCTGACTTCATCTCCTCCTCTTTCCCTGACTTTCCCAGCCCCTGCTACCTCAGAAGGAAGTGACGGAGCCCGGCACGTTACCATTGGCCCACTGGAGCCTCACAGCAGCAGTCCAACCTAGCCAGCGTCTGTTCTTGGTTGAGGGGAAGAAACCCATCTCAGATAAAGATTTATAAAGGGATACACTACCACAGAAGGCTTAGGGGATGCAGTTTGGAGCCATTTAAACTCACCAGAGTTGTAAAGCTCTCTTTTAGGAGGTGAAGTGGTAAAGGATGTAGCATGAACAAAGAAAATTGCCAGCTTCCTTCCCTCACCCTGTCATTATTAAGGAATCTCTATTCACTCTCTGTGGGCTTCCCAGGTAGCTCAGTGGTTAAGAATCTGCCTGCCAATGCAGGGAGACCCTGGTTCGATTCCCGGGTTGGAAGATCCCCTGGGGAAGGAAATGGTAACCCACTCCAGTATTCTTGCCTGGAAAAATCCCATGGACAGAGGAGCCTGGTGGGCTACAGTCCTTGGGTCACAAAAGAGTGGGACGTGACTAAAATAACGAAATAACAACATTCACCCTTTTGGTCCAATTCACAAGGCAGAACTGGTAAAACAGAAGTGTCCACAGATACAGACACTGCAGTAACTGCTGCATATAGGGCCTGTAAGAGTTTACATGAAACTGGCAATGTTTGTGAATATCACAGATGATCAATACATGAACTACTTGGTGAAGTTCAAGGTACTTGTTATTGCTTAATCTGTATCCCTTTGGGAAGGTAACAGAAATGTGGCTCGCCAGAAGCAGCTGAGAGGCAGTCTCTCATGATACTGTTCAGAAAGTTCCCTACGCATTCTTGCTCCTTTTTCTAGAATTGTCTCTTTCTTTATGGCCCGAGACAGCCTCTTGACACCTCAACAAGAAACTAAAAATTTCTCCAGTTGAAAAACATCCCTTTTAGAAGTCAGAAGACCCTTAGAGGCTCTCCAAAGATACTCTCCAAGATATCTCAAGTGTATTCTTTTAAGACTAGACTTTCTCTCTGGCTCTTATGCAAGAAATCCACACTAACAGATGTGAACAATTGGGTCACAATGCCAGAGACTAGTTTTCCTCCGCCCTGCCCCCATTTGCCATTTCAGAATCTTTATTTTATATCCCCCTTCACAAGAGACCTCTACACACTTAATTTACGATGTTCCTAAGGATGATCTCACCGGTGCTTATAAACACTACCCTCTCAAGCAATGCTTAAGGACTGTAACTTTCCTCATGTCCTCTCTCTTTCTTCCTTGACTGACCTGGGACAATCTCCAGTTGATTTATCCCAATTTCCTCTGCAACACGGATATGGACTGGTCTGTCAGCTACTCAAGGAGGTGTGTCCCAAAGTGTTCCCTGACTCAAGGGTCATTCTTTGCTACAACAGGTAATCCTCAATCCCAATATATTTCATGAACATTACGGTGGAATGGAAGCAGTCTTTGCTTTGGATGGTTCAGACATTTCAGTTACCATGATTTAGTCAAATAATGCCAGCCTCCATAAAAAGACAGTGTTGAAATTTCAGTTACCACCATATATAAACCAGGAGAAAGTATATGAGACACAAAATTTGATGCTAGCTCTTCACTCTACAAACAGATTTCTTGCTCCAAAGCTTATCCTTGATTGGTTACTGTCTATCTGTCATTCAGTTCACACACAGACAGCAAAGCATATAGACAGTTGTACTGCCTACTTATCCCCCAGTAATAGACCAGAAATATTACAAAAATTATATTTAATGGAGGGAAACAATCAACAAAAATGAAATTGCAACAGAGAAACAAAAGGTTTCTGGAAGCAAATTTGGAACAGAAAGTAAATGGAGTTATAGAAGGTAGCTAATCATGAGAATGGTGAGGTGCCAACATTCAAGAGACTGTGATATTAAGCCAGAGAAATTTAGTGAAGATGAATTTAAGGCTGAAAAATGAAGATGTTTTAAAAGAACTGTTGCTAGCAAAAAGAAGTCACATTAAAGGAGGTTTTGAAACTATCTCATGACACTTGCAAAAAGTAAAATATTGGAAAGTAATCCACATATAGAAAAGAGTGTGACAATTCATCAGGCATAGAAAAAATTTCTTCCCCATATGGTAAGGTATTTGATGAAAACAAGGTACAAAGCACTGTTCAAATTATTCCTAGTAAGTTTTTTTTATAAGAAAGTAAAAGACTTTAATTCTCAATGTTTCTAATATTTTAAATTTTAGTGTACTAAAACAGACTATGCCAAAGCATTTGACTGTGTGCATCACAATAAACTGGAAAATTCTGAAAGAGATGGGAATAACAGACCACCTGACCTGCCTCTTGAGAAACCTATATGCAGGTCAGGAAGCAACAGTTAGAACTGGACATGGATCAACAGACTGGTTCCAAATAGGAAAAGGAGTACATCAATATACAAGGCTGTATATTGTCACCCTGCTTATTTAACTTTTATGCAGAGTACATCATGAGAAACGCTGGGCTGGAAGAAGCACAAGTTGGAATCAAGATTGCCGGGAGAAATATCAGTAACCTCAGATATGCAGATGACACCACCCTTATGGCAGAAAGTGAAGAAGAACCAAAGAGCCTCTTGATGAAAGTGAAAGAGCAGAGTGAAAAAGCTGGCTTAAAGCTCAACATTCAGAAAACTAAGATCGTAGCATCTGTTCACAATAAACTGGAAAATTCTGAAAGAGATGGGAATAACAGACCACCTGACCTGCCTCTTGAGAAACCTATATGCAGGTCAGGAAGCAACAGTTAGAACTGGACATGGATCAACAGACTGGTTCCAAATAGGAAAAGGAGTACATCAATATACAAGGCTGTATATTGTCACCCTGCTTATTTAACTTTTATGCAGAGTACATCATGAGAAACGCTGGGCTGGAAGAAGCACAAGTTGGAATCAAGATTGCCGGGAGAAATATCAGTAACCTCAGATATGCAGATGACACCACCCTTATGGCAGAAAGTGAAGAAGAACCAAAGAGCCTCTTGATGAAAGTGAAAGAGCAGAGTGAAAAAGCTGGCTTAAAGCTCAACATTCAGAAAACTAAGATCGTAGCATCTGGTCCCATAACTTCATGGGAAATAGATGGGGAAACAGTGGAAACAGTGGCAGACTTTATTTTTTGGGGCTCCAAAATCACTGCAGATGGTGATTGCAGCCATGAAATTAAAAGACACTTACTCCTTGGAAGGAAAGTTATGACCAACCTAGACAGCATATTCAGAAGCAGAGACATTACTTTGCCAACAAAGGTCCATCTAGTCGAGGCTATGATCTTTCCAGTGATCATGTATGGATGTAAGAGTTGGACTGTGGAGAAAGCTGAGCACTGAAGAATTAATGCTTTTGAACTGTGGTGTTGGAGAAGACTCTTGAGAGTCCCTTGGACCGCAAGGAGATCCAACCAGTCCATTCTAAGGGAGATCAGTCCTGAGTGTTCATTGGAAGGACTGACACTAAAGCTGAAACTCCAATACTTTGGCCACCTCATATGAAGAGTTGACTCATTGGAAAAGACCCTGATTCTGGGAAAGATTGAAGGTGGGAAGAGAAGGGGACAACAGAGGATGAGATGGCTGGATGGCATCAATGGCGACTCAATGGCTTGAGTTTGAGTAAACTCCAGGAGTTGGTGATGGACAGGGAGACCTGGCATGTTGCGATTCATGGGGTCACAGAGTTGGACACGACTGAGCGACTGAACTGAACTGAAAACAGACATTAGTTTTGCTATTTAAAAATTTTTTCTGTCTTTATATCCAACTGTAAATTTTTTTTTAATGTTTTGACAAAAAATTTTTTAAAGTTCACAGGACAATCCAAAGTTTTCTCATTAGCCATTAGGGTCATTTTGTACATTTTCTGTTTGCAGTCATTACCATGGTTCTGCACTTCTGGGCATAGTGAATACTCTTTGAGTAGTTTGCTGTATTATTATGGCACTTTGTCCTTAGATTAGAGGATCTCTATGACAAAAACTACACTGGCACTCTTTTTCTTTTTGTCCTTTATTTCCAAACGAACACACTGTGTTTTGATCAAGCTTAAGTGATCAGCCCCTTACAAAATCTGGGGTGGGCCTAGATCGCAAATGACCTGAGATGTTCTACACCTAGTCCCACGCCCATCAAGTCACTATCCTTTCTATATCCCTGCACCACACTTGGAGGCATTGCTCCAGACATTCCTGCTTGAGGACAGTGGAGAAGAATTACCTCTATACTCCTCAAAGAACTCAAGATAGTCTGCCAGATCCCACTGTGGTAAGGCCTGTGTGAGCACGTTCTTAGCAAGTTCAGTACACTGAAAAAGATCAGATGAGTTAATGACTTTCTGCTATTGATCAAATTAATCAATCCATCACTTGAAAGAGAATCTGAAATCTGCTTTCAATTCTGGTCCTTTTATTTAAAAGTGTTCAACTACTCAAGAAGAAAATTTGGGCCCTATTGTCAGCATTTTGCTAGCTTCTTGACACTTGTCAATAAAAGCCAGGCTTCCCCAATGGCATGGCAGGTAAAGAATCCACCTGCAATGCAGGAGATACAGGAAATGTGGCTTTGATCCCCAGGCTAGGAAGATCCCCAGGCTAGGAAGAGCCCCTGGAGTGGAAAATGGCAACCCACCCAATATTCTTGGTGGGCTACATTCCATGCAGTCAAAAAGACTCCGAGAAACTAAGCACACAATAAGAGCCGGCTTAAATCTAAATTTTACAGAGCCTTGTCGGGATCTTTTAGTCTAACTGGAGTTTTTATGGGTCAACAGTGACGGAGATTCATCACGCAAGTGAAGCACAAGAGGATCCGGCAGGTGGAGGGCACAGTCCCTGGCAGGCAGGGTGGGGGCACCAGCTCTTCCTCACTCCTTTGGTATCCCGGATCCTACTCTCTAGACAATGATGTCATCTTAACATTTCCAGGCAACCTAAGTTTTGTTTGATTTTCATTCTTGGAATGATGAGGCAGATTAGAGCAAGTATATTCTAACAAAAATATTATTTTCTTCTGTATCAATTAAAAGCATTCCAGTAATTCATCAATTTATATTTTAGAAATTCCTATTAAATTATATTGGATGATAAAAGCATTATTCATTGAGGCTTATAAATGAAGTAAGAGTAACATTGGGTTCCTCATTTGAAAGTTTAAAACCAACTGGCTTTGGAAATATCTTCGGGCATACGACAATCACAAATGCTTTCCTGTTTAATCAGCCTTAAAATAATATAAGAGTCAGTCATATGACACAAAGTGTTAGAGTTTTTAGTTTTATATGATGACAATGTTGACTTAACTTGGCACAATTATTGATCACTGTACAGCCTTTCTGGATTTTCAGTGATTTATTCTCCTCTATAAACAAGTCAGTTCAGAGGCCAAAATATATCATTACAATAGGTAGAATTTCATAGACATGAAAAATGACCCTGACATTGTTTCTCTTCTAAAAATCTCAAGAACACAATTTATCTCTACATTAAAGTTTAGACCACTCTTGCTGCCTGAAGTGATCACAATAATTTTTATCAAACAGGATATATAATCACCCCCAAATTACATTTAGTAGGTGCTTTGTATGAGTGCAAAATTTTAAAAGACAGTGTTTCTTGGCCTTTTTAGTATCAGACACACTTTTTTTTTACCTCAACTATTTGAGAATTTACTGAAACAACTTTATAGAGATGATATTCGCACTTATAAAGGCAGGAATTCAAATTAGGGACAATTCAACCAACAGATTAGAGGAAACCAGAAATCAAAATCATGACACTACCCTGACCTGAAGACTATCCTGATGCAGCAGGAAGTTATTTCTATTTTAGGAAATCCATTTGTATATCTTAATATCCTCAAGGGCTATGAGGCTACAGTAACTACTTCCCTTCAGAGTGAATTCTCCATAAGTTTTAGTGGAGGTGGCATGAACAAGGGAGGGAAAGAACAAGGTGTGGGCAGCTCAAGAAAGCACTTCTTGGCTTTGTGTGTAAGGCTTGCTGGCTCATTCCCAGCTTTTCAACTCATCTCCAACTCACTCAATGGCTTTGGCAGAGTTGTTTAACCATCATGGACCCTGCTTTCCCCATCTGTAAAATGAATGGCTTGAACTAGATCACCTCATGCAGCTCTGTGTGTTTTTCTCTTTCATTTTCTTCAGAAAGAATATTGAAATTTCTCAAGAAAATTGCTTATATTGTTATTTTACAGTCATATAAATTGCACTAGAGCAAACAGGCAAGCAGCTCATCAGAGCTGCCTGAACCAAAAAGACAGCTACACTGTGGATGAACGCATGCTGTGAAAGAAATTAGAAAATCAACTTTTGGTATGGTTTCCATGTAAACTTAGGCAATTCATCTTTCCTCTCTGAACTTCATGGTAGTAACAACAGCCTTGAGAAGATTAAGTGAAATAATATAGGTGAAAGCACTTGGTGAAGTATGAAATGCTAAACAAATACAAGGTGTTTTATTATGAGTCTAGAGAGATATCACATCCATCAATAATCCTGCTAACATTTGGGCCACTTTAAGTCTCACCAGACATCCAAATTCCTCTCCACCTCCCCCATCTGCATATCGAGTGCACCCTCTGACTGCAGGTTCAGAGTTTTGGATTAAGGAAGAAAATGATCCAGATTTTCCATTGGGATAATCATTTTCATTAACTTGACACCTTAATCAGCCTTTTATTATTTCAAGGGTTTAAATATTTTATCAGTGCCTGCTTTGCTTGATGAATTTGTTTGCAACTGGCTGAGCACTTTAAGACAATTCTTTTGAAACAGCTAATGCATTGTAAACCCATCAATTCTTGGGTTTTATGCTGAGTAATTTGACAACCATTAACATTTTTTGGCTTTATTTTATTTAAGGCTTTCACCTGCATGCTTATCATCGAGTTATAGAACAGTCGAGCAGTTTTAGGAGTTCCAAAATGAAAGCACCATTTTAAGTGATAAGCAATCTCACTAAGAAAATGAATTTGAATTTACGACTTTAGGGACCCATAACCTGTGCTACTAGACTCATTGAGCAAAGGGGTAGATAGCACAGTTAATCAAAGACATAAATATAAAACCAAGAAACTGTTGCTATTGTCCCGAACTTCAGCAAAGAAATATGTCTGGGCTGCTGCTGCTAAGTCGCTTCAGTTGTTTCTGACTGTGTGCGACCCCATAGATGGCAGCCCACTAGGCTCCTCTGTCTCTGGGATTCTCCAGGCAAGAACACTGGAGTGGGTTGCCATTTCCTTCTCCAATGCATGAAAGTGAAAAGCGAAAGTGAAGTCGCTCAGTCATGCCTGACTCTTAGCGACCCCATGGACTGCAGCCTACCAGGCTCCTCTGTCCATGGGATTTTCCAGGCAAGAGTACTGGAGTGGGGTGCCATCTGGAAAAATTCACACACTTACTTTTCTATCTGTGTGTGTGAGTGTGTGTGAGTGTGTGTGTGTGTGTGTGTGTGTGTGTTTAAAGAAACAAGCAAACAATCTTTCTAGCTATCAGGTCCAATTTTTCTACTGATGATTCTGTCTGGATTCTGTTCACTACTTGCTGCAAAAGAAAAATAGTGCAGTCTCTTTAACTTCCCCATTCAGATTTTCAGGAAGTTCCAGAATTTAGGAACAGGGCTAAGTCGATATGAATGAAATGTCTTTAGAGGCTGCCTTTTCATTCTTGACTTGCATAACACACTACTCTGGAGCATCCTCACATATGCTTGTATATTAGTGGACCAACAACTGAGGCTAGGTTTGCCAGCTGTCACTGAAATTAAACATTAACTATATTCATCCTGTATCTAGTTTTGGTGAGTCTTTCCTTTTGGGATCCTGTACTTACACTCTGCAGTGGTTGAAGACAGGCATTTAAGAGTGCTTTTAAAGGACTCTGGATAGAAGCCTGCTCATCTCCTGCCCAGTGAAGACGTCAGTGGCAACCCACTCCAGTACTCTTGTCTGGAAAATCCCATGGACAGAGGAGCCTGGTGGGCTGCAGTCCATGGGGTCACAAAGACTAGGACACGACTGAGCGACTTCACTTTCACTTTTCACTTGCATGCATTGGAGAAGGAAATGGCAACCCACTCCAGTGTTCTTGCCTAGAGAATTCCAGGGATGGCAGAGCCTGGTGGGCTGCCGTCTATGGGGTCGCACAGAGTTGGACACAGCTGAAGTGACTTAGCAGCATTAGCCGCATCTCCGGCCCAAAGTGAAACTTCCTTTGGTCCTTGGTGATTCAGAGGGTAAAGAGTCTGACTATAATGCAGGAGACCTAGGTTTGATCCTACATCAGGAAGATTCCCTGGAGAAGGGCACAGCAACCTACTCCACCATACTTGCTTAGAGAATTATATGGACAGAGGAACCTGGCATGCTATAGTCCATGAGGTCACAGTCGGACATAACTGAGTGAATAACACACACACATAACCTAAGTAGACATTGAATTGTTGGTATGTGGTTGATACTATATGTCACTGTAGGTTTTTGTTTCCTTTCCACTTAACTGTAAGAATTTACAATACCTTTTGTCCAAGCTACAATTAAAAAAATTAGATTTAGGTGTTTGTTTGTTTTTCAGTATGAAATATACTGCTGCTGCTAAGTTGCTTCAGTTGTGTCCAACTCTGTGTGACCCTACCCACCAGATGGCAGCTCACCAGGCTCCTCCAGCCATGGGATTTCCAGGCAAGAGTACTGGAGTGAGGTGCATTGCTTTCTCTGATGAAATATACTATGTACTAAGAAATTTGTATTGGAGAAGGGAATAGCAAACCACTCCAGTATTCTTGCCTTGAGAACCCCATGAGCAGTATGAAAAGACAAAAAGATATAACACCAGGAGATGAGGCCCCAGGTCAGTAGGTGTCCAGTATGCTACTGGGGAAGAGCAGAGAAATAGCTCCAGAGAGAATGAAGAGGCTAGGCCAAAGCACAAACAATGTTTCATTCCAGATGTGTGTGGTGGTGAAAATAAAGTCTGAGGCTGTAAAGAACAATATCACAATGGAACCTGGAATATTAGGTCCACGAATCAAGGTAAATTGGATGTGGTGAAGCAGGCAATGGCAAGAATGCACAGCTGTATTTTAAGAATCAACAGGAATGGGTGAATTTAATTCAGAAAACCATTGTATCTATGACTGTGGGCAAGAATCCCTTAGAAGAAACAGATAGCCTTCAGAGTCAACAAAAGAGTCTGAAATGCAGTACTTGAGTGAAATCTCAAAAACAGCAGAATGATCTCTGTTCGTTTCCAAGGCAAACCATTCAACATCACAGTAATCCAAGTCTATGCCCCGACCACTAATCCCAAAGAAGCCGGAGTCGAATGGTTCTATGAAGACCTACAAGATCTTCTAGAACCACCACCACCACCACCAACAACAAAATGTCCTTTTCATCAAAGGGGATTAGAATGCAAAAGTAGGAAATCAAGAGATATCAGACAGGGAAGTTTGGCCTTGGAGTACAAAATGAAACAAGGTAAAGGCTAGCAGAGTTTTGTCAAGAGAACACACTGGTCATAGCAAAAACCTTCTTCCAACAAGCTCTACACATGGCCATTACCAGACGGTCAGTACTGAAATCAGACTGATAATATTATTTGCAGCCAAAGATGCAGAAGGCTCTATACAGTCAGCAAAAATCAAACCTGGAGCTGACTGTGGCTCAGATCATCAGCTCCTATTGCAAACTTCAGACTCAAATTGAAGAAAGTAGGGAAAACTAAAGGCTCCCTCCATGGGATTCTCCAGGCAAGAGTACAGGAGTGGGTTGCCATCTCCTTCTCCAGGGGATCTTCCCAAACCAGGGATTGAACCTGGGTCTTCTGCATTCCAGGCAGACGCTTTAACCTCTGAGCCACCAGGGAAGCCCCATAGGCCATTCAAGTATGACCTAAATCAAATTCCTTATGATTATACAATGGAGGTGACAAATAGATTCAAGGGATTAGATCTGGTAGGCAAAGTATCTGAAGAACTATGGGTGGAGGTTTGTAACATTTACAGGAGGTGGTGACCAAAATCATCCCAAAGAAATGCAAGAAGGCAAAGTGGTTGCCAGAAGAGGCTTTACACGTAACTGAAGAAAGAAAAGAAGTGAAAGGCAAAGGAGAAAGGGAGGATATGCCCAGCTGGATGCAGAGTTCCAGAGAATAGCAAGGAGAGATAAGAAAGTCTTCTTAAGTGAACAATGCAAAGAAATAGAGGAAAACAACAGAATGGGAATGACTTGAGATCTCTTCAAGAAAATGGGAGACACCAAGGGAACATTTTATGTGAAGATAGGCACAAAAAGAACAGAAAAGGAAAGGACCTAACAGAAGCAGAAGAGGTGGCAAGAATACACAGAAAAATTCTACAAGAAAGGTCTTAATGACCTAGATAACCACCGTGGTGTGGTCATTCACCTAGAGCCAGACATCCTGGAGTGTGAAGTCAAGTGGCCCTTAGGAAGCATCACTATGAACAAAGGTAGTGGAGGTGATAGAATTCCACCTGGGCCATTTCAAATCCTAAAAGATGATCCTGTTGAAATGTTGCACTCAATATGTCAGCAAATTTGGAAAACAGCAGTGAACACATGACTAGATAAAGTCAAAGGAGGGCTATGCCAAAGAACGCTCAAGCTAGTATACAATTGTCTTCATTTCACATCATAGCAGGGTCATGCTCAAAATCCTTCAAGCTAGGCTAAGCAGTACATGAACTGAGAACTTTCAGATGTACAAGCTGGGTTTAGAAAAGGCAGAGAACCAGAGGTCAAATTGCCAAAATCCACTGTATCATAGAAAAAGCAAGGGAATTCCAGAAAACATCTATTTCTGCTTCATTGACTACACTAAAGCCTTTGACCTTATGGATCACAACAAACTGTAGAAAATTCTTCAGGAGATGAGAATGCCAAACCACCTTATCTGTCTCCTGAGAAAACTGTATGTATGTCAAGAAACAACAGTTAGAACCAGTTATGGAACAATGAACTGGTCAAAAATTCACCCTGATTATTTAACTTACATAAAGATCACATCATATGAAATGCCAGGCTGGATGAATTACAAGCTGGAATCAAGAATGCTGGGAGAAAAATCAACAACTTCAGATATGCAGATGATACCATTGTAATGGCAGAAAATGAAGAGGAACTAAAGAGCCTCTTGATGAGGTTGAAAGAAGAGAGTGAAAAAGCTGGCTTCAAACTCGACATTACAAATCAAGATCATGGTATCCGGTCACATTACTTCATGGCAAACAGATGGGCAAAAAGTGGAAACAGTGACAGATTCTATATTCTTGGGCTCCAAAATCACTATGGACAGTGACTACAGCAATGAAATTAAAAGACATTTGCTCTTTGGAAGAAAAGCTATGACAAACCTAGACAGAGTGTTAAAAAACAGAAACATCACTTTGCCTACAAAGTCCACATAGTCAAAGCTATGGTTTTTCCAGTAGTCATGAAGAAATGTGAGAGTTGGACCATTAAGAAGGCTGAATGGGGAAGAATTAATGCTTTTGTACTGTGATGTTGGAGAAGACTATTGAGAGTCCCTTGTACTGCAAGGAGATCAAACCAGTCAATCCTAAAGGAAACCAAACCTGAATATTCATTAGAAGGACTGATGCTGAAGCTGAAACTCTAATGCATAGGCCAATTGATACAAAGACTAACCCTTTAGAAATGACCCAGTTGCTGGGAAAGATTGAGGGCAGGAGAAGAGGGTAACATAGGATGAGATGGCTGGATAGCATCATAAACTCAATGGACACAAGTTGAGCAAACTCCAGGAAATAGAAGGACAGGGAAGTTTTATATGCTACAGCTGATGGGGTTGCAAAGAGTCAGACATGACTGAGCGACTAACACACAATATATACATAACATACATATATATATATATAATATTTATTGTGGTATATTATAATTAATTTTAATTTTAAAAGTATTGATATAACACACTTTGTATTTAATTTACTTGTGTTGAACTATCTTGCATACCTAAAAGTTAATTTTACTTACTCAAAGATTATTATTCTTTTAATATATGCCTGGATTAGATAAACTGACATATCATCACATAACAACATAAAAGTTATCTTCACAACATTTTTCATAAATGAAATCATCTTTAGTCCTTAGAGATCTCTGTAAGGTTTGGTTTAGAGTTTTTCTGCTTTCTTAAAATGAATTAGGAAGCTTCCATTTTTTACTTTAATTATTTAAGTAATTATGGGAATTACATTTGAAAAATGTTCAGTTAGAATTCAGCTATAAAATTATCTCAGTCTAAGGCTCCAAAAAGTTTAGATTTCTAATTATCTTTTGAAATCTCCTATGACCATTTCTGATTTGGTGTTTACAGTTGATGATTCAAAGGCTTTAACACCTGGGACATTAAGTGACAATTTCAGAAAGCTTCCTCAAGAAAACTGGTAAAATGCTTGGTTGGGAAGAGCAAAGTCCTAACAGAAAACCACTGGGGAGTTGCTTTATTAGCTTACGCTGCAAAGAACCACCTCTCCTACTTGGATCTGAGTAACCTCTGGAAGCAGTAGAACAATCAAAGGATCCAAATTGTTGAACCCAAAGAAGCTTTATTTGCTCCTTTGTTGATTGTTCCTTCAACCAATGTGGGGTGGGGGGGAGAGGAAGGCTCTAGCCCATTTTCTTTGTTCCCAAACCTGCTTTGCCCCAGTTAGATTTTAAAACATTTTAAAACAAAGTCAGGAAATAAAATGGTCATTTTCATTGCAGAACTAATTGTTTGAGCTTCCAAAGATATTTCTCTAAATATTCAATAAGCCTTTCCTCTCTGGCCTCTCTTCCTCTTACTAGTTAACTTTCCCCTCTTCCTTCTCATAGTTTTCAAGGTCTTTTTATCAGGCAGCTTAAGCATGTCCCCTAATGCCAGGCATTTCCTACATCACTCTGTTGATAATTTTATCTTTGCTTCCCTGAGTGAACTATCTTCCCAACCTTCCTGCCAGCTACACCCCCACATCAGGCATGGGCTTCTTTCCACCATGCGTTTATTGTTGCTTTGAGTCACCAGAATCAACTTCCAAAGAACACACTAACTCAGCAGTGGTCCCTTCCCAAAATGATTTAATTGCTTCTGACTCAATATCTGGACTTCTCCTGATCATTAGCAATGTCCAAGTTAAATCTATTGTTTTAGAAAGTGAATCATATCAAGCATGCTGTACCACTGGGAGATGAGATGCAGAATGAGCTGTTAAAGGAGATATCGACAAGCTCAAAAATAAAATTAAGTCACATGAAGATAGTCAGAAAGACCATTTGTACTCTGTGTTCTCCTTCATCTCAGAGCAACATAAGAAAAAACAACAACAAAAAACAGGCACATATTTTATGAGGAAAGGGCCATGCATTTTGATCTGCGTAGAATGAAATAGATTGCTCAGTCTGACCTCCTACTGCACATACTGCATGTGATAGAACCCAGAAGACATTTTTTTAAAATTAAATTTTAGTACAATAAAGACCAGTAACCCAATTTTTATACTTTATCTTTCAACCCTAAAAGCAAGAAAATTATGGATCCAAACAGGAACACTGGATATTTTCCAAAACACAAAAGATTACACTGGAAATCTTTTGAAAAGATTAACTTGAGGATCACAAGGTACCTTTCTGAGGAAATCTCCACTATTTAACTGTATGTCGCCTTGATTCTGATAACCTGCCATCTTACATCTGGATTATGCTTCTTGTACCTGGTACATGAGCTAGAGTCAACTGTGGACCAAATGTTCCATGTGTTCCTGGACATGTTCCAGCTATCCTTGTGGTGACTTGGGTTAGCCAATGGGCTGTGAACTCAAGTGTCACTTCTGAGCTAAGTCAGTTAAAGCTGGATGTGCTCGCCCCGTTCTCCTCTTCCTTATGCTGCTACAACCTAAGAGGCCACAGGTGACTGTACTAATTTGCATTCCCACCAACAGTGTAAGAGGGTTCCCTTTTCTCCGCACCCTCTCCAGCGTTTATTGCTTGTTTTGCAAATTAGTACAGCCACTATGGAAAACAGTGTGGAGATTCCTTAAAAAATTGCAAATAGAACTGCCTTATGATCCAGCGATCCCACTGCTGGGCATACACACCGAGGAAACCAGAATTGAAAGAGACACGTGTACCCCAATGTTCATCGCGGCACTGTTTGTAATAGCCAGGACATGGAAGCAACCTAGATGTCCATCAGCAGATGAATGGATAAGAAAGCTGTGGTACATATACACAATGGAGTATTACTCAGCCATTAAAAAGAATACATTTGAATCAGTTTTAATGAGGTGGATGACGCTGGAGCCGATTATACAGAGTGAAGTAAGCCAGAAAGAAAAACATCAATACAGTATACTTACACATATATATGGAATTTAGAATGATGGTAATGATAAACCTGTACGCAAGACAGCAAAAGAGACACAGTTGTATAGAATGGCCTTTTGGACTCTGTGGGAGAGGGAGAGGGTGGGATGGGTTGGCAGAGTGGCAATGTAACATGTGTGATATCATAAGCGAAATGAATTGCCAGTCCAGGTTTGATGCAGGATGCAGGATGCTTGGGACTGATGCACGGGGATAATCCAGAGAGAGGGTGTGGGGCGGGAGGGTGGAGGTGGGGGTCGGGATTGGGAGTTCATGTACACTCATGGCTAATTCATGTCAATGTGTAACAAAACGAATACAGTATTGTAAAGCAAAACAAACTAAAAAATAAAAATTAATTAAAAAAAATAAATAAAATAGTATCTTACATTAAAAAAAAAAAAAAGAGGCCACAGGTGAGAACACAGCATCACAAGACTGAGACAGCCATGTCTCTGAGTTACCTGATGGAGGAGAGCCTCTGCCAAATTGTAGCAAGCTTTGCATGAATTAAAAATAATCTGCTGGCTAAGCCACTGAGATTTCGGGCTTTATCAGTTGTATTAGCTAGCATGAATTGCCCTAAATGATATAGTGCATAATCACAGGACATTAGGGCAGAAAGGGACTTAAGAGATCACCTGTTCCAGCAAGTTTCTCATTTTTGATTTGACTTATCAACAGGAAAACTTTTTCACATGGAATACAAAAAAGGTAGAGACGAAAGTGAAACTTCTTTGTTCATAGCACTGGTAGATCTAGATTTTTAGCCTTGTCTCATCTTCCTTTCCTCTACTCCACCTTCATCTACCAAAATATCTCCAACATCCACACATTCATAGACATCAAAGCAAAGCTGTCAAGGTCATAGTTTTAAAGGTGGTAATCTAGCCCAACTTTCTCAGTTTACAGACATTCTAGGAGCTTCAGAGAGCAACACCAGGGCTATTTCTCTGTGTGTGTGCACACAAGAGAGACAGAAAGAAATTTTTGAGAAGAGGGTTTGTGATGATGGTCTATTGGTTTGCCTCTAGGGTGAAGTCCCACCCACTAACTACCTGGTGTTGCTGAATGAATATTCACTGGTTCAATATTTATCAAAAGATGCATCAATGTTTGTATATATCCAAGGTACCAATAAAATTTTAAATGTAAATGGGAAATGCTGCAGGCACACTGATGAATGAGTCTGATATTATATCCTAGAGATGAACCACAAAACTTCTGTGATTCAGACATTTCAATTTCATGAATATATGCTGAAGAGAAACACATGCACCAACAGAATTTCCATTCAAGGATAGTTTAGCAGCGCTGTTCACTATTGGAAGAACCTATTGTGAATAGTGATCTTCCATGAGAGAGCTGATGACTGTGATGCGGTGAATTTCACAAAAGTTAAAAAGAACAAACTGTAGTGGCATATAAAATATAGATGAATCTTGGAAATTTAATATTAAAAAATTAATTCCAAAAGACTACATATTGTATGATATTCTTCTTTGTAGGTTTTTTTTTTTTCTGGCCTTTAAAATCATTTTGAGCTGATGACTGTGATGCGGTGAATTTCACAAAAGTTAAAAAGAACAAACTGTAGTGGCATATAAAATATAGATGAATCTTGGAAATTTAATATTAAAAAATTAATTCCAAAAGACTACATATTGTATGATATTCTTCTTTGTAGGTTTTTTTTTTTTCTGGCCTTTAAAATCATTTTATTTTTTTTTTTAATTTTTATTTTTTTAGTTTGTTTTGCTTTACAATACTGTATTTGTTTTGCTACACATCGACATGGATCAGTCACGAGTGTACATGACTCCCAATCCCTACCTCCACCTCCCCTCTCCCGCCTCACACCCTCTCTCTGGATTATCCCCATGCATCAGTCCCAAGCACCCTGCATCCTGCATCAAACCTGGACTGGCGATTCGTTACACTTATGATATCACAGATGTTACATTGCCACTCTGCCAACCAATCCCACCCTCTCCTTCTCCTAAACAATAAGTGTGTAAATGAATATGTGTAGTATATATGAAGGCAACAGACACAGATTTCACACATAAAAAGGAAGGATAATATTTAGCCTAGATTAAGAAAGACAATGGAACCAAGGTTATATTGTTAGATGAAGGGAAAATCACTCAGTCGTGTCTGATTCTTTGCAATCCCATGGACTATATAGTCCATGAGATTCTCTAGGCCAGAATACTGGAGTGGGTAGCCTTTCCCTTCTCCAGGGGATCTTTCCAACCCAGGGACTGAATCCAGGTCTCCTGCATTGCAGGCGGATTCTTTACCAGCTGAGCCACCAGGGAAGCCCAAGAATACTGGAGTGGGTAGCCTATCCCTTCTCCAGCAGATCTTCCCGACCCAGGAATCGAACCAGGGTCTACCAACTGAACTATGAGGGAAGCATGTGGTTAGAGGCCAGTCATTATTTCCAAGGTGTTAGCTTCGGCTTTAGGTATGTGTCCACATTTGCTTATCATTATTATTTTGAATATTATTTTGAAAATTTTATTCAAAATTTGAATAAAATTATTCAAATCATCATCATTAATATTATAAATAAAATTATAATTTATAATTTATTAAAAATAAAATTATTCATTTAGTATTTTGAATATTCAGCATTGTGATTTTTTTTTAATTTTTAAAATTTATTTACTTTAATTGGAGGCTAATTACTTTACAATACTGTAGTGGATTTTGCCGTACATTGACAACAATCAGCCATGGGTGTACATGTGTTCCCCATCCTTAACCCCGGTCCCCTCCCTCCCCATCCCATCCGTCAGGGTCATCCTAGTGCACCAGCCCTGAGCACCCTGCCTCTGCATCAAACCTGGACTGGTGATTCATTTCACATATGGTAATATACATGTTTCAATGCTATTCTCTCAAATCATCCCACTCTTGCCATAGATATATGTGGACCAACACTGAGTATATGATTTGAACCAAGAATGATTAATATAGACCTGGGCCTTTGATCTAAAGGAAAAAAATAATAACGTTAAAAATACTCCAGTGGATTTTAGAACCAAAAAAAGAAGTAAAACTTGTTTCCTCACCTCTCCATAAGCACACCCAACACAGCCTTGGCTGCTTGTTGTTCAGTTGCTAAGTCGTGTCTGACTCTTTCTGACCCCATTGACTGCAGAACTCCAGGCTTCCCTGTCCCTCACTATCTCCCAGAGTTCATTCAAACTCATGTCCATCGACTTGGTGATGGCATCTAACCATCCCATCCTTTTTCTTCCCCTTCTCCTCCTGCCCTCAATCTTCCCCAGCATCAGGGTCTTTTCAAATGTGTAGGCTCTTTGTATCAGGTGGTCAAAGTATTAGAGCTTCAGCTTCAGTTCTTCCAATGAATACTCAGGCTTGGTTTTCTTTATAATTAATTGGTTTGATCTCCTTGCAGTGCAAGGGACTCTCAAGAGTCTCCTCCAGCGCTGTAGTTTGAAAGAATCAATTTTTAAGCACTCAGCTTTCTCTATGATCCAACTCTCACAACAATATATGACTACTAGAAACACAGATTTGGCTACTCTTGGTTTAAACACTGAAGGGAAAATTAGCAATTATCTGAAAATATCAGTAGCTTTTGGAAAGACAGTTCAGTTCAGTTCAGTCGCGCAGTCGTGTCCGACTCTTTGCGGACAGAAAAATTATTCTAGCTGACTCAGTTCAGTTCAGTCGTGCAGTCGTGTCCGACTCTCTGCGACCCCATGAATCGCAGCACGCCAGGCCTCCCTGTCCATCACTAACTCCCGGGGTTCACTCAGACTCACGTCCATTGAGTCCGTGATGCCATCCAGCCATCTCATCCTCTGTCGTTCCCTTCTCCTCCTGCC
>SJXQ01005048.1:0-19217 GCA_006408695.1 Aepyceros melampus
ATTTTTTTCATGTTAGCATAAATAGAGTTTCACTTTTCAATTCAGTGACTATAGAGTTTTCCTGCATTTAAGTGTGTCTCAGGATTTATCTCACTAGTATATGACAGAGGAAATTTGAAGTTTCCAGTCTTCTGGAATTACAACAATTTTGTGACAAATAAACTGCTACGTATGTCATTTGCAACTTGGGTAAAAAATCTGTAAGATAAATGGCTAAACATGGACTTCTGTATCAGCAGTACTCGCATTTAAATCTTTGATACATATCTGTACCAATTTGCACTCTCTCTAGCATTTATCAGAGACCCCCAATTTCCTGGTACCATTGCCAGCCAGTGTCCTTTCCAAACTCTTCCTTCTGGCCCATCAGGGAGGTGACACATGTCCCTCCTAATTTTAACTTGTACATCATTTATAATCAATAAAGTTAAACATATTTATTCTGTTGGTATATTTTTGCCCATTTAAAAATGTGTTGGTTGTTCTTTCCTCATTGATTTATAAGGACTTATTATAATTTAAAGAGTTGATCTCCAAGACTTTATTATAGACAGCGAATGTTCTTCCTCTTCTCATTTGTTTCTTGCTTTTCCTAACACTTATCTATAATTAGTCATTATCTTCCAACTTGTTTCCATTTTTTAAAAAATATAAATTTATTTATTTTAATTGGAGTTTAATTACTTTACAATATTGTATTGGTTTTGCCATACATCAACATGAATCCGCCACAGGTATACACGTGTTCCCCATCCTGAACCTCCCTCCCTCCTCCCTCCCTGTACCATCCCTCTGGGTCCCTCCATCCCCGTACCAAACCCTCATTGTGGTTTTCATCCCTCAGTGCACCAGCCCCAGGCATCCACTATCATGCATTGAACCTGGACTGGTGNGTTTTGCCATACATTGACATGAATCCACCACGGGTGTACATGAGTTCCCAATCCTGAACCCCCCCACCTCCCACCCCATATCATCTCTCTGGATCATCCCCGTGCACTAGCCCCAAGCATCCTGTATCCTGTATTGAACATAGACTGGCGATTCATTTCTTACATGATAGTATACATGCTTCAATGTTATTCTCCCAAATCATCCCACCCTCTCCCTCTCCCTCAGAGTCCAAAAGTCCGTTTGATACATCAGTGTCTCTTTTGCTGTCTCATATACAGGGTTATCATTACCATCTTTCTAAATTCCATATATATGCATTAGTATACTGTATTGGTGTTTTTCTTTCTGGCTTACTTCACTCTGTATAATTGGCTCCAGTTTCATCCATCTCATTAGAACTGATTCAAATGTATTCTTTTTAATGGCTGAGTAATACTCCATTGTGTATATGTACCACAGATTTCTTACCCATTCATCTGCCGATGGACATCTAGGTTGTTTCCATGTCCTGGCTATTATAAACAGTGCTGCAATGAACATTGGGGTACATGTGTCTCTTTCAATTCTGGTTTCCTCCATGTGTATACCCAGCAGTGGGATTATTTAATGTTTTAAGAGAGAGAAAGTGGATAAGATTTAAATGTCTGGGTAATATCAATAAATAGGGGTAAAATGAGTATTTTTAATGATTCTTTCTTTTTTAATGATTCTTTATGTGTATTCTTTAAGTGTATTTTAAACACAAAATCTTTATGAAGAAAGGATAACCTCTCCAATTTTTTTTTTTCAGTCATAGAATGTGGTACTTCAATGAAAAATGAAAGTGAAACTAATGCTTTTTCTCTTTCAGTACTATGGTTATTTCTTTCTTTGATTTTCTTTATAAGAATATTACACAGAACCATTGAATTGGAAATATGGCTTGACAGCCATTGAGAAAAAAAATAAGATACAATTGCAAGTGAAGCTCAATATATACTCAAAAGTAATTCTAAAATAATACATTTTTATAATAATTCTTCAAATGCATTTTAACTACTGAGTAATCAGATGTTTTTTAGAGAAACAGACAAAATTAAAGGCATAGACTCAAAAATATCCCAGTTCAAAAAAAAAAAAAAAAAACTCTACAGAGGTCTAAGACCTCATATTATGTCATTCAATAATTTTCTGTTATACTAAAATTGGTTATCAAATCTTTCAAATAAATAATAGATATTCATTGAGTTTCCTCACTGAGGCTAGCACCATGAGAAGTTTACAAGACTTCTGAAGTTTTTCTTTTTAATATCAGTTCAGTTCAGTGGCTCAGTCATGTCATGACTCTTTGCGACCTCATGGACTGCAGCACGCCAGACATCACTGTCCATCACCAACTCCCAAAGCTTGCTCAAACTCATGTCCATCAAGTCAGTGATAATATCCAACTATCTCATCATTTGTCAGCCTCTTCTCCTCCTGCCTTCAATCTTTCCCAGGATCAGGATCTTTTCCAGTGAATCAGTTCTTCCCATCAGGTGGCCAAAGTATTAAAGTTTCAGGTTCAGCATCAGTTGTTCCAATGAATATTCAGGACTGATTTCCTTTAGGATTGACTGGTTGGATCTCCTTGAAGTCCAAGGGACTCTCAAGAGTCTTCTCCACCACCACAGTTCAAAAGCATCAATTCTTTAGAGCTCAGCTTTCTTTATACTCTTAACTCTCACATCCATATGTGACTACTGGAAAAACCATAGCTTTGACTAGATGGACCTTAGTTGGAAAAGTAATGTCTTTGCTTTTTAATATGCTGTCTAGGTTGGTCATATTTTCTTCCAAGGAGCAAGTGTCTTTTAAATTCATGGCTGTCTTCACTATCTGCAGTGATTTTGGAACCCACCCAAATAAAGTCTGTCAGTGTTTCCACTGTTTCCCCATCTATTTGCCATGAAGTGAAGGGACCAGATGCCATGATCTTACTTGTTGAGTGTTGAGTTTTAAACCAACTTTTTCACTCTCCTCTTTCACTTTCATCAAGAGTCTCTTCAGTTCCTCTTCACTTTGTGCCATAAGGGTGGTATCATCTGTGTATCTGAAGTTATTGATATTTCTCCCAGCAATCTTGATTCCAGCTTGTCCTTCATCCAGCCTGCATTTTGCTTGATGTACTCTGCATATAAGTTAAATAAGCAGGGTGACAACATACAGCCTTTATGTACTCCTTTCCCAATTTGGAACCAGTTCCATTTGTGGTTCTAAGTGTTGCTTCTTGATTGCATGCATATTTCTCAGGAGGCAGGTAAGATGGTCTGATATTCCCATCTCTTGAATAGTTTTCCACAGTTTGTTGTGATCCACACAGTGAAAGGTTTTGACATAATCAATAAAGCAGAAGTAGATGCATTTCTGGAATTCTCTTGCTTTTTCGATGATCCAATGGATGTTGGCAATTTGATTACTGGTTCCTCTGCCTTTTCTATATACAGCTTGAACATCTAGAAGTTCATTGTTCATGTACTGGTGAAGCCTAGCTAGGAGGATTTTGAATATTACTTCCCTAGCATGTGAGATGAATGCAATTGTGCGATGGTTTGAACATTCTTTGGCATTGGCTTTCTTTGAGATTGGAATGAAAACTGACCTTTTCCAGTCCTGTGGCCACTGCTGAGTTTTCCAAATTTGCTGGCATACTGAGTGCAGCATCATCTTTTAGGATTTGAAATATCTCAACTGGAATTCCAACAACTCCACTAGCTTTGTTTGTAGTGATGCTTTCTAAAGCCCTCTTGACTTCTCATTTTAGGATGTCTGGCTATAGGGGAGTGATCACACCATCATGGTTAACTGGATCATGCAGATCTTTTTTTTGCATTTTTTCCGTGTATTGGAACATCTTAATATTTTCTGCTTCTGTTAAGTCCATCCCATTTATATCCTTTATTGTGTTCATCTTTGCATGAGATGTTCCCTTGGTATCTCTAATTTTTCTTGATGAGCGCTCTGTCTTTCCCATTCTATTGTTTTCCTCTATTTCTTTGCATTGATCACCGAGGAAGGCTTTCTAATCTCTCCTTGCTATTCTTTGGAACACTGCATTCAGATGGGTATATCTTTCCTTTTCTCTTTTGGCTTTAGCTTCTCTTCTTCTCTCAGCTATTTGTAAGACCTCATCAGGCAACCATTTGGCCTTTTAAATTTTTTTTCCCTTGGGGATGGGCTTGATCACTGCCTCCTGTACAATGTCAGTAACTTCTGTCCATAGTTCTTCAGGCACTCTATCAGATCTAATCTCTTGAATTTATTTGTCACTTCCACTGCTTAATCATAAAGGAAATGATTTAGGTCATACCTGAATAATCTGGTGGTTTTCCCTACTTTCTTCTATTTAAGTCTGAATTTGGCAATAAGGAGTTCATGGTCTGAGCCACAGTCAGCTCCTTGTCTTGTTTTCACTGACTGTATAGAGCTTTTCCATCTTTGGCTGCAAAGAATATAATCAATCTGATTTCACAATTGCCCAACATTTTTTTTCAGTACAGTGATATTTTGAAGTGTGCTATGTTTGTCCCAGTGTAGTTTAGTTAGCTAATGCAAAATTAATTTTCCTTTGCTTCCTTATATGTATATCTCAAATCTAATGTTATCTTATGATGCTCTGACACAAATCAATTGTGTATATTTACTTGTCTTCTCAGTTCAGTTCAGTCACTCAGTCGTGTCCCACTCTTTGTGACCCCACGTATCGCAGCACACCAGGCCTCCCTGTCCATCACCAACTTGCGGAATTCACTCAAACTCATGTTCACCGTGTAGGTGATGCCATCCTGCTATCTCATCCTCTATCATCCTCTAGAGAAAAATAATTCAGAATATATGTCATTTAAAATAAATGGCATTTTATACATGAACTTTCTGTAAAATTTTCCCATTAAGATGAATTATTATACAATTTTAAGACCTTGTTTCACTATTATTTAAATGTACAATTCAAATAGAACAATTTTTATTTTCTTTGATAATAAAGTATACATTTTAAACTAAAATAGTGTGAAAAAGTTACAAAGGTCACTAAAATATGAATAATCAATATATTGATTGACAAATTACATTTTCAAGATGAGGTAAGGTCTACAGTAAATTCTTAATGCTGTCTCCAATTATTTCATTTTTCTTCCTCAGAATTGAATGTTTCAGATAATTCACAGTTCTTTCTTTGAAAAAATAATTTTTATCAGAAATAAAGGAGTCTTTGGATATATTTGGGTTCAAAACCAAGATTATCCCCATAATGTCAGGTGTGTTTTTGTTTAATACTCTGAAATCTACATGTCCACATGCTTAACTAAAATGACAATTTTATTATTTACTTCAACGAGCTTTTGTGGATGAGATAATGTTTGCAAATTAACTAGCAAAATGGTTGACACATAGTAGGTGCTTACTCCTTTCCCTTCTAATGGAAGATGATTATACTTTCACTTATAAATGTGAATAGCCCATTTTTTTTGGATGCATCCTTTCTTTGCATTTTTATAGCTCTTTGATTTGTTACCTGTCTTGACAGAGATGGCGTATCCCAAGCCATTTATCATTTCAGACAAACAAATGTATTTTCAGGGAGATGATTAAAACTGACTATGTTTGATTGCATGTTTCCGGCATCAGAAGGACGAACAAGTCTAAAATGAGATTGAAGGTTCACAAATGACATTGTTTTACCTAAACTTTCTGAGGATTTAAGCACTCAGTAAACTGGCATGTAGATGGATTTTACATCTAGAGCTAAAACTGCTGTTAAAATCATTTTACTAATGGCAATTTCTAGCACATAGCTCTATAGACAGTGAGAGATGTGGCTTTCGAAGTAGGCATGGGTCAATTTAAAGGATCTTGCAGGTTATAGTTTAGTGAATTTTATTTAATAAAGTTTAAATTAGTTCTGTTTTTCTCATCAGCCAGGTTCTCTGAATGATTTTCCAATCCCATTGTATCTTTCTGTTCTAAAGAGTAATACAAAAGAGTGAATGTAGGGCCTGAAAGGACAGAGTGGAGAAGGGAAGTGAGAGTTTGTTTCACATTCTGTATTGTGTATAATATGGAAATATTTTCTCCCACATTGTGGCTTTCTCTCTCTTTCTTAACAGTGATTTTCAAATAACAAAAGTTATACATTTTGATGAAGGGTAGTTTATCTTTTTTTTTTTTTCCTTTTACATTGACTTTTTGTGTCATGTATTAGAAAAATCTCTGCCTAACAAGATCGTATACTTTTTTTTCTGTTCATTTCCAAAAGTATTGGTTTTAACTCATATTTAGATCTATTATCCATTCTGTATTAATTTTTATTTGGTACAAGATAGGGATCAAGTTATTTATTTTGGTACATTTATGTCCAATTTTCTAAGTATCATTTGTTTAAAACATTCCTCTTTCCTGTTAACCATGACATCCTTGTCAAAAATCAGTTAACTATATGCATGCATGGTAAGTCCTTTCAGTCATGTCTGCCTTTTCGTAACCCTATGGACTGTGGTCTGCCACTCTCCTCTGTCCATGGGACATTTCATTTCACAGTTCCTTGCCCTGGTCAGAAATTTGACTGTATTTTGAGACATTTCACGACTATTGTTTCTTTTGTCCCATGGCACTGGGAGACTCATCCCAGATCAGGCAAATGAATGTTCTTCATTTATATGTCCCTTCAGGTGTTAATTTCAGGGTTAGCCTCATTGATGGATAATAAAATATTCTCTGGATCCTCTGTCTTCTAAGCTAATAGGATCCAGGAGTTATTTCCCTTGTTGCCTCTTCCCATATTTAGAATCACACAATTACAATTATTCTATATTACGAATGTGATCTATTTCCTCAAGAACTTTAGCTACCATTAATTTGGAAGGGGGCCTGGTTATATATTGTGTAATACAAAAGACAAAAATCTTATAAAATAAACAGATTACAAGCAACAGCTAATAATGTTGTTAAAGTTACAAGTAGGGATTTAAGCCATGAGCTTCCAGGACCAAACCATCTTCCTAAAATTTTACCAAGACTAGAAAGTGGATCATTAACTGTGCTCCTCAAAAATCAGCAGCAATCTGATTTTTCATGTGAGTCACTAAATGTGTTATATTAGAACATTCATCTGTTATAAAACACAATATTCTGTTTGAATTATATCATTTCACATAGAGTAGGTCTAAAAAGCTTATTCATGGAAGTGTGGCTTAGAATTAAGAAAAAAAGATAGTTGTTTATTTAGTTTTAGATTTAGAGAAATAATTGAAGTACTGTCACTATACATAAGATTCATATTTTAAATTTTATGCAGAATGTATATTTGTCAAAGATTAAAATGATCTAAGAAAATCTGCATTATACTTGGAGATAATGAAGCGTTTTCTATTCTGATTTGCCATTTTTATATACGTCTTTCATGGAAGAAGAAATGATATATTGCACACATTTGTTTTCTTCATATCATTGAGTTCTGTAAGTTATAGAGTACATTGTGAGTCCTTAATATCTGTGCCTTAAAAATAATCACTTTATTTTTATTATATATAAATTTTAGCTTCACACTTTTGAAATATATTATGAACACACTAACTTGTATACCCTTTCCAGAATCTTGTCTATAACTTTGTGCTTTTGAAGTATGATTTAACTTCTCTTAAGTGAAAATGTTGTTTCTAAGACATATAACTTAATTTTTACAAGCTTAAACATAATACTTTTAATGAAGTAAGAGATAACAACTAGAGAGCTAGCAATAGAGTGATGGAAACAAAACAAATAGAGAAAATGGCATAAATTGTTTCCCAGAATTCAATGTGCAAAATATGATCTCTCATTGGGTATTAGAATTAAATACAATCACCATCTGGATATCCAATTAAGTGAAGGTGAGGCTAGCATAGAACAACTGTAATTCATGCTTAATATCAAGATAAAAGTAATATATTGTCCCATTATATTTAGTTTTCTAATTACAGTATTTAGTTTGGCTTAGGTTGATGGTAAAGTTAATCTTCTCGGTTTAGAATGACTTCTCCATTATTCTTGCTTTTTGCAGTGCTGCTCATTCTGTGTGCTAAGCCCCCTACGTTTCCCCCATTGCTCAGCGTTGAAGAATCCGCCTACAATGCAGGAGCCTCAGGAGATGTGGGTTCAATCCCTGGGTTGGGAAGATCACCCAGAAGAGAAAATGGCAATCCACTCCTATTCTTGCCTGAAAAAGTCCCAGGGACAGAGAAGCCTGGTGGGCTGAAGTCTATGGGGTCACAAATAGTTGGACACAACTGAGCAACTAAGCAGGAGAACAAAGCCTCCTATGCTGTGAAAGCTTTCTCAAAAACCAGGACCCAATCATTTGTTTTTGATTCAGTCCTTCCATAGCCTGTGTTTATATTGATGCATTCCCCTTTATTGCATTCTGCCTTGTAAAATACTTTGTGCACAGATCAGTCTTTCTCATTGGAAAGAACATTACTTCAAGGCAGGACCATGCCTTTCTTTTTCTCTTTTGACCTTTGGTTTGTCCTTCCTTTCTTCTCTAATTTAATTTAATTGCTAAGAGTTTATTTTCTGCTACATCAACATTATGCAAGGTGCAAATAATCACAATAACACACAGCCAAACAAAGTGCTTGATATTCTCAGAAGCATCATTATTTTGAAATTATTTTCTTCATATAGCAGAGTAAAAGAAGTAAAACTTATGTTTTGGTTTTCAGAATGGCTAATTTCTATTGCCAAGAACATACTGTCAATATAATCAAAGAAATTGAGGTGAAAACTATAGTACCTAAACAGAATTAGAAATATCAATTTGGACTCAACACTTTAAAATATACATTTCCTCAAGCTCCTTTCCAGTAAATGGCCTGGAAGCAGGTCATTCTAGTAGAATGAGCATCTCTAACCCCACAGTTTTCTTCTCTAGTGCCTTTTGCTAATAGGAACCATAATTCCTTAGAAGAATGTCTGATTCTAGATGTGACACTTTCATCAGTTCTTTTTAGAAGAGGACCTTCCCATCTATACAGTCATCTTGGTTTTACATTGTCAAGCTCTAAGTGAATTTTTGTTGTTACTATAGTTCTATTTTGCTGCTAGGTTTTAGTATTTCTTCAACTCCTGAAGAAATTGATTTAGGTTCTCAAGTATCTTGAGTTTTAACCAAAAACAAGTGGTTCATGACACAGAAGTTTCTATTCTGAAGGCTTTTGAGTGAATAGTTAGTTAATAATCAGATGAACAAATCATTTTTCTTCCACTTGAGCATGGAAAAAGAGCATCTGGAACTCAGATTTCTGGGTGAAGGCACCTGTCTCTTTTCCAACATTTAACTGTTCAAGTTTGAGAGTGCTTCATCACACCAATGCCATACCACATAAGCCTCAGGGGAAGTATGAGGCAGAGGACCTGTACAATTGCTTCCTGGAGCGAACCTTGGGCATGGACACACAGACTTTCTCAGTAGGGCCTTAACAGGTTTCTGTAGGCTATATCTTCAAGAAAGCACAAAATGTTAGTTGTCACATGAGACTGAAAGAAAGGCAATGTCTTCCTTGTTCTGCCAGCCTGTAACTTTCTGTAAATGTGAAGAATACAGTATTATGTTTGTTCCCAGCGTGGCAACCCCAATCACCTAGGAAGAATCTAAGGCTTTTGGTGAATGTCCCCATTCTCAATCAGCACTCACTGTGGCTTTATGGCAAATGTGAAACTGAGAGCAAGACTAGGTCAGAAACATAAATTAAATCCAACGTTTTTCCAGAATTCTCTAGACATTTGTTAAAAAATGTTTAGCTGTTCTTTTCATATGAAATATGTATATGTATTACACACTCATTGTTATATTTTGTGGATTTTGCCCTTTAATATTATCGATCATCTTCCTATAGGAATAATGGCAAAGGCACAGGTATGTGGACCCTTCTGTTTTGAGTGCCAGTCACATATCAACCCAAGGAAAAATAGAAGGCTGCCTAGAGTTTAAATTAACTCTCTTTACCTGGCTTTAGTCTAACAGGCAACTTCCTGAAGCACTAGAGAAGTGAAATGGAGATAAATCAGTCATGATTAAAGAAATAATCTTAGTTAAAACTAATGAGGAAACTAATTGGAATGTTTATCTTCATGTCAGCTCATTATTATACTGTTGCTCTTCTTTGCATTATAGTGGTCAGAGTGTCCATGTGAATAAACAATTTACCAGGTTCTTGTGCTGATGAAATAAGAGCATTAAAATGAAACTTAAAGTTTGTTAAGAACTTCCTGTGGCATTCCTTTTTTTTTTTTTTAACTGAAATGATATAGTTCTTACTCTCCATCAGTAATGTAATGGAATGACTTGAGTTATGTGACTTTGTAGAGCAACTTCTGTGTTTCAGGACTGTTAAAATCATTCTATTCACAGATGTTTCATCTCTCTTATTGAAGAAGCCTTTTAATTAGCATTTGAATGGACATCATGAGAGCAAATTTAACTTTGATATGTTTCATTTCATGTTTATTATCGTACACCTGAATAAAATAGTTAAATCCTGTTTTTTAAATGATTCAAAACTGTTGTCTGATTTTTTTAAATAAGCTGAGGCAAAGATTAAAGAGGAAAGATCATATCCCAGTACTTTAATAAATGAAATATCTCCCATTTAATTTTTTCCTCAGCTCATTAATGAAGAAACAGGGAGTGACAATACAGATAATTTAGTGTGGTGATTCTCAATCTTAGATTCACATTCAAATCTGTCAACTTGAAAAGTTCATTTTTAATTGGAACTCAAGTGTTCAGATGGATTAGTGATAAACTTTGGCCCACATTTATTTATTTTATGAACATTACTGAACTTGCCATTCAACCCCTTACCCTTATATATGTGTAGGCCTTTCTTATGCTAATTTTCTTTCTCCCCAAGAATGAAAAAAAACTCTTCTTGACTTTCTACATATGTATATATTTATATACCTGAATAGTGCATTTTTGCTTGCTTTTATACTTTATAAAAAGGTAGTTATATATTTTTCTCACTTATCATTATATTATTAAATTTATTCATGTTGCTGCATGTTGCAACTCTTTTTTACTGAACTACCCTATTGAATAAACATATCACGTTCATTTTAATGAAAATGTCTAGGGATATTTCACAGTAATTTTTGTTACTTTCTCTCTTTCTTTTCTCTTATTTTTTCATATTTTCATTTTTATTCCCTCTTTTTTGAAATTGAGTGGTGCTAACATGAACATTTTTCAATACATAGCCACTTTACAACTTTTATTTGGGAATATACTCAGGAGTTGAGACGTTTCTCATCAGGAAATGTCTTCGCTAGCAGAAAAGCCAGAGTAGGATGAAAGGAATCAATAACAGTTGGTAGAGGAGGGACATAATGACTCTCAGTTGCAATTCCAGGATAAACTGCAGTAGTCAGGCATCGCTCATGATTCTAAAAATGACCTATTGTAAAATCCCCCCCAGGAACCGTGAGTGATCATCAGCACAAAGAAGCCCTGACTGAACACAGTGAACTTAATGTGAGATGGGAGTGGGCCAAAGAGATGCAAAGGGTGGACTGTAGTGAACCAGGCTTGTGGCTACTCTCAGAGAACAATTCCTCAGTGTAAGATGAGAGACCCAAGTGGTGGGCTACAGTGGACCAGGCCTGTGGCTGTCCTCGAGCGACAGCTCTTCAGCTGCTCTAGTGACATTTTCCTTCACAAACAGAGATCTGAAAGTGCCCGAGTTTTCACTCATCTGGAGATGCTCTAGTGCAAACGTAATAAAGCTGAGTTCAAGCATCCCCAGCTGGGGCTAAATCTGAGCAAAACTTCCCTCTGGAGGTCCCCAGTATGGTGAAGCTCAGGCTAAGAATTTGCTTGAAGTAACACTTGTGCTTAGATTCCTCTTCCCTGACTTCCGAATCCAACCCTTTGATCACCATTTGACAAGAAAACACTATGCAGCCTGGTATTTGGCAAAAGTGTGGAGAATGTATTGGAAGAATAGGAAGAGACTGATTAAAAAGGAAGCTAGTGAAGAAGCTATTTTGAATGCTTTTGAAAACAACACTAAAGAATTTGGTGTATATCCAGGACCAAACTATGACAGTTTTTCAAGAAGATGGTTTATGTATCATCACATAATAGATATCTTAACCCAAAGTATACTCACTTAAACTATCTATATGCTTCCTAAAGGAGAAGGCAATGGCACCCCACTCCAGCACTCTTGCCTGGAAAATCGCGTGGACGGAGGAGCCTGGTGGGTTGCAGTCCATGGAGTCGCTAAGAGTTGGACACGACTGAGCGACTTCACTTTCACTTTTCATTTTCATGCATTGAAGAAGGAAATGGCAACCCACTCTAGTGTTCTTGCCTGGAGAATCCCAGGGACAGGGGAGCTTCATGGACTGCCATCTATGGGGTCGCACAGAGTCGGACACGACTAACGTGACTTAGCAGCATGCTTCCTAAAAAGGAATATCTAATCTCTGAGTTGAATTGAATGATCCTGGCTAACCTTGATATTAACCTCTAGATATTTGCTGATATACCCCTATTTCAGTGTACAGTCTTCCCTGGTGGCTCAGAGGTTAAAGTGTCTGCCTCCAATGCGGGAGACCTGGGTTCGATCCCTGGGTTGGGAAGATCCCCTGGAGAAAGAAACAGCAACCCACTCCAGTATTCTTGCCTGGAGAATCCCATGGACTGAGGAGCCTGGTGGGCTGCAGTCCACGGGGTCACAAAGAGTCGGACACGACTGAGTGACTTTACTTACTTTCTTACTTCAGTGTACATGCCTCTATACATGAAGAGGCCCTTTTCCATTAACAATGAAAAATAATCTCATTACCAAGAGGTCCTTTGAGTTTCAGGTCGCACTGAGCTGTAGTCTCGGAATCACACTTTGAACCATGTCTCAGAATTGATGTTACACCTGTCTGGGGGCTAAAACTTGTAGCCAGGGATATTTTATATACAGCGGACTGCATGGGGTATGTCTATCTTCACTACTTAAAGTGTAATCATTTTTACACATTTCACTTAAAAGTCGGTTCCATTGTCAGAAAGCAACAACTGCTTTAACTTATATACATATTATGAAGAATATGGTTAAGCATATGATATAAAAAATAAACTTAAAGAGTTATTCACCAGACTCTTTGTTTGACAAACCTTAAATGACCAGGAAAAAAAAAAAAAAAAAAAAAAAAAACCTTAAGAAAGGGAGGAAAGAAAGAAGTGGGTTGGGATTGGGGGGTGGGATTGCAGCATCATTGTCTTTATCTTTGCAGTAGAAAGGTCAGAGACCTGAGAGTTATAAAGTTGAATTTCTGGTGCTTTCTAGTCAAATTTTTACTAAGCAGTGTAACCTTTGTAAAGCCTTCATTTTCTCTGTGTTTCATGGTTTGTTTTTCTCTTCTGAGAAAATTAGCTAATTATCTGTCTTGAATAATTAATTTGATGTCTGTGAGAAAAGAAAAATAATAAATGTTAGCAGGGTTTGAAATGGTAACAATAATATAACATATGGAATACTAATAGCTGTTATCTTACCTGACAGATTCAACTAAAAGAAAAAAATGTATTAACAAATGGCTAAGATCCCATCCAAACTTGTGTCATCATCACAAATACTAGCCAAAGTAACTCAGTAATTCTTTTAAATTACACTTTCAGTAAATATTTTATTACTTTCCTCTTTTGGTCTGATTTCTTTATTAATTTCTCCTCTTCTCTGACTTTACATTCAGATTAATGAAGGAAAATAAATGTTTAAGAAAACACCCCCACGCTGTATAAATACTCTTAATATCCAAAAGCAAATAATTATCTAAACCTAATAAATATGATGAATAACAAATCTAAGAAATATAATTTTAGATGAAAATCAAGAGACATCATAAAATATTCATATATCTGCATTACAGTTATATAGGAATTACAGTTGTATCAATAATACAGATGTTGTATCTATTTGCATAATAATTAAAATCTTTTCACTGCCAAAAGGAGTTGAAGGTCTTCTTGATAGAATAACTCAAATGTATTAATGATTTAAAAATAATATATCAAATATATTATTTAGTAATAAATAATTAGCTTTATTATTAGCTGATGACTCTGTCAACAGGAATACTTAAAGGAATATTTGTCTCTTAAGTAGACTGTCACTCAATACTGTATCCATGTTTTTAATCTTTTATACGCACTAATTTCTTTCTCATTCTTTTGCCTCTCTTTCAAATACGGTTTGAAAACGGTTTCTACAAAACTTTCCTATAAGCTGGTTTCCTGTTTAACAGGTCCCTTTGCAGAGAACGAACTGTCCACCAGAGACATAATTTTGTTTTAAGGTTCTTCATAGAAAACAAAGTCTGAGGGCAGGGCTCTCAGTGGCCACTTCCTAGATAGCACGTCTATGATGTTTGATTCAAATATAAAGAGCAGAGCAGAGATGCAAATCCAGGTCTTTCTCATTCTAGAATTTTCCTTTCTTAGCCGCTGGGTTGCTGTGCGCTTTGTGTTGTGTGCTCAGTCACTCGGTCATATCCGACTTTTTGCAGCCCCATGAACTGTAGCCTGTCAGGCTTCTCTGCCCATGGAGTTTCCCATGCAAGAATACTGGAGTGGGGTGTCACTTCCTACTCCAGGGCATCTCGCCAACCCAGGGTTCAAACCCACCACCTTTCTTGCGTCTCCTGTGTTGGCAGGCAGATTCCCGCTGAGCCACCTGGGAAACCCACTGTGCCCTGTAGATGATGGTATAAAATAGCAAACTAGTTGTGGTACCATGCCCTGGCAACTTCCAATTTCTGTGCACTTTTCCATGCTGTTCTCAGCCTGGGACGTCTTTTAAAACCGCCTCGACTCCATAAGCTCCCACTTGCCTCTGAAACCGAGTATATAAACCCTTCTCTCCAAGAAGCCTCTTCTGACCCCATTTTTCTTAAAAGAAATTCACTGAACATATTTTTATTAAGCACCTACTATGTATGCCAGACACAGATCTAGGCACTGACAATACAGCGTAAGACAAAGCAGACAAAAATCCCTGCCCCTTAGGGAGTTCCTGGAGCTTAAGTTCTGGTAAAATCAAGAGAGAAAAACTGATCCATGGAACAAATGACTAAGTTATAAACTGAAGAACAGTTACTTTGAAAAGTAATGGAAGGGATTCCCTTAATAAGTTTGAGTCAGAAAGAAACAGCAAAAACTGTAAGGAGTCACCAGCCAAAAAAGGACTTTTCTGAGCACCTTGAACCTTGTTAGAGAAAGCAAGGGATCTCTGTCTCCCTTTTACCACAGTCTTAAGACACACTGCTCTGAGGGGAAGGAAACACAGGACCTTTAAAGTCCATTCCCAAGCCACTGGCAGGTCCAACCAGAGTAAAGCAATGGTTGTGCAATCTGTTTCAAAAATCAGGACAATAGTCACTCAAATATGAAACTTTCACCATCTGTTTTCACATACCACAAAATATACCTTTGTGTTTTTGTTAACTACAACAGCGATATACTCTAATTTAGAGAATATACCCTATTTATCTTTTTTCAACAGTAAGTAATCAGTGAGTGTATGCTAAGCCATTTCAGTCATGTTCTACTTTTTATGACCCTATGGACTGTAGCTCACCAGATCCTCTGTCCATGGGATCTTCTAAGCGAGAATACTGGAGTGGGTTTTTGTTTCCTTTTCCAGGGGATCTTCTCCACCCAGGGATTGAACTTTGTTTCTTATGTCTCCTGCATTGGCAGACATGTTCTTTGTTACTAGTGCTGCATGGAAAGCCCAATCACTCAATAAAATTCCATCCCTCAGTATGTCCAACTCTTTGTGACCCCATGAACTGCAGCATGCCAGGCTTCCCTGCCCATCACCAACTCCTGGAGCTTGCTCAAACTCATGTCTATCAAATCAGTGATGCCATCCAACCGTCACATCCTCTATTGTCCCCTTCTCCTGCCCTCAATCTTTCTGAGCATCAGGATCTTTTCAAATGAGTCAATTCTTCCCATCAGGTGGCCAAAGTATTGGATTTTCAGGTTCAACATTAGTCCTTCCAATGAAAACTGAGGACTGATCTCCTTTAGGATAGACTGGTTTGATCTCCTTGCAGTCCAAGGGACTCTCAAGAGTCTTCTCCAGCACCACAGTTTAAAAGCATCAGTTCCACAGTGCTCAGCTTTCTTTATAGTCCAACTCTCATATCCATACATGACTATTGGAAAAACCATAGCTTTGACTAGATGGACCTTTGTGGCAAAGTAATGTCTCTGCTTTATAATATTCTGTCTAGCTTGGTCAGATCTTTTCTTCCAAGGAGCAAGGATCTTTTAATTTCATGGCTCATGGCTGCAATCACCATCTGGAGTGATTTTGGAGCCCCCCAAAATAAAGTCTGTCACTGTTTCCATTGGTTCCCCATCTATTTGCCATGAATGAATGGGACCAGATATCATGATCTTAGTTTGCTGAATGCTGAGTTTTAAGCCAGCCTTTTCACTCTCACTTTCATCAAGAGGCTTTTTAGTTCCTCTTCACTTTCTGCCATAAGGGTGGTGTCATCTGCATATCTGAGGTTATTGATATTTCTCCTGGCAATCTTGATTCCAGCTTGTACTTCATCCAGCCTGGCATTTCACATGTAGTCTGTATATGAGTCAAATAATCATGGTGACAATATATAGCCTTGATGTACTCCTTTCCCAATTTGGAACCATTCTCTTGGTCCATGCCCAGTTCTAATTGTTGCTTCTTGACCTGCATACAGATTTTCAGGAGGCAGGTAAGGTGGTCTGGTATTCCCATGTTTTGAAGAATTTTCTACAGTTTTTTGCGATCACACAGTCAAAGACTTTGGCATAGTCAATAAAGCAGAAGTAGATGTTTTTCTGGAACTCTCTTGCTATTTTGATGATCCAACGGATATTGGCAATTTGATCTCTGGTTCCTCTGCCTTTTCTAAATTCAGCTTCAATATCTGGAGGTTCAAGATTCATGTACTTTTGCAGCCTGGCTTGGATAATTTTGAGCATTACTTTGCTAGTGTGTGAGATGAGCGCAATTGTGCAGTAGTTTGAACATTCTTTGGCATTGCCTTTCTTTGGGACCTCAATGAAAACTGACCTTTTCCAGTCCTATGGCCACTGCTGAGTTTTCCAAATTTGCTGGCATACTGAGTACAGCATTTTGACAGCATCATCTTTTGGGATTTGAAGTAGCTCAATTGGAATTCCTCTGGAATTCATTATGTTATAGAACTTTACAGAAATAAACAGAAGAACTATACAAAAAAGATCTTTATGACCCAGATAACCATGATGGTGTGATCACTAACCTAGAGCCAGACATCCTGGAATACAAAGTCAAGTGGACTTTAGGAAGCATCACTATGAACAAAGCTAGTGGAGGTAATGAAATTCCAGCTGAGCTATTTCAAAGGGATTAGAATTAAATAACAATACATGCTATTAATACATGCGATTAAATTCTGATGTGAACTATTTCTCTCCTTTGGCTACAGGGTCTTGTCCATTTCTAAGGTCTGAATAATGCCCTGCCTTAGAGAGTTTAAAGTTCCATAACATAATGATAACAGGATTACAAAAACTGCTTTTCCATGTAACTTTTGCATTTTTAATTGTTATGTTCATACAGATTTGCATCTTTTTATTATTTTCCCACATCAGATCAATTCACCTCTGAATGACCTAGCTGCTTTTCTTCAAGTCTTCTACAATTGTTAAAGCAGTCATTGTAAATTTTCTTACATTTAACTTTGTTTTTATGTAAATCTGTGCAGTTCCACTTTTTCCACATGTACAGTGGTTGCTTTTCATAAGCTATTTTAAACATCTTTTCTATTTGACAATGCAGTTCAATTTTTTTTTATTAAACTATAAATATGAAAATTTCTCTTTTTACCAGTCCTTTTAGTCGTACAATATCTCCCTGTGTATTTTTTTCAATAAAGTGTAAAACTCATTTTTCCCAATCTTAAAGGTAATTATAAAATCAAACTGGGGCTTCCCAGGTGGTGCTAATGGCAAAGAATCTACCTACTCATACAGGAGACGTGAGATGTGAGTTCAATTCCTGGGTCAGAAAGATCCCCTGAGGAAGGCAAGGCCATCCACTCCAGTATTCTTGTCTGGAGACTCCCATGGACAGAGGAGCCTGGCAGGCTACAGTCCATAGGGTCAAAAGGAGTTAGACACGACTGAATTGACTCTGCACAGTACAGCACATAGACTCAAATTAATCTCTTTAAATCTTAAAAACCTTTATCTGTCCTGTGATGTCTAATAGACTAAGTCCAAAAGCACATGCTTAATATGCAATTCTTTCTCCTGTCTTGACTTAATCTCCTTGTTTAGCTTTAACTTATTCCACTTACAGACATCTATCACAGACAAGAATCAAAAAGGTTCTATTTCTAATTCCCCAATTCAGTATGATTTCCCTTATTGCTGCATTTCTTAGTGGGTCTACTCTTATATGGGACATCCTGTTATCATTTCTACTTCTTGTAATCCTTATCATTCTTCAAGATTGAAATCAGCTTCTTCATGTAAAGTCTTGTCACCAAAACAGATATTAATTGCCCCCTCCCAAACTGCTGCCATTTTGGTCTTTTCTGCTCATTATATTCTGCCTATAATTTGTATAGATGTTCTATCTCTGTATTTAAATAAACTTCTAAAAATGTTCACCAGAAAAGCCCACTTAGGTTAGAAACAGTATTTTTAAAGTTGGGGTGGTATTTTAATGCACCCATGGCTAGAGTCATTGGTAGTGCTAGATGAAGTGAATGACCTTTAAAGATTTTTAGACTGAGTAATATTTGAACACCAAAATATGTTTGTTATAAGGAAGGAAAAAAAAAATAAATTCCAGGTAGAGGAAACAGGACATAGAGGCAAGAAACCTTGGTGCTTATTTAAAGACTATTAGTGTATAGGAATGCAAGGGATTTCTGTGTGTTGATTTTATGTCCTGCAACTTTACTATATTCATTGATTAGCTCTAGTAACTTTCTGGTGGAGTCTTTAGGGTTTTCTATGTAGAGGATCATGTCATCTGCAAACAGTGAGAGTTTAACTTCTTCTTTTCCTGTTCGGATTCCTTTTATTTCTTTTTTTGCTCTGATTGCTGTGGCCAGAACTATGTTGAATAGTAGCAGTGAAAGTGGGCACCCTTGTCTTGTTCCTGACTTTAGGGGAAATGCTTTCAATTTTTCACCATTGAGGAGAATGTTTGCTGTGGGTCTGTCATATATAGCTTTTATTATGTTGAGGTATGTTCCTTCTATTCCTGCTTTCTGGAGAG
>SJXQ01005048.1:19437-76195 GCA_006408695.1 Aepyceros melampus
CTAATTAAAATTAAAAGCTTCTGCACAACAAAGGAAACTATAAGCAAGGTGAAAAGACAGCCTTCTGAATGGGAGAAAATAATAGCAAATGAAGCAACTGACAAACAACTAATCTCAAAAAGATACAAGCAACTCCTGCAGCTCAACTCCAGAAAAATAAATGACCCAATCAAAAAATGGGCCAAAGAACTAAATAGACATTTCTCCAAAGAAGACATACGGATGGCTAACAAGCACATGAAAAGATGCTCAACATCACTCATTATCAGAGAAATGCAAATCAAAACCACAATGAGGTACCATTACACACAAGTCAGAATGGCTGCTATCCAAAAGCCTACAAGCAATAAATGCTGGAGAGGGTGTGGAGAAAAGGGAACCCTCTTACACCTTTGGTGGGAAGGCAAACTAGTACAGCCACTATGGAGAACAGTGTGGAGATTCCTTAAAAAACTGGAAATAGAACTGCCTTATGACCCATCAATCCCACTGCTGGGCATACACACTAAGGAAACCAGAATTGAAAGAGACACGTGTACCCGAATATTCATTGCAGCACTGTTTATAATAGCCAGGACATGGAAGCAACCTAGATGTCCATCAGCAGACGAATGAATAAGAAAGCTGTGGTAAATATAGACAATGGAGTATTACTCAGCCATTAAAAGGAATACATTTGAATCAGTTCTAATGAGATGGATGAAACTGGAGCCGATTATACAGAGTGAAATAAGCCAGAAAGAAAAACACCAATTCAGTATACTAACACATATATACGGAATTTAGAAAGATGGCAATGATAATGCTGTATGCGAGACAGCAAAAGAGACGCAGATGTACAGAACAGACTTTTAGACTCTGAGGGAGAGGGAGAGGGCGGGATGATTTAGGAGAATGGCACCGAAACATGTATAATATCATATAAGAAATGAATTGCTCGTCGTTCGATGCAGAATACAGGATGCTTGGGGCTGGTGCATTGGGATAACCCAGAGAGATGGTATAGGGAGGGAGGTGGGAGTGGGATTCAGGAGTGGGAACTATGTACACCCGTGGTGGATTCATGTTGATGTATGGCAAAACCAATACAGTATTGTAAAGTAAAGAAATAAAAAATAATAAAATTTAAAAAATAATAAAAAATAAAAACAAATAAAGAATATTGAGTGTTCTTGTTTTGCTGGGAGAGCCTGTGTTTGTGAGTACACTTCGATGCTATATGATTGCTTAACAATGTTAAACTCCATCTTTCTTCGCTCAAAACTTCCTGAAGAGCTCCCAAGTGGATGCAGTGTCCAAAGCGCTCTTCATTGCCAAAGGGACAGACCCACGGTTGCCTTGCCCGCTGGGTTAAGCTCCTCTGTGGGAGATTCATTTGGAATTTTCCCCTTTGTCTGTCAAGTGTTTTTCCTGTGGTGTGTGCATCTGCCTCTGATCCCATTTTGCTTAAGATTATTTAATTGCTTTACATGCTGGGAGTGTCTGCTTATTCACCCACCAGACACCTGCACCTCTTTGAGGCTGTCTTTTTGATTCGTTTATAAATAGAAAACTGAAAATCCCATTGAGGGTGAAACCCATTTTATGTCCAGTGGAAATGTTTAGCAATCACAGTAGAAAGCACATTGTTTTAGTTTCACAATCCGCCGGAAACATTCAGTCATTAACAGTCTAATTGAGGACAAGGAAAGAGAGGTGATTTGAGATTGAGGATGCCGCTAACTCGAGTCAGCCTGCCGTCGAGCCCATAGAGCCTTCACTGTTAAGCACAAATCAGGCCTCTGCTTAATCTCTTTCTATGCCTGAACCTATTACGTTTGTACTTCTCTCTCTCCCTTCCATGTCACAGAAAATAAAATCATTTCCTGATTGGAGAAGATGGGTCAATTTTATATTTCACATCAGTTTTGTGTCTTGAAAATTGAGAGGAATAAGAGAGAAACATTACATTCATTCTTTAGCCTTTGCTCTCCTTCCTTAAACATTTACCATGAATGAGGCATATATCATGAGTGTGATATAGCATCTGACTGTCATTTTAGTTTAGAGATATACTTCTAAAGAAGCTATTGACAGCAGTGTGATAATTGCAGGCACATAGTCATGTATAAAATCTTTGAGGAGATGAGAAGATGGTTGGGAAAGGCTTCCTATAAAAGATGAATATTTAAGTTAGGTTCCCCATTTTGATTTTTATAATAATATGTTAAATTTATGAAAGAACATATATATTTTTCTGTGACTATATCTCCATGAAGAGGAAATTAAAGTAATAACAATAATAATGATGACTGACATAGTTTCCTATTTACCTGGCAAAATTCTATTTACCTTGGGTGAATTAATTTATTTAGTCCTCACAGCAACGCTACAAAGTAGGTATTATTTTATCAATTCCATCTTGCAGATGAAAAATTAGAGGCTCAGGGAGGTAGAATAATTTTCCCAAAACATCACCAAAAAATTAAATATCAGAACCAGAATACAAACTCAAGTAATCTGATTGCTATGCCTTTGATTTTTAACAATTTCATGAAATATGGAAGTAAGAGTCTTTGGGTAAAAAGAGAAGATTGCAGAAACATGTAATATTAGGGTGAAGTCAGAAGACAAATCACACCAGTAATTTGAGCAAGGAGCTATTCACATAAAGAGCTATTAAGAGGGGATTCATTTGGAAGAGAGGTAAAGAGACCTCTGAAGAATGCCCTGGAATGGCAGATATAGGGAGCAGCCACTACATTTAGAACTATGTGAGAGAATCTAAGGAAAAAACAGATTAGGAAAGAGGTCTACCATGTACCACGTCTAATATATGTATTTGCTTCATTGGAGAGGTTGCATCTGAGGGCCAGTGGATAATAGGAAAATTCTCTGAGATGCATGCAGATCTCACTGTGAAGGCACATTCTTTGCTGCAGGTACAACTTTCTGGGGTCTTAAAGGATCTCTCATACACCACTAGGCAGGAAGCTATAAGAAAAGCTCCGGACCAGTAAAGAAATTCCTTTTTCTTGCAAAGACTCTTCAGAAGCTCACTACTAATGACAGTTATCAAAGCAGAAATGTTTTGAGTCCAGGTGCAGCACCATGAAACAGGGCAAAAATAAGTGGGTTATGAGCTGAACATCAGAAAGTTGATGACTGATATAGAATGAAGATTTTTAGAAGCTCATACCATGTAAAAATATAGTGTCCAAATCTATGCTATTGAAAATGAAATAATGATATATTATTTAAAAATTAATGCATAGAGCAAAGCTTTGAATTTCTTTTAATGCCTAGATTAGTATGTTCACATGCATACATACCAATTATCACATTATTTCAAAAAATTTCTTTTGTGCTCACAATTTAATGACAAGCATATGTTTTACTTTTTCTGTTGGAAAATCTGGTAATGGAAGCATCTTTTCTCCAATTTCAGAGTTTAGAATGTAAAGATGCAATACTTGTAAAACATTCCTCCATTTCCTTTTTTCCCCTTTTTCAGATCTAAGAGGATTTTCTATATCAACCTTAAAGTTTGAACTAGATTTAAATGTTCTCTTTTCTATGTCACAATGCGACTATTCTAAAATGGAATTCCAGGACATTCTTTAGTATTTGTATATATGTCGTCCTTCTCCATGGTATTAAAAGTGGGGTACATGGGTTGTTTGTCTTTATTCCATCTCCTTAAAGCCAATTCAGAAAGGCTAAAAAAATGTTTAAGAAATATTTTAAAACATATTGCAGCTTGACCTTATCTACTCCATAGAACCTTAATATCTCTCCAATAATAACTCTCAGAATCTAAACAAACAAATCCACAAAAGCAATAGAAGCACAAGCATAGAAACACAATTTGTTTCTATTTTATAATAGACGACTTAGTCTTCGATTAGAAAAGTTTAGTTTTTGAAATTAGAAAACCTTTGAGCTTCTTTGTCATTCTGAAGGATATCATTGATCTTTGTTATTTTTCAATATAAGGGAGAAAGTGTAATTATAGTAAATACATGGTCTATATTTACTGTAAGAAGAATAGGAAAACTATGAATGTTTTTGTCCAAAGAATAGTCATTATTGTTTTAGATTTCTGCAGATATTTTAACATTTTAAAAGAAGGGATGATTGGAATTAATAACTACTGAATTTGTTCTAGCTCAATATCTATGATTCTGCAATGGAAAAATGAAATAAAGGAGTTTTTCAAATGAGATAATGTAACCTAATTATTAATACTTCGGTTCTTCAACAGCTTTCGAGAGGATTTGGGACACTGAAGATTACATCTGTGAGATTTATTTTAACATCTCTGTGACAATATAGAGGGAAAGTGAATAAAATAGTACAAAATTTTAATTTTGGAAATGGAATACAATTTTATTTCTCAATATTAAAATGATAATCTGCGGGGTTAGAATTGCATTTTAATTTTCAGAAATCTCTTCCATATTTGGAAATGTGTTGTGCACTAAGCAGACGATGGACTTTTGAAAAGTTCTTTTTCAGCTAATGCTTAAGCATTTAATTTAAACTCAATGAGTTATTCGATAATAAAAGCAAACTTTTGGAACAAAGAGCATATATTACATTTTACAGAGGAAGGGATTACAACTCAGACTAAATGAATTGCTTAAATTCACTCAGATGGCAAATCATAGTTAATACTCAAACCCAGGATGATTGATTCCAAATTATAGTCTTCCCATCAAACTGGCTCTCAAGTCTGATTTTTAAGAAAATATCTTAAACATGCTGTTGTTGCTACTGCTAAGTCACTTCAGTTGTGTCCGACTCTGTGTGACCCCGTAGATGTCAGCCCACCAGGCTCCCCCATCCCCGGGATTCTCCAGGCAAGAACACTGGAGTGGGTTGCCATTTCCTTCTCCAATACATGAAAGTGAAAAGTGAAAGTGAAGTCACTCAGTCGTGTCCGACTCTTAGCGACCCCATGGACTGCAGCCCACCAGGCTCCTCCATCCATAGGATTTTCCAGGCAAGAGTACTGGAGTGGGGTGCCATTGCATTCTCCATCTTAAACATGAAGTCAACATACCTTTTTGTGTGTGTATGGATCTCAAAATCCCTAAGAAGTAGATCTTCAGCTTGTCTAAGAACAAGAGCAAATAGTGTGTGCAAGTGTGCTAAGTCGCTTCAGTCATGTCCAATTCTTTGTAACCCCATGGACTGTAGCCTGCCAGGCTCTCCTGTCCTTGGGATTCTCCAGGCAAGAATACTGTAGTGGGTTGTCATGCCCTCCTCCAGGGGATCTTCCTGACCTAAGGAACAAACCCATGTCTCATGTTCCTGTATTGTCAGGCAGATTCTTTACCACTAGTGCCACCTGGGAAGCCTAAAAATATTCAATACAAGACTGAAATGCTTGCGTGGGCCCTGAAATGTCTAATATTACACCCATAATTGTTGTTGGAAGGGCTCCTCTGGTGGGCTCAGTCAGTAAAGAATCCACCTGTGATGCAGGAAACCTGAGTTCAACCCTTGGGTTAGGAAGATTGCTAGGAGGAGGGCATGGCAACCCATTCCAGTATTCTTGCCTATAGAATCCCCATAGACAGAGGAGCCAGGGGGCTGCAGTCCATGGTGTTACAAAGAGTCGGACACGACTGAGCAACTAAGCACAGCACAGTTGTTGCAAAGGACAGATTAATTCTAATGAAATACATGACTATGAATCAGCATTTTAAGAGATTTAACTTCACTCCATATCATTCACTGGTGAGCTTCAAAATCCAGAAATTTATTTTATAATAGATTGGTAATATTTAATATTCAGAAATCTGTACTTGGGCTTCCTTGGTGGCTCAGACGATGAAGAATCTGCTTGCATTGGAGATGACCTGGGTTCAATCCCTGGTCAGGAATATCTCTTGGAGTATGGGATGCCAACCCACTTCAGTATTTTCACCTGGAAAATTCCATGGACCGAGGAGCCTGGCAGGCTACAGTCCACATGGTAGCAAAGAGTCAGGTGCAGCTAACCAACTAAGACTTTCACTTTCAATCTATGCTTGCAATAGACTGGCGTAATTTCCATTAATTAATTCTTTGATCTGCCTCATGAATATTTTTACATTGTCATCTAAGAACATTTTATAAAACTAAGGTTGAACATTGGATTTTATAACAAGCTCTGTTCATTTGAATAAAAAATTGTATTTCTATTTAACCAACTGTGTTACATGTGGGAAATAATTTATCTCGAAATTTATCTGTTTTCAGAAGGGTATAAGTTCTGCCTTTAGTAGTCTTAATTTGAAAAAAGTTCTGGAATTTCAGTTCAACAGATTCTAAGTCCATTATTTATTCTTTTGGTGCACTGTGATCCTAAGCTTTGTTAAATCTGGCTATTCAAATTCACACTCAGTTGATCTGATCAAAAATGAACTGCTTTAATTAACATTGGGAGATAGCCCTAAATAGGAATAGTACTGAAATAATTACTTGGAAGAGCTCTTTCTTTGAAAGAGGGGCATGAATATTGGCCTGAGACTATTCTTATCAAATAAAAATAACACATAATATTAGAGATAATTATTTCTAGGACATGGAAAACCACACATAATTTTTCCTACTTAGCAAGATTTCCTTTTACATTCAACAGAAAACGTTCATGGATTTTGCAGATATAAGAAATGATTCATAGATCATTTTTTCTTGATATAAGCTCTCAGTTCAGCTCAGTTCAGTCGCTCAGTCGTGTCCGACTCTTTGTGACCCCATGAATCACAGCACACCAGGCCTCCTTGTCCATCACCAACTCCCGCAGTTCACTCAGACTCACTTCTATCGAGTTAGTGATGCCGTCCAGCCATCTCATCCTCTGTTGTCCCCTTCTCTTCCTGCCCTCAATCCCTCTCAGCATCAGAGTGTTTTTCAGTGAGTCAACTCTTCACATGAGGTGGCCAGAGTACTGGAGTTTCAGCTTTAGCATCATTCCCTCCAAAGAAATCCCAGGGCTGATCTCATTCAGAATGGACTGGTTGGATCTCCTTGCAGTGCAAGGTACTCTCAAGAGTCTTCTCCAACACCACAGTTCTAAAGCATCAATTCTTTGGCGCTGAGCTTTCTTCACAGTCCAACTCTCACATCTATACATGACCACTGGAAAAACCATAGCCTTAACTAGATGGACCTTTATTGGCAAAGTAATGTCTCTGCTTTTCTATATATATATATATTCTATAGTTTTTACTCTTTTGCTCTTGGACCTCCCACAGAGCTGCTAATCACCACTTATTTTTTGATAGAATAGTTAATTATCTAAAATAATTAAAAATTAATTCATGACTTAAATGCATAAACATAATACATATATTTAAAATAATAATTATTTGATACAATTGTTTTATAGTTTAGCTCTAGAGTGCTGAAACTTTTGAAAATGATAAATATTAAAGATACATTTACAAATAATAGCTTGGTGCTTCTACTTATGAAAGAAATGTATCACTTTATTATCAGACAAAACTGTACTTGTCATTTACTTATTTTGGAAAAAAGTAATATGAGAAATTCAAATTCCCTGAGCCAATGGTATAACACACTGTTGTTGCTGCTGCTGCTAAGTCGCTTCAGTCGTGTCTGATTCTGTGCGACCCCAGAGACGGCAGCCCACCAGGCTCTCCTGTCCCTGGGATTCTCCAGGCAAGAACCCTGGAGTGGGTTGCCATTTCCTTCTTCAATGCATGAAAGTGAAAAGCAAAGTGAAGTCGCTCAGTCGTGTCCAACTCTTTGCAACCCCATGGACTGCAGCCTACCAGGCTCCTCCATCCATGGGATTTTCCAGGCAAGAGTACTGGAGAGGGTTGCCATTGCCTTCTCTGAAAATCTAAAATATCAAAAATTAAAGTTTAATTTCTACATTCACTAACATAAAATTTATTTTAATCTGTATAATTCATTCAGAAATTTTAACAAGAGTATTTATTGAACAGCTTGATGCACTGTCTTACAGTGAACACACCTGTGTAATCACTGCTCTAGTCAGGAAGTAGAATTTTATCATTCTAGCAGCAGTCCCACCCACTCCAGTGTTCTTGCCTGGAGAATCCCAGGGACGGTGGAGCCTGGTGAGCTGCTGTCTATGGAATCGCACAGAGTCGGACACGACTGAAGTGACAGCAGCAGCAGCAGCAGTCCCTCAAGCCACTCACACCACCACCTTACTTTCCCTCTTTCCCTGAAGGTAACTACTACTCTGACTTATAACAGCATAGATTACTTTTACCTGTTCTTAATATTTGCAATGGGATCTCACAGTGTGCATACTCTGTATTTTTTTTTCACTATGTATTTTTCACTCAATATTGTGAGACCACTCCATGCTATTTTTTTTCACTGTAGATTTTCATACCATACAATTATACTGTTCTATTTATTAGTGCTGTGTAAAAAAAATTCAGTTGCATAAAGCAATAATTTTATTACTCTCAGTCTCTGTGGGACAGGAACATGGACTTCTCATGGTAAGGATAGTTTATTTCTACTCCTCAGGGGTCTAGGGTCTCAGCAGGGATTATCTGAAAGCCAGGGATGATTCATTGGCTGGGACTGGAGCCATTGGAAGCTTCTTCACACGTGTCTAGAATTTGATACTGGCTGTGAGCTAGGACTCTCACTGGGAAGTTGCCTGGAACGTTTATGTCATCTCCCTGTGTAGTTTATTTGAGATTTTATACGGCAGGATGGTTGAGTTCCAAGAGTGAGTGTCCAGATAAATTAAAGTGAAATCTTGGCATCTTTATGATATAGCCTCAGAAGTCACGTGCATCAGTTCCTCCTTAATCTTACTTCTAAAGGCAGTAGCAACAAGAAAAACAGCAAATAAGTTTATGGTAAATAAATATAGAAAAAAGCACTACATGAGAGGAGTGCTAAGGTCACATTTTAAGAAGGTCAAATGCACTGGGAGAGGACTTCCCTTGTGGCTCAGACAGTAAGCAATCCACCTGTAATGCAAGAGGCACAGGTTCAATACCTGGATCAGTCCAAGATCCCCTGGAGAAGAGAATGTCTACCCACTCCCAGTATACTTGCCTGGGAAATTCCATGGACAGAGGAGCCTGATGGGCTACAGTCCATGAGGTCGCAAAGAGTCAGACACAATTGAGCAACTAACAAGTGGAACCAAAGGTTTGTCTGTTTGTTTGTTTTCAACTGTTTATTTTATACTGGAGTATAGTTGACAAACAATGTTGTTAGTTTCAGGTGCACAGCAAAGCAGCTTAATCATACATATGCACTGATCCTCCCCCTTCAAGTTCCCCTTTTATCTAGGTTGTTACACAATACTGAGCAGCATTCCCTGTGCTATACAGCATGTCCATGGAACAGGAGGTATTTTGCAGCTGCCTTTGGAAAATACAACCTGCCTATACTGTATTCAAATATGTTAATATAATGAAAACAGAAGAGTGCATATATATATATATATATATATATGTATGTATCCACTAACTGTTGATAAAATCACTGCAGATGGTGATTGCAGCCATGAAATTAGAAGATGCTTACTCCTTGGAAGAAAAGTTATGAGCAACCTAGATAGCATATTCAAAAGCAGAGACATTACTTTGCCAACTAAGGTCCATCTAGTCAAGGCTATGGTTTTTCCTGTGGTCATGTATAGATGTGAGAATTGGACTGTGAAGAAGGCTGAACGCCAAAGAATTGATGCTTTTGAAGTGTGGTGTTGGAGAAGACTCTTGAGAGTCCCTTGGACTGCAAGGAGATCCAACCAGTCCATTCTGAAGGAGATCAACCCTGGGATTTCTTTGGAAGGAATGATGTTAAAGCTGAAACTCCAGTACTTTGGCCACCTCATGAGAAGAGTTGACTCATTGGAAAAGAGTCTGATGCTGGGAGGGATTGGGGGCAGGAGGAGAAGGGGATGACAGAGGATGAGATGGCTGGATGGCATCACTGACTTGATGGATGTGAGTCTGAGTGAACTCTGGGAGTGGGTGATGGACAGGGAGGCCTGGCGTGCTGTGATTCATGGGGTCGCAAAGAGTCAGACATGACTGAGTGATTGAACTGAACTGAACTGTTGATAGACACTTGGTTTATTTTTAGTTTGTGGATATTACGAGTGAAACTGTTATGAACACTTCTGTACATGTTATATGATGTTAAATGTATCCATTTTTTTTGGTTGAATGTATTCAAGAAATGGTATTGCTTGGTCATAGATAGTTTCAGGTTGTGTTTTCAAGAAGCAGTGATTGAAGCAAATATGAAGACATATTTGATTTATTTAAAGAGTGCTTTCCAGGAAAACCTACTGGAAAGTGAGAGAAGCAGAATAGGCAAGGTGAAAAGCTAATCTAGAATGTCATCTGAGATAGTCAGGCCTTCCTTGGCTTCATCCACAGGAGAGTCTGAAACTTAAATCAATGTCAGAGTATTCTTTCTCTAAAGGCCAGAGAGCAATATCAGTTGATCATCATTGATGAACAGTCTGCTTCATTGTGTCACGCTAGTGTATATTGCTCGGTTCTTTGTCTCATCACAACAAAGATTTGGAATGATGGACATTAAAGTCCCCTCGGCATGTCACAGCTCTCAGGTCTTGGATGGACTGTGTTATAGCTCTCAAATCTCCAATGGACCATGTTATAGCTCTTAGACAAATCAGTGTTACGGCTCAGTGTTACAGCTCTATTTTATTTAGAAGATAGCAGGAAAATCCATCTTTGAGGTGTGAGGGCACATCGATCCAAAGACACAAGGAGAAGAGCACCCCAGCACAAGGAGAGAGAGAGAGTTAGCTTCGGCTCCTCTATTTATATGTTTATTTCTACCTGGGCTTGTCCTATGTAAATTAGGCCAGCGAGGAGGAGTGTTGTTTGTTTTACCTGAGGTCCTCACTCCAGTCTTCAGACCTTCTTTTGATCCATTTTCGTGGGCTTTTTCCTTCCTTGTCTTGTTCAGGTCTTGGATGGACTGTGTTATAGCTCTCAAATCTCGAATGGACCATGTTCTAGCTCTTAGACAGATCAGTGTTACAGCTCAGTGTTACAGCTCTATTTTATTTAGAAGATAGCAGGAAAATCCATCTTTGAGGTGTGAGGGCACATCGATCCAAAGACACAAGGAGAAGAGCACCCCAGCGCACGGAGAGAGAGGAAGAGAGAGAGAGTTAGCTTTGGCTCCTCTATTTATATGTTTATTTCTACCTGGGCTTGTCCTATGTAAATTAGGCCAGCCAGGAGTGTTGTTTGTTTTACCTGAGGTCCTCACTCCAGTCTTCAGACCTTCTTTTGATCCATTTTCGTGGGCTTTTTCCTTCCTTGTCTTGTAGCTACTGCTGTTTTGGACTCCTTTTCTCTGTTTTACCTACCTAACAATTGAGTATAGTGATGAAGACTGGGCAGCAATGGGATACCTCTATATAGACATGTCTACTGTCAACTGAAAGCAATTCTACAAAGTAAAGGGTAGTTATGAACTGATGGGAACCAAGATTCATGCTAACTGGGGGATGGTACACAACAGAGACCAGAGACATAGGTGGAAATACTAACTGTATTTATCACAGTGCACACTTTGAACTTGAATCTCCCATTAAGTTAATTGTATCCATTATAGTACTAAATGCTGATTTATCACTGTTCTCTAAAAAATTTACAAGTGTTAGGTTAGTAGTAGAACTCAGTCAGTTCAGTTGCTCAGTCGTGTCTGACTCTTTGCGACCCCATGAATTGCAGCACGCCAGGCCTCCCTGTACATCACCAACTCCCGGAGTTCACTCAGACTCACGTCCATTGAGTCAGCGATGCCATCCAGCCATCTCATCCTCTGTTGTCTCCTTCTCCTCCTGCCCCCAATCCCTCCCAGCATCAGACTCTTTTCCAATGAGTCAACTCTTCGCATGAGGTGGCCAAAGTGCTGGAGTTTCAGCTTTAGCATCATTCCTTCCAAAGAAATCCCAGGGTTGATCTCCTGCAGAATGGATTGGTTGGATCTCTTTGCAGTCCAAGGGACTCTCAAGAGTCTTCTCCAACACCACAGTTGAAAAGCATCAATTCTTCGGCGCTCAGCCTTCTTCACAGTCCAACTCTCACATCCATACATGACCACAGGAAAAACCATAGCCTTGACTAGATGGACCTTAGTCGGCAAAGTAATGTCTCTGCTTTTGAATATACTATCTAGGTTGGTCATAACTTTTCTTCCAAGGAGTAAGCGTCTTTTAATTTCATGGCTGCAATCACCATCTGCAGTGATTTTGGAGCCCCCCAAAATAAAGTCTGACACTATTTCCACTGTTTCTCCATCTATTTCCCATGAAGTGATTACTATCTAGGTTGGTCATAACTTTTCTTCCAAGGAGTAAGCGTCTTTTAATTTCATGGCTGCAATCACCATCTGCAGTGATTTTGGAGCCCCCCAAAATAAAGTCTGACACTGTTTCTACTGTTTCCCCATCTATTTCCCATGAAGTGATGGGACCAGATGCCATGATCTTCGTTTTCTGAATGTTGAGCTTTAAGCCAACCTTTTCACTCTCCTCTTTCACATTCATCAAGAGGCTTTTTAGCTCTTCTTCACTTTCTGCCATAAGGGTGGTGTCATCTGCATATCTGAGGTTATTGATGTTTCTCCCAGCAATCTTGATTCCAGCTTGTGCTTCTTCCAGCCTAGTGTTTCTCATGATGTACTCTGCATATAAGTTAAATAAGCAGAGTGACAATATACAGCCTCGACGTACTCCTTTTCCTATTTGGAACCAGTGTGTTGTTCCATGTCCAGCTCTAACTGTTGCTTCCTGACCTGCATACAGATTTCTCAAGAGGCAGGTTGGTGGTCTGGTATTCCCATCTCTTTCAGAATTGTCCACAGTTTATTGTGATCCACACAGTCAAAGCCTTTGGCATAGTCAATAAAACAGAAGCAGATGTTTTTCTGGAACTCTCTTGCTTTTTCCATGATCCAGTGGATGTTGGCAATTTGATCTCTGGTTCCTCTGCCTTTTCTAAAACCATCTTTAGTCGTGTCCAGCTCCATGCGACCCCATCCCTAGGATTCTCTAGGCAAGAACACTGGAGTGGGTTGCCATTTCCTTCTCCAATGCATGAAAGTGAAGAGTGCAAGTGAAGTCACTCAGTCGTGTCCGACTCTTGGCGACCCCATGGACTGCAGCCCACCAGGCTCCTCCATCCATGGGATTTTCCAGGCAAGAGTACTGGAGTGGGGTGCCATTGCCTTCTCCAAGAGCAGTGCTGGTTTTATAGAATTAGTTGGGAACTTTTCCCTTTTCATCAATTTTTGGGAAGAGTTTCAAAAGGCTTGGTATTAATTCCTTAAATGTTTGGTAGAATTCGCCTTGTAAACCATCTGGTCCTAGGTTTTTCTATTTGGGGTGGATTTGATGACACATTAACCCTTCTTAATGGTTATAGGTCTGTTCAGTTTTTCTGTTTCTTCATTAGTCAGTCTTTGTAGATTAGAAGTTTGTCCATTTACCCTAAGTTACTGAGGTTTTGTTTAGAGTATTCTCCTGAAATCCTCCCTCTCCTCTTTTTTTCAACTGTGCAGCACATGGCTGGCAGGACCTCAGTCCCCTGAGCAGGGCCTAACCTGTACCCTCAAACGTGAAAGCACAGTCCCAACCACTGGTCTGCCAGTGAGTTCCCTTATAAGCCTTTTTGTTTCTGTAAAATTGGTAATACTGTCTTCCCTTTTACTTTTGATTCTAGTAATTTGTCTTATTTTTTCTTGAGGTCAGTCTACCTCAAAGTTTGTCAAGTAAAAAAAAACTATTATTTACTTTTGGCTGTGCTGGGTCTTTGTTGCTGCTCTTGAGCTTTCTCCAGTTGTGGCCGTTGGGGCTGCTCTTCATTGCAGTGCCCGGCTCCTCATTGTGGTGGCTTCTCTTGTGCCCAGCACGGGCTCTAGGGCTCACGCGCTTCAGTAGTTGTGGTACATGGGCTTAGTTGCTTTTCAGCATGTGGGATCTTCTCGCACCAGGGTTTGAACCTGTGTCCCTTGCTTTGCAAGGTGAATTCTTAATACTGTACCACCAGGGAAGCCCTGTGTCAATTTTTTTTTTGATCCTTTCAAAAAAACAACTTTTGGTTTTATTAATTTTCTATATTTTTCTATTTGATATTTTATCTATCTCTGCTCTAAACTTTATTATTACTTTTATATCTGTTATCCTTGGGTTTTCTTTGTTCTTTCTTGTTTCTTGAAGTATGAAAGTGAAAGTGAAGTCACTCAGGCGTGTCCTACTCTTTGCAACCCCATGGACTGTAGCCTATCAGGCTCCTCCGTCCATGGGATTTTCCAGGCAAGAGCACTGGAGTGGGTTGCCGTTTCCTGCTCCAGGGGATCTTGCTGACCCAGGAATCGAACCCGGGTCTCCCACATTGCAGGCAGATGCTTTACCATCTGAGCCACCATTCTTGAAGTATATAATTAGGTTATTAATTTGTGACCTTTTTTTCTTTTTATATACTTGTAGCTATAAATTTTGCTCTTTGTACTGCTTTGGCAGCATCCCATCAGTTTTGGTGTGTTGTGTTTTTGTTTCCATTCATCTCAAGGTACTAATTTCAGTGTGATTTCTAATTTGACGCATTGGTTGGTTATGACTGTTAATTTCTACAGATGGATTTTCCAGTTTTCTCTTGGGTTATTGATTTTTCATTTCATTCCATTGTGATTGAAAAAAATTCTTTGTAAGAGGGCAGCCCTTTTAAAATCATTAAGATGTGTTTTGTGGCCTAACATATGGTCTGTTCTGGGAGATGTTCCACCTGTACTTGAGAAAAATGTGTATCCTGCTCTTGTTGGATAGAGTATTCTCTATGTATCTTTTAGATTCAGTTGATTTTCAGTGTTTTCAGCACCTCTGTTTCCTTGTTGATTTTCTGTTCAGTTCTATCTATTGAAAACTGGGATAAAGAGTTTCTGTTTGGGATAATGAAATTCTAGAAATATAGTGATAATGATTATACAGCATTGTGAATGTACTTAATCCCACTGAATTGCACACTTAAAATAGTTAAAAATTATTGAATGTTAAAAAAAAATCAGAATTCTAAGACTAGAAAAAATGGCCATTTGAAAAATGAACCAAGGAACTACTGGGAATAAAAATTACAGTTTTTGAATTTTTAAATTTAATAGACGTAGACCAAAGTCTCAGCATAACTACTGATAAAATCAATGAACTGGAATATCTGAGGATAATCAGTAATGAAGTGCCTAGAAAAGAGAAGAAAAACATGAAAGGAACAAATTCTGGGTAACATGTAGATGGAAGGGAATAGTTGGAGTTAGTATTTAAAGTTTTTTATGCTGTTCAGAAAGAAGAATGAAAGACACTTCATTCAAGTAGATGATATGTTTGTTTTCACATCAGTAAGTATTTTAAAACAAAATTTCTCAAAGTGAATGTTAATAACTTTTTTGAAGAAAGTTTAAAACTTAGAAATATATAGGAGAATGACACCATGACCTTAGGAAGAATTTAAGATATAAAGTGCACAAAGTTTAAAAGAAAATATTATTATATATGATTACATAAAATTAAGAATTTGTGCTTATCATGAAACACTGGTAAAAGACATGAGTATTTCATGGAAGGTGGAAGTATGAATGATCACAAGGTATGAAAAAATGCTAAACCTCATTAGTAAATGAGAAAATTCAAGTTAAATGAAGCATTAAATTTTCATACCCACTGTATTACAAAAAATAAAAAGTCTGATAGTGGTCAACTTCTAGTTGAGATGTATTAAAAAATGGACTATTCAGTGTCGGAAATGTGAATTGTTGTGATTACTTTGAGAAATGGTTTGGCTGCCTCTAGTAAAGTTGAACATACACACCTGTGACATAGTAGTTCTGTTCCTAGGTGTTACTCTAGGGACGTATTTGCACACAAAAAGGTAAAAGTTAAGCGAACAAAATAGCAGCAGAACATGGAGGGGCAGAGCATTTGGAGGTACGCTGCCTGGAATAGGACCCCAGCTCTGCTACTTACTAGTTCTGTGACTTTTGGTAAGTTACTCAACCTCATTGTGACAGTGTTCTCTTCTGTAAATATAGTACTTTGTCCATCATACAAAGCTGATACAAGGATTAAGCAAATTGTATGTAAAGCCTGTCTTATGTTGGGTACTGTTTGTGACAATTACACATAACAGTATAGATGAATGTAAAAAACATAAAGTTGCGTAAAAGAAACAAGTTGCAGAAAAATACGTATGACACACACAATTTGTACAGTTCAAAGCCTGTAACATTTAACAAAAGCTCTACAAGAAAATTATTAAAATTTAGGAAGGTAGATACCCTTTGGAGAGGAAGGAGGTAGATGGTAGGGAGGGACATATGAGAGGTTTCTGTTTCTTAAACTCATTGGTGAATCACAGAGGTGATTTTCATTTTCTTTGGATTATACGTGTTTATGTATTTTATTTCATAATAAACACTAAGAGTGGGATATGTGGAGTTAAACACTTGTTTGATGGAGGACTTCTTAGACATTGAGAATGTTAATTGTACATTGTGAACTTCAGAGAGGCATGTAGAATTTTTCATACTCCCTGCTTGGTTATGGAACCTTTTGGGACTTAAGAGCTACATTATGTGATAGTTGACCTTTAGCTTGAGTTTTCGTGGATAAATAGGACTGTTTCACAGATGCATAGTTGTTTTCAACCACCTACTATAGTACAGTTAGTTTGCTTAGATTTTCTAATCTTATGAGCAATATTGAAATATTTTATTAAAAATTTTTTTTATCAACTGAAGTCATTACTTGTATCTTGAATTATGAAATCTTGATCGACCTGATTTTTACTCTTTCATTTCCTTTACTAAAGGAAGGAATTGTTGAGAACCTTTTCAAATGGGCCCGAGAGGCTGATCAGCCACTAGGACATACTCTACTGGTCTGTTAGGAGGTGCTATGGAGAATCAAGACATCGCTGCCAACTACAGGGATGAGAACTCACAGCTGGTAAGGGCCGTGTCAGAGTGACTTTTTCATGTAAGATAGTATGTTCATTCATTGTTTCTTGCTACCTGAAGTTGAGTCAGTAGATCTTATTCATTGTACTAAAGTATAGCTATAATATCAGTATTTCAACTCTTACCTTATGTAAGAGTTTTGACTGTACCTTTTTTTTAACTTGAATATAGCAGTTTTTCATTTCGTCGAAGATCATGATAGTTTGTACCAGATGAACAGTACCATTCCCTCTTCTTTCCCACATTTGGATTATGAAAAATTTCAAACATATAGCAAAATACAATTTTACAGCAAACACCTGTATATAGACCACTTACATTGATTGTGAACATTTACTATATTTGTATTGATGACATACTCATCTATCCATTCACTCCTCTTCTCGTCCAGTCACCATTGTTTGTTTTTTTTAAATGCAGTTTAAAGTAAGTTGCAGGCCTGATCACTCTTTTTTTTTTTTTTTTTTAACTAAGCGTAATACAACAGTTTTGGATCGGACCAAAAAATGAGTACCTAAAGGAAAACATAAGTGGTGAACTTGAAAAATAGCTTATGTAGTCATGTGTAATGTAGATGACAGTATTTAACAGAATACAGGTAAAAGTTTGAAAAGCTTTCATGTCTGATTTTCAAAGACACTTGTAAAAAATTGTGAATATACCTAGTGTCTGCCCCTTCAAATGTGATGGTCCAGTCCAGCATGATCCAGACAGATGTGGTGTGAATTAGGTTTTATCTGCAAATCTTCTGGTTTAGATTCTTGGAAATTGTATGGGGAATGAGACTTTTAGCTATTATTTATTTCATCAAGCTGTAGGAATCAAGTCAACATACTTGTCAGATCTGTACTCTTACTAGTCGTTGAGATAACTGCCTGAGCATCCTTAGATGAAAGTAAGAATTACTTGACTCTTAAGATACAGAAGGATAAATCTGTCTTATTCCAATATCTGTTGATAGGTGGCAATAGTGCTTCGAAGGTTGAGGGAGCTACAGCTTCAGGAAGTAAATTCAAGGCAAGAAAGCAAGCGTCCTAGCCCACGAAAGCTCTCCTCTGAACCCCTTTTGCCTCTGGATGAAGAAGCTGTGGACATGGACTATGGCGACATGGCTGTAGATGTAGTGGATGGTGAACAAGAGGAAGCTTCTGGAGACATGGAGATCTCCTTTCATCTTGAGTCAGGCCACAAGACCAGTAGCAGAGTGAACTCAGCAATCAAACTTGAAGAAGGGGCATTGAGGAAAAACAAATCAACAAAACAGGCTGACAGAGAGAGCTTCAGGAAAGCCAAGCAAAAGTTGGGTTTTTCATCGTCTGATCCAGACCGCATGTTTGTTGAATTGTCCAATAGTAGCTGGTCAGAAATGTCCCCCTGGGTGATTGGCACCAATTATACCCTTTATCCTATGACTCCTGCTATTGAGCAGCGACTTATTCTCCAGTATTTGACTCCTTTAGGAGAATATCAGGAGGTAAGCTTACTGGGAAAAGTAATGTTCACTCTTTAAGACCACTGTGTTTATTTCTGGGGTATTTTATGGTGGCATATTATACATTGATGTGTTTTCATTCTAATACAGAAAAGTCTGCATCAAACTGGTAAAGTATTATGGAAGTCACTCCTGATAAGGTCTTTTTGAACAAAAATGTGCTTATATGCTTATCTTTATAAAGGAGGGAGGAAGGGTTTCTTTAGTCTTCTGTCAGGAAATATGTGAAAATAAATTCAAATGTTAAGACATGTTTTTGGTGTTCATTTCAGTTACTTCCCATATTCATGCAGCTTGGATCACGGGAGTTGATGATGTTCTACATTGACTTAAAACAAACTAATGATGTCCTGCTTACATTTGAGGCACTCAAGGTAAAGTTCTTTAAAATATTAGTTACCGAGCATTTAATTAATGTGGATTATCTATGTGTTTTGGTGTATAACATCTCTGGATTTATTGTTTAGAATGTTTCTATTACCAGGTGTGTCAGTAGCAACAAATGAAAATTTCTTGTTTAAATAGAAGAGTTGAGGCTTACCAAGTTATTAACTGTATACATATTGTATGATGTTAGGTTACCTAGAGTATAAATCAGAAAATGAATAAAGAAATAGAGACATACCCAAATTCAGTGAAAGTAAAGGAGGAATTTCTAGGTTGCAAAAGGGCTAAATATAGGTGGGCAGGTATGTCTAGCCCACTAAATCCATACCTCTTCATGATAATTAAGGTAATCTGAAGGGAGAGAGGTTAAGTTGAATGAATAACATTGTGGCTATTACAGTTCTACCTAACAGGTAACTAATGGACACACTACTGTTCTGTGATGTTTATAGTGTTAGACAAATAAATTAAGTCTCTGCTGTTTATCATGTGGTTGAGAGAGCCAGGCATGTGAGCCTGTGATTGTTTTTAAATATTATAGCTGTTGTGACAGAAGTATTGGGGCGCAAAGGAAGGAATGGTCTGTTCTCTTTGAGAAATAGTAGCTTCTAGACAAAACCTCTGAAAAAGAGATGATGTTCTCGTTCTTTAAAGGTATAATTTCATTCCTGATATTCCAGAGCTACACTGCCCAATAGAACTTTCTGTGATGATGGAAATGTTCTTTGTGCATTTCAGTACAGCGGCTACTAGCCACAAATGAGCATGTAAAATGTAGCTAGTACCACTGAGCCCCTGAGTTTTTAACTTAATTCTAACGAAATTAGCCACGTGTAGCCAATGACTGCTGTGTTGGCCAGCACAGTTCCAAAATGTATTGGAATTAAATAGAAATGATGAAATTTGACTTGCAGACCCCAGAAATTTTAAGTTTGGAGGAGGTCAGACATAAATTGAAGTAACATGTATCCCTGTGTGAGGAATGCAGTGTGTGTGTGTATGTGTGTATAAAGAGTGCAAACTCATGATTTTACTTTGAACAGTGGGATGAAGCTGGAGGTCAGAGTTGTCTCCAGTGGCCCAAGGTATTGCTTCAGATGCAGCGTCCTGTCTTGAAAAGGAAGTAGTGGAAGAAGGGCTTTGGGCAGTTGCTATTTCTGTAGGTCTTTGTATGAGAACCTATAATGGGTGTCATTATTCACCTGTTTCTATGCAGAATCATATAAGGGGTTAGAGAAAATGGAATAAGGATGAACAGGGTAAAACCAGATAAGAGATCTTTCTTACGGGGAAATAAAAAGTGTAGAAAGTTATATGTACAGTTTTGTTCAAAAGGAAGACTCAGTTGTGCAGGAGAAGGGGTAAGTGTTGAAGTTAGTAGAAACAAAATGGATTAAAATAGTAAATTAAAAACTAGACCTTACACAGAGGTACAGTATAAGGAGTGAAAATAGAGTCTTTGCCCACAAGAGTGAGGTGAGCCAGGTATGGGCTGTGTTGAGCCAACTGGAATTAAGGTTCTTGGTACAGATTGAGCCTGTCTGTCCTCTGTTTTCCCTGCTGCTGATTCTGGCAGTGGAACTGCCACTGTATGGCGGTGGTCTTGAGAAGAAAGCACATGCAGTGGCCTGAGTACTGGGGAGGGAACCACACATGGTTTAGCTGTTTCTCAGGGAAAGGCTTGGTGGTAGAGGTTTGTGTATCAGACAAAAAAGTAAACAGGGAAGGGGTCTGAGTTATATACAAGGATTAGTCCGAGTCTGTGTATTGAGAGACTGTCTGCAGAGGGTACACACCTGTTGACCTTGGTGAAATTTGTACAGGTATCAGTTACAAATCTGTATCGTTTTGTCTGTACCTGCTGCCTGTCTCATGACCCAGAAGACACTTTGGTGTGAGAGACAGAAGGGGGAGCTCTAGTTCTCATGAGGCTGCATCCATGTTGGCCTGGATTCAAAGTCATTGAGTAGCCTGCTGTTTCCATTGCACCCCCTGCCCTTAAATTGCCCAGAAGTTCAGGTCCACCCAGAGAGGCTAGTAAGAATCGGATAGCAAGGTAACAAAACTTAAAAGACAACAAAAACTTGTATTATTAATAAAGTCTATTTAAAGTGATTCTGGTTAGTACCAGAAATGTACTAGTTTTTTGAAGATTGTTTTTGAGGATATAAGCAAGTATCAGTTTAAAAGAAAGCAGAGTTTTGGGTGAATCAGTGACTGGGCCAAAGCTAAAACATAGAGCTGATTATGTTTAAAAGGATTAAAATGGAAAGGGTGACAAAAGTCCATTAGGGAAGATATGTAATAGTAAAACGATTACAGGAGTGTGCCATAATGTACAGTAGTATTCTTCATTTCTTGTTTTTCACCATCATGAAAACCTTTGGTATTAGGAGGGAATGTTACGGAATTCTACAATTTTTGTTTGCTTATTTTTTTGTTTTCCTGAAGCAGTATTGGTTTTACTTCTGTTATGAGGGGGTGGTTGTCTACTTCTAAGGAGTCTTTGTATTTAGCAACTTAATATTCTGTGAAGAGATATTTGTAATAGATTGTTCCGTGGTAATATGTATCCTCTTTGTGTAGCACCTAGCATCTCTCCTGCTCCACAATAAGTTTGCCACAGAATTTGTTGCGCACGGTGGAGTACAGAAATTACTGGAAATCCCTCGTCCTTCTATGGCTGCAACTGGTGTATCCATGTGCTTGTATTACCTGTCCTACAACCAGGATGCCATGGAAAGAGTAAGTCCAGTCCATTCAGATGTGTGGGAATGGTACAGGGTGGGGACTACTCTCATGCGTTCACAGAAAAGCTTTCAGATAAGAAAATTAAACAGTTGGATTAGGTTTTAATGAAAGGAGCAAGTAACATGAATGTCTGATCTTTACTGAGCATTCTGTTTTCAGGCTCTTCTCAGGTGTCCCTCAGTAGAGTTACATTTTGCATTTTCGAGTCAGTCAGTTATAAAAACAACAGATGATGCTTTGTGTATGTTAGCAGGATAGTTTGTGGTAGAGATAGTAAAATCATTCCAGCTGTTCTTAGGGCTCGAGAGGTACCCTACCCCTCTGCTTTTTCTGTTTTTCCTATTAAGATTTTTTATTTCATTTTTTTTTTTTAATGTAAGTGTGTATACATTAGAAAAGAAATGGGTCCCTAGACACCACAGCAACCCTTATTGTTTCTATATCTGGAGCATTCTTCTATATTTTATGTGATTGTAGCTATTCTGGTAGGGTGAAGTTGGTAAATTCCTCTTGGGTGGTGTCTTTATTCTTCTGTGCAAATTTATTAATGGGATAATCTTCTGATTTTAATTTTTTTACTCGTTAAGATCTAGCTTTCTGCAAAGATATGTAATCTTTTGAGAGTAGTAACCTAATCTGTGTGTATTTGTACAGAATTAATTGTGGCTAAGATTTTTAAAAGTGCCAAACAAACCTGGGTAATGCTGCAGAATTCATTGTCTGACAGGAGTCAGCGCCATGTGTGTGAACAAATCAGTGTTGTAGACTTAAGTATCAGAAGGCTCAGTTACTTTTATTAGCTCCTTTACTTCTATCAACTTTTTATCAGCCTGGGAAAGTCCCTTACATCTCTGAGCTACTTCATTAGTTAAGTGGTGATCCTAATACCTGTGTAACAGAGCGTTGTGAGCATTAAAGGATAAAAATATTTGCAAAGTTTGACACTCCGAAAGCTTAAGTGGAATTTAAACATTTCTCTAAATTTAGATTGTTTTCAGCCTTGGAATAGATTGTCATAAACTTTTATTTACAGCTTTAAATCAGAATGACTTACTCAGGAACGATTGTTGTATTTTGCATGTACCTACATACACTGGTGAATTTTTTATACCTTCTGGAAGTTCCTTTCCCCCACGTTTTAAAACACTGTTTTATTTTTATCCTGTGCAGGTTTGCATGCATCCCCACAATGTTCTGTCTGACGTGGTGAACTACACCCTGTGGCTGATGGAATGTTCGCATGCCTCAGGCTGCTGCCACGCTACCATGTTTTTCTCAATCTGCTTCTCCTTCCGGGCTGTACTGGAACTCTTTGACCGCTATGATGGTCTTCGCCGTCTGGTGAACTTGGTGAGGTTCTTCATTGGCTTCTCTTTGTGAGGAGTGGGGTCCTGCTTGATGTGGCTGCCTTCAGCAGCACTGAAGAAAGGAAGCTTCTGACTGGAGGGGGTTTCTGTCATTTTTATGGATAAAGTCTTTTTCCCTCCTTCATTCACAACTTTTTCTTCCTCTTAAGTGGTCAGAGGACTATGCGATTGTAGACTTGCCTTGAAGATAGTAATCTTACAGGGAGAATTGCTTGTTCTAAAAGCAGTTTTGCGGCTCTGTGTCTTTCAGCATGATGGAAAGCTATGTCATTTTTCAGTACAGGTTTAGTATTTTGTTTTCATATGTCTGCTCTTAACATGATGTATAGACGGATGTACTTTGATGTTTATCAATCTTCTTGAGCATAAAAATCTACTGAAATCTTTCTACTTTTTTCTCCTTTTACTTCTCCTCTCTGTTCTTTCTTCTCTTTTGCCCCTTCTTAATAGATCAGTACTTTGGAGATTCTGAATTTGGAAGATCAGGGCGCACTTCTGAGTGATGATGAGATATTCGCCAGCCGGCAAACTGGTAAACATACCTGCATGGCCTTGCGCAAGTACTTTGAAGCTCACCTGGCCATTAAGTTGGAACAAGTGAAGCAGTCTCTTCAGAGGACTGAAGGTGGCATTCTTGTTCATCCTCAGCCTCCATACAAGGTGAGAGAACCTTGTCAAAAAAGAAACATTGCTAGTATTGCCTGTAGCTTCTTGGGCCTGAAATGCACATTCGTATCAGTGAGTCCAGGTGGGATGTACATTAATGGATTATACTTGCCCTGTGAGGAGGCGGAATGAAATGGATGTAGGGGTGTAGGGACTTCTCTAGCTGTACTGTGGTTATATGACTCAACTTCAATGGCCCAGGTTCAATCCCTGGTCAGGAACTAAGATCCTAGCTGCACGCTCCAAAGGAAGAAAAAAGAAAATGGATGTATCGAGAACTTACTTTGCTCCCAGTTTTAAGTTTGCTACTTCGCTGGGATACTTAAACTAAAAGATAAACTGAGATGTGTGTGAAAGGACGTTTTTCTATGGAAAGTACTAGATAGACATTCTAGCGCTTCTATGTGGAATTTTCTTCTGAAACCTGGTGTATCTATAATTTACTTCACTATCATTTTTGAAATTAATATGTTTTACAACAAAGATGAGTATTTGCATGTTTTAAAAGTCACATATTGAAAAGAAATCAATTATTTTATGTGGTGCTTCTTTTTCTTCTTAAGGTGTGAAATACATGCACCAATAATTTGAACATTTTGTTACCTTTTTTGGCAGAATGTATTAGGAGTCTAGTTACAAATAAAAGATGAAGCATCATTTATTATTTCACATGTGGGCTGTGGACTCAAGAAGTGTGTGTCGAGACTTATTGCTTAGCTTTATTATTAAAATATTTTGAGCATTGAGCTGTGCTGGAGAAAACAGCAGGCAGACTGATAGAGCTCTTTAATAACACATCTCTGTCCTTCTAGGCATGTTCGTATACTCATGAGCAGATTGTGGAAATGATGGAGTTTCTTATAGAGTATGGCCCCGCGCAGCTGTACTGGGAGCCTGCTGAAGTCTTCCTCAAGCTGTCTTGTGTCCAGCTCTTGCTGCAGCTCATCTCCATTGCTTGCAATTGGAAGACCTATTACGCAAGGTGGGGCCAGAGAGAGGGTTCACAGACCGGCGTTTTGCTCAGGTCAATGTTGGGTTCACACGGTGTATACTCAACACATGTTTGTTGGATTGAAATTTTGGACTTGAATCTGAGAAACTAGATGAAGCATGATAATTCAGCATGATAAATATCTTTAAATGTACAGAGTGCTTGGTCTTGGTGATTATAAGTGCTGCGCTGCAGATAAGGATCATGTACTCTTAGAGAAGTCATGCAATCTATGTGGCTACAGCTTGCAGAGGTGTGTTGAAGTCGTCCTGAGACTGGAGTCTAGTATTCTTTGTACTTAGACTTTTAATGTCTCTCTGCTGCTTAGCAACCATATATGATGTTTATTTGACCTTCACATACAGCTGTATTTTTTGCTTTTGGTAGGGTTTTCACCATTAGAACAAAGCTGGACAAGGCTCAGGGAAAACAGTTAATGGAATCAGGCAGTTGAGTAGGTTCTATTTGAGGCTGGTGCAAAAAGGAAGCTATGTTTTGGATAAGGAGTCTGGAGGGTACAAAGAAACAAAGTTTATAAGCTGTGGTTCTTGACCTCCTTGCCCTATCCGCCCACTGCCATAAAGACAGGAGGTTTCTTACTCTAATTCCTAGGATAGTTAAATCTAGAGGAATACTTTTGGAGTGGCCATCTGCAAGTTTTTTGGTCTCAAGATTCCTTTACTGTACTACAAATTATTAGGACCCTTAAGAGCTTTTGTTTTTTATTTATTGATCTTTAGCATATTAGAAATTAAAACTGAAAATGTAAATATTTACCAACTTATTTAAAAATAATCTGAACCCATTGCTTATTGGCATTTTTTATGAGAAGTTTCCAAAATAAAGCCAGCTGATTTTCAGCAAGTATCTGGCTTAATAGATCTCATATCTGCTTCTGTATTCAACCTTTCGTGACATCACACATGACAGCCTCTGGAAAGCTCTGTATACACTCATGAGAGGAGAGTGAGAAAGGAAAAAATAACATCTTAGTGTTGTTATGAAAATATTTTTTAAATCTCAGCACCTTTCGAAAAGGTCTTAGAGACTCCTAGGGCCCTCAGGCACACTTTCAGAACCACTGTTTTTAGAGTATTAAAGGAGGTTATTATATTTACTTGGAGAATATTGCTTTAAAGATGACGAAAACTCAAAGGATAATAAGGTTATAAATACATTTTTTGAATGGTAAATCCATATGTGGATTACTTAAGAAAAAATTTGTCCTTTAAAAGCTTATTTTTAAAAATAGAATTAAATAGTTGTTTTTGCTTAGAATATACAAAAACTTTAGAAGTAAAAATTATTTTTTGTTCTTGTTCAGTGGCCAAATTGTGTCCAACTCTTTGTGACCCCATGAACTGTAGCCCACCAGGCTTCCTTGTCCTTCACTGTCTCCCTGAGTTTGCTCAAACTCATATCCATTGAGTTGGTGTTGTGATCCAACCACTTATCCTCTTGTCAGCCCCTTCTTCTCTTGCCTTCAGTCTTTCCCAGTGAATTGGCTCTACGCATATGGTGGCCAAAGTATTGGAATTTCAGTTTCAACACCAGTCCTTCCAGTGAATATTCAGGGTTTATTTCCTTTAGGATTGACTGGTTTGATCTTGCTGTCCAAGGGACTTTCAAAAGTCTTCTCCAACACCACAGTTTGAAAGCATCAATTCTTTGGCTCTGAGCCTTCTCTATGGTCCAACTCTCATATCCATACATGACTACTGGAAAATCCATAGCTTTGACTATATGGACCTTTGTTGATAAAGTGATGTCTGCTTTTTAATATGATGTCTAGATTTGTCATAACTGTTCTTCCAAGGGACAGTTCAGTTCAGTTGCTCAGTCATGTCCGACTCTTTGTGACACCATGAACCGCAGCATGCCAGGCCTCCCTGTCCGTCACCAACTCCCGGAGTTTATGCAAACTCAAGTCCATTGAGTTGGTGATACTGTCCAACCATCTCATCCTCTGTCATCCCCTTCTCCTCCCGCCCTCAATCTTTCCCAGCATCAGGGTCTTTTCAAATAAGTTAGTTCTTCATGTCAGGTGGCCAAAGTATTGGAATTTCAGCTTCAACATCAGTCCTTGCAATGAACACCCAGGACTGGTCTCCTTTAGAATGGACTGGTTGGATCTCCTTGGAGTCCAAGGGACTCTCAAGAGTCTCCTCCAACACCACAGTTCAAAAGCATCAATTCTTTGGTGGTCAGCTTTCTTTATATTCCAACCCTCACATCCATACATGACTACTGGAAAAACCATAGCCTTGCCTAGATGGACCTTTGTTGACAAAGTAATGTCTCTGCTTTTTAATATGCAGTCTAGGTTGGTCATAACTTTCCTTCCAAGGAGTAAAGTCTTTTAATTTCATGGCTGCAATCACCATCTGCAGTGGTTTTGGAGCCCAAAAAAATAAACTCAGCCACTGTTTCCCCATGTATTTCCCATGAAGTGATGGGACCAGATACCATGACTTAGTTATTTGAATGTTGAGTTTTAAGCCAGCTTTTTAGTTACTTTTCTTTAGGTTCTTTAGTTAGTTTTCACTTTCTGCCATTAAAGTGGTATCATCTGCCTATCTGAGGTTGTCCGTATTTCTCCCGGCAATCTTGTTTCTAGCTTGTGCTTCCAGCCCAGCATTTTGCATGATGTACTCTGCATATAAGTTAAATAAGCAGCGTGACAATATATAGCCTTGACATACTCCTTTCCCAGTTTTGAGCCAGTTCATTGTTCCATGTCTAGTTCTAACTATTGCTTCTTGACCTGCATACAGGTTTCTCAGGAAGCAGGTATGGTGGTCTAGTATTCCCATCTCTTGAAGAATTTTCCACAGTTTCTTGTGATCCACACAGTCAAAGGCTTTAGCGTGGTCAGTGAAGCAGAAATAGATGTTTTTTTGGAATTCTTTTGCTTTTTCTATGATCCAGTGGATGTTGGCAGTTTGATCTCTGGTAGTTCTGCCTTTCTAAATTTAGCTTGTACGTATGAAAGTTCTCAGTTCACATATTACTGAAGCCTAGCTTGAAAGATTTTGAGCTTAATCTTGCTAGCATGTGAAATGAATGCAAATGTATGGTAGTTTGAGCATTCTTTGGCATTGCCCTTCTTTGGGGTTAGAATGAAAACTGACCTTTTCCAGTCCTGTGGCCACTGCTGAGTTTTCCAAATTTGCTGGCATCCTGAGTGCAGCACTTTTCACAGCATCATCTTTTAGGATTTGAAATAGCTCAGCTGGAATTCCATCACTTCTGCTAGTGTTGTTCGTAGTGATGCTTCCTAAGGCCCAGTTGACTTTGTGCTCCATGATGTCTGCCTCTAGATGAGTGACCACATCATCATGGTTATCCAAGACATTAATAACTTTTTGTACAATTCATCTGTATATTCTTGCTACCTCTTCTTAATCTCTACTGCTTCTGTTAAGTCCTTGCTGTTTGTCCTTTATTGTGCCCATCTTTGCATGAAATGTTCCCTTGGTATCTCTGATGTTCTTAAGAGATCTCTAGTCTCTTCCATTCTATTGTTTTTCTCTATTTCTTTGCATTTTCACTTAAGAAGGCTTTCTTATCTCTCCTTGGAATTCTCTGGAACTCTGTATTCAGTTGAGTATATCTTTCCCTTTCTCTTCTTTTCTCAGCTATTTGTAAGGTATCCTCAAGACAACCACTTTTCTTTCTTGCATTTCCTTTTCTTGGGGATGGTTTTGGCCACCACCTTCATTATATTATTAGGGATTTTCATCCATAGTTCTTCCGGCATTCTGTCTACCAGATCTAATCCCTTGAATCTATTTGTCACTTATACTGTATAATCGTAAGGGATTTGATTTAGGTCATATCTAAATGGCCTAGTGGTTTTCCTTACTTTCTTCATTTTGAAGCCCGAATTTTGCACTAAGGAGCTGATGATCTGAGGCACAGTCAGCTCCCCATCTTGTTTTGACTATATAGAGCTTTTGCATCTTCAGCTGCAAAGAATATAATCAGTCTGATTTCGGTATTGACCATGTGGTGATGTCCATGTATAGAGTCGTCTCTTGTGTGTTGCTGGAAGAGGGTGTTTGTTAGGACCAGTGCGTTCTCTTGGCAAAACTGTTGGCCTTTGCCCTGCTTCGTTTTGTGCTCCAAGGCCAAGCATATCTATACTGTAGTTTATTCTCCTGTTGATGGGCATTTAATGTCTTTTTTCTTTTTCCTGTCAAATGAGTGGTACCATGAACCTCTTTTTGAAGTCTCTTCAGTGCCAAACAGGTATCTCTTGATTCCCTACTTTTGCATTCCAGTCCCTTATGATGAAAAGGACATCGTTTTGTTCTAGAGGGTCTTGCTTAGAATATACAAAACCTTAGAAGTGGAAATTATTCTTAGCCTCTGTTAATTTCTTTAATCTCTTTTCCATAATTCTGTAAATAGACATAATTAAGATTATAGTGGTTAATTAAACTCATCTTTTAAATGAAATACCTCAAATTATATGAAGATACAGAGAATAATATAACAACTACTCCATACTCAGGTTGGCATGTTGCTTTCTCAGTTCCTTTCCATTTTCTGGCCCCCAGCCCAGAGTGACCAGTCTTCTGGATTTGGTATGCGTTCTTTCCATTCTCTTTTTTTTATGCTATGCATATGTGTGGCTGTGTAATCAGTGATATAGTACTCTTTTTATGTTTTAAAATTGTATAAAGTCTTACCTGTGCTTGCTTTTCTTCACCCTTACTTTTACTTATTTTTTTAATGTAAGTTTCAGGTATTCAGTCACCCTTAAGTGTTTGAGATTTACGTTTTGATACGTATTTGAATTCTTATATTTGCATATTGGGTTTCCCATGTTGCGCAGTGGTAAAAAAAATCTGCCTGCCAATGCAGGAGAGCCAGGAGATGCACGTTCAGTCCCTGGGTTGGGAAGATCCCCTGGAGTAGGAAATAGAAACCCACTGCAGTATTCTTGCCTGGAAAATTCCATGGGCAGAGGAGCCTGGTGGGCTCCATGGGGTCGCTAAGAGTCGGACACGACCGAGCAACTTCACTTTCACTTTTCACTTTCATGCATTGGAGAAGGAAATGGCAACCCACTCCAGTGTTCTTGCCTGGAGAATCCCAGGGACAGGGGAGCCTGGTGGGCTGCCGTCTCTGGGGTTGCACAGAGTCGGACATGACTGAAGTGACTTACCAGCAGTAGCAGCTGCAAAGTAGTCCAGAATTTAACAGAGGTATTCCTATTTCCTGTGTAAGTTTTCTTAATTCTTCTGCTGTTTTACATGATGTGGTAATGGACATCTTAATCCATAAATCCTTGTTTATGCTTCTGATTATTTCCCTAGGACAACTTCCTAAAGGTAAAATTCCTAGGCCAAAGGTTACAAACATTTTAAGAACCTTGTTTCATATTTCCAAATTATTTTCTAAGAGGAGTATCCTATTTTCTTCTCCTACCAAAAGTTTGAGAGCATTTGTCTCTGCTCATCTTCACCAGCATTGGAGATTATCCTTTGTTCTTTAATCTTAGCAGTTGGATAGATGAAATTTCCATACCCTGTTTTTTGAAATTAATGTTGTGGTGACTTACAGCTCCTCTCTTGATGCCATGGCTAGGGAACAGAGTCATTCAGGTAGGAAGTAGTTCTGACCCACTGTCTGTGTCTTTAGTTTCTCTTTTAACAGAGACTGTTTCTTGTGGCTGTATCTGAGTGTCCCTTTGACTAATTCTTCTTTCTGTCCAGGAACGACACTGTGCGCTTTGCTTTGGATGTCCTGGCTATTCTCACTGTTGTGCCAAAAATTCAGCTCCAGTTGGCAGAATCAGTGGATGTACTAGATGAGGCTGGCTCCACCGTCTCCACTGTAGGTAGGTTGTATCTTGCCACTTTTGTCACTGCGTGGTTTTAATTTGTTTTCCTCTGCCATTCTGGTTGTGGTTACTTAACTGACCTAATTTTGCAGTACTAGAACAGAAAGTAGCAAAGGAGGGTACCCTTTAAGTTATTTTAAGTCATGCCATCAGTTTCAAATAAGGGAGTCACGTTAGTGAACTCAGGTATTCTGGGTGGTCCAGGCATTTTTGCTACAATAGTATAAGTGCATTCCTGAAAACCTTGCACTCTGCAGAGTGTTATGCTATAAATAGACTTTATAACAAAAATGGGTTGGGGCAGATAGCAAAAAATGTAAGCAACTCAAAATGAATAATTGGAAAGCAGCGCAAATGAATAAGTTATAGTACACAAAAACAAAGGGGAAAAACGCTTTATTAAGATCAAGGCTGATGAGGGCTGCTGCTAAGGCGAGCATGCAAGTCACGTGAGTGGCTGTGGGCCCTAGAATGCACTACCCTGGGGAGAAAGCCTGAGGCTTAGCCACTTGTTTTTAAGTTTCTTCATATGTAGAAGAAAGGGTTTCTGCTGCCACTATAGCAGCCAGGCTAAGGACTTTTTCTTTCCTGCTGGAAGTTTTTATTTATTTCCACTGTTTTTGCTTTCCTTACCTAGGAAAGCTTGTACATGAACCTTGGTGACTTCCACATAATACTGACATCATTCCTGTATTTAAAAACTGCATAGAGGTATTCTGTCATAAAGATACATTGCCGTAGAACTGACTGCATTTTACACAAACTATTCCTTACACTTAAGTCCATGGGGTCACAAGAGTCCCACTCAGCTGAGCAACTGAACTGAAGAGAAAACTGCTGTACTTTAAAAAAAAAAAATTTAATTGGAGGCTAATTACTTTACAATATTATAGTGGTTTTTGGACGCAATGAATAGAACTGTAAATTTTGACTCTGAAATAACCATTGAAGTTGGCCATTAATGTTCTGAGGAATAATATAAAAAATTTTTCCCCTATAGGTATCAGCATTATTTTGGGAGTGGCTGAGGGTGAGTTCTTTATTCATGATGCTGAAATTCAGAAGTCAGCACTTCAGATTATCATCAATTGTGTGTGTGGCCCGGATAACAGAATTTCTAGTATTGGCAAGTTTATCTCTGGAACGCCTCGGAGGAAGCTGCCTCAGACACCCAAAAGCAGTGAGCACACCCTGGCCAAGATGTGGAACGTGGTGCAGTCCAACAATGGCATCAAGGTGCTTCTGTCCTTGCTGTCCGTCAAGATGCCCATCACAGATGCAGACCAGATCCGGGCCCTAGCCTGCAAGGCCCTGGTGGGCCTGTCTCGCAGTAGCACCGTGCGGCAGATCATCAGCAAATTGCCCCTTTTCAGCAGCTGCCAGATCCAGCAGCTGATGAAAGAGCCTGTGCTGCAGGACAAGCGCAGTGACCACGTCAAGTTCTGCAAGTACGCTGCTGAGCTCATCGAACGGGTGTCAGGAAAGCCTCTTCTCATCGGCACCGACGTGTCCCTGGCACGTCTGCAGAAAGCTGACGTTGTTGCCCAGTCACGGATCTCCTTTCCAGAGAAAGAGCTGCTTCTACTGATCCGAAACCATCTCATTTCTAAAGGCCTTGGGGAGACAGCCACTGTGCTGACTAAAGAGGCCGACCTGCCCATGACTGCTGCCTCCCATTCTTCCGCCTTCACCCCGGTCACTGCTGCTGCTTCTCCTGTTTCTCTTCCCCGACCCCTCGCATCGCCAATGGCATTGCAACTCGACTGGGCAGCCATGCTGCTGTGGGTGCCTCTGCCCCTTCTGCCCCCGCTGTTCATCCTCAGCCGCGGGTCCCCCAGGCATCACTAGCTCTGCCTGGTCCATCTCATGCAGGCAACTCCCCTGTGATTGGTAGGATCAGTTTTATCAGAGAGAGGCCATCACCCTGCAATGGCAGGAAAATCAGAGTGTTGCGGCAGAAGTCGGACCATGGCGCCTACAGCCAGAGCCCAGCCATAAAGAAGCAGCTGGACAGACACCTTCCCTCCCCGCCTACACTGGACAGTATCATCACAGAATATCTTAGAGAGCAGCATGCTCGCTGCAAGAACCCAGTTGCCACCTGCCCACCCTTCTCTCTCTTTACTCCTCACCAGTGTCCTGAGCCAAAACAGAGGCGACAAGCGCCAATAAACTTTACCTCAAGGCTAAACCGCAGGGCATCATTTCCAAAGTATGGAGGGGTAGATGGCGGGTGCTTTGATAGGCACCTTATCTTTAGCAGGTAAGGAGAGGTTACCTCACTCCCTGGGAATTGGAATGATTTTTCTGTTTAAGTCAGAGTATGAGGGCAATATCAGCATGAAGCAATAACTCCAGAAAACCTTTTGTTGGCCTGAAATACCAGGAATTATCATTTTGTGTGAATACCTGAGCAGTGTGACTATGCCCCCTTTTGTCAAGGGGAACCCAGGGGTTCCTTTTATAATTACTGGCAATATAGGATACTCTGTTCTTGTTATATTAGTATGTTTTCTAGAACCCATGCAACACTCTGTCCCTGACGAAGCTCTCAAGTTTGTACTTGTGCTGGTCCAAGTTGTTACCTCTTCTGATTCCTTAAAAATTTTACATTGGGGCTTCCCTGGTGGTCCAGTAGGTAAGACTCCATGCTGCTGATGCAGGGGCCCTGGGTTCAATCCCTGGTCAGGGAACTATGCCGCAGTTAAGAGGTCACATGCCACAACTAAGATCCAGCGCAGCCGAATAAATATTTTAAAAGAATCTTACATACAAGTCATGGGGTCTCAGGTTTTTCACATGGGAATTTTTGTTGTTAACATTTTTGAGTGAAGGTCCAGTTCTCTCGTAAAATGGAGATGAACCACTGATAGTCACTGGTAATTTGGAAGAACCCGCTTGAAACAGAAAGGCTGTTTTTCTTTCTGTCCTTCTAACAAAGTGTTGTTCTTCCGAGTTTTTGCATGTTCTTTGTCTCTGATTCGCTTTTGTTTGTTCAGGTTCCGTCCTATTTCAGTGTTCCGGGAAGCCAATGAGGATGAGAGTGGCCTCACCTGCTGTGCGTTCTCCGCACGAGAGCGCTTCCTGATGCTGGGCACCTGCACCGGGCAGCTGAAGCTCTACAACGTGTTCAGTGGCCAGGAGGAGGCCAGCTATAACTGCCACAACTCCGCCATCACACACCTAGAGCCCTCCAGGGTAAAGCTCCCCTGCTAGGTTGTGCTCAGTCATGCCTCTAGGATAGGTTGGTGAACTGCAGGTGTGTGGGCTGACCGCCTTCCTGTATTTGTGGGTGAAATTTGTTTAGAACACAGCCATACTCATGTTTGTGTATGTCCCGGCTGCTCTGTGCTACAACGGCAGAGTTGAGTATTGTTGCATGCAGCACAGACCGTGTGGCCTGCAAAACTAGAGTATGTACTGTCTGGCCCCTATGTTTTCCAGACCTAAAGACAGATGGGTAGATTTTTAATGTGCTTTATTTAGAAACTGAGATTATCTATCGACTATGAGCACAAAAGTTTTTGTGTTGGAAGGAAATCTGTAAGTGCTATGAATTTGTAGGAAAGCAAGCATTGTATGATCCCAGTTGGTAGGTCATAGTCTAGTAGTAGTATTTATTTTAATTCTTTATATCGGAGTATAGCTGATAAGCAATGTTGTGATAGTTTCAGGTGGACAGCAGAGGGACTCAGGCATACATATACATGCTTCCATTGTGCCCTAAACTCCCTTCCATCTAGGCCGCCACATAACATGGAGCAGATTTCCCCTTGCTCTACAGTAGGACCTTGTTGGTTATCCCTTGTAAATATAACTGTGTTATTAGTACTGTTCTATGGATGAAATCAATGCTTTTGCTGTTTCTACAAGTCAAGACAGTTAAGATGACAAGGATAATTTCCCTCATTTTAAAGTGAAGGAGGTTGCTACATTTAAAATGCATTACCAGCAAGGTCCTGCTGTAGAGCACAGGGAACTCTGCTCAGTGTTATGTGGCAGCCTGGATGGGTGGGGAGTTTAGGGGAAAAGGGGATACACGTATGTGCATGGCTGAATCCCTTTGCTGTTCACCTGAAACTGTAACAACATTGGTGATTGGCTATACCCCAGTACAAAACAGAAAGTTTGAAAAAATTATAATGGGGGAATCATGAGGAATATAGATTAAGTAAATTTGGTGATGAGCTGGGAAGAAAAATAAAGCAAATTGATCTTTCATTGGGCTTTCTCTTTGAAAAATCTTTTAAGAATCCTTAGCTACAGAGTCTTAACAGCTGTTTTCAGTTTACTGACACTTCAGATGAGAGAGATGGAGAAATAAGGCCAAATATTAAGAAAGGAGAAACCATGTTTGACATCTAAGTCTCATCATCTCCCACCCACCACACCCTTGAAACTATTGTATTTCATATTACTAGTTCAGGAGGATTACATATTCTCAAATTTAGTGATTTTGTTGTGACATAGGAGGTGCATATTACTTAAATCTTAGCAGCTTCTGACCATTTCTTGATTCCTAAAAGTTTTTCTGTTTTCTTTATAATCCAGCAATATATGTTATATTTTAGAATGCTAATGAAAGATGGCATTTATGCAAACACATGATTACCCCTCTTGGGCTTCCCATCTTCTTTTAGGATGGATCCTTGCTGCTGACATCGGCTACCTGGAGCCAGCCTCTGTCTGCACTTTGGGGAATGAAATCAGTATTTGATATGAAGTATGTATCTACTTTTATAATTCAGTGTCTCTGTTTTACAGTTTATCCCCTTCATCTGATTCTTTGACTCAGACATTTTTGGGGAAGAGAGGAATGCTGTAAGTTTTATTGCTGACTTCTCTCTTCCTCATCTGTGGTACATGTTTAATAAGATTTTTTTTTTCTTGGTTCCTGGGTATTCTTACCAAGTATATACATTCCCATCAGACAGCAGCAGACCCTTCGCTGATGCAGAATGGCACATCTTTCTATTTTGTCATAGTGGCGCTCTTTGCTGGGGCATATTTCAGAGGCATATGTACCCTGTTAGCCATTGTTTTAACCAAGTAGTTCCCATTCATTTAGTTTGAATCTTCTTGGACAAATTGATGGAGGGAATTTTCTTTTTAATCTTATGTGTACAGTTTTTTCCTCTTTGGGAGCTGAGAATCTTCAGGTGAGTATAGTCAGGCCAGAGGTTGAGAATCACTTTCTTTTTAGTCACTTAAATAATTATGTCCTGAAGGTCAGTTACAGCAGTACTTCTGTTGTTTGTTCGTAGGCATTCCTTTACAGAAGATCATTATGTTGAGTTCAGTAAGCATTCTCAGGACCGGGTCATAGGCACAAAGGGAGACATCGCCCATGTAAGTATTTGAGGATCCATATTTTTCAGGGTGATTTGTCTGTTTATACTGAAGCTTTTTGGACTGAGTCTGATTACTTAAGTCCTGTGGGCAAGGAGAAATTACTCAGTGATGATTCTTTCAAGATAAAATCTATAATTGTAATGAAGTAGTTTCAGGCTATATGGGAAAAATGTAAAAAGACTGAACAATCTTACAGTTTGAGAACTGTTTCATTAGCACAAAAGATACCTTGAAACACTATGAAGTAAAGTTCCTGTCTTGGTGGATCCGTATGGGGAGACAATAAACAAAAAGAAGCAAATATATGGTATGTTAGGTGGTGAGTGCTACCAAGGAAAAGAGAGCAGGGTAAGAGATAGCAAATGCTGGGTGGTGGTGTGGGGGACTTCTTTTTCATCCAGGAAATAAGTGTCAGTGATTAGATAATGGGTAAGCTTCCCTGGTGAGCTCAGAGGTTAAAGCATCTCCTGCAATGCAGAAGACCCGGGTTCGATCCCTGGGTCGGGAAGATCCCCTGGAGAAGGAAATGGCAACCCACTCCAGTACTCTTGCCTGGAGAAGCCCATGGAGGGAGGAGCCTGGTAGGCTACAGTCCATGGGGTTGCAAAGAGTCGGACACGACTGAGCGACAAAGTACTAAGTACTAATGTCTTGAAGGAAGTGTGGGCGTCATGCAGATACCTTGGGGAAAGTGATCTGAGATGCAGAATGGCAAGGGAAAAGCGCATACCTGGGAGGTGGGAAGGAGAAGGAGGCGGGGTGATAACCAAAGTCAGTGGGGGCATACCTTGTAGCCTCTTGTAGCAGTGTGTTGTTTAAGACCTTTTGGCTTTTCCTGTGTATGAGATGAACACTGGAGGGTGACTAAGAAGGCATGTGATTGGATGTAAAATTCCTAAAGTGTGAGTCTGGTTTCTGTGAGAGAAGCAAGAGGAGGCCTTCCAGTTAGGAGGGTGTTGTTCCAGCTAACGTGAGCGCTGCAGTGGAGCTGGGCTTGGGTGGGCCTGGGAGGCAATGAGAAGTGACACAGCTGGGTCCTGGGCTTTTGATACGTGGAGTTTGTGATTCTCTTAGACATTCAAATGGGGAATATACTAATGGGGGTTCAGGAGAAAAGTCTGGGAGATACAAATGTGGGCATTGTCTATGTGTTGATAGCATGAACCATGATCTTGGATGAGATCATTAAGGAGGCTGGAGAAGAGAAGTGTGAGGACAGAGTCCTGGCTTGGGCCAGTATTTGGAAGTTGCAGTGAGAGGAGGAACCTGGGAAGGAGGACAAAAAGTGTGGCCAGTTAGGTAGCAGGAGAGCTTAGGAAAAGGACATGCCGTTGATGGCAAGGGAAAACTCTTGAGGAAGGATTGATGATCTGGGTCAGAAACTGCTGATAGGTTGCATAACATGAGAACTGAGGGAATTTCCTGTTGGTCCAGTGGTTAAGACTCAAGGCTTTCGTTGCCCAGGGCCTGGGTTCAGTCCCTGGTTGGGAACTAAGATCCCATAAGCAATGTGGTATGACAAAAAAAGAAAGAAGTGAGACATGATCTTTGAGTAACTATGTGGAGGTCATTGTTAACCATGTCAGGAGCTAGTTCTGTGTGCTGTGGTGAAAATCTGATTATAGTGGGTTCACGGGAGAGCAGGAGGAGAGAGGTGGAGACAAAACAGACACGTCTTTTGACATGGTTTGCTGAAAAACAGGATGCGAGGGTAGTAGCTTGACGTGGGGTGGTGGTATGGAGTGGTGAAGGGAGGGTTTCTCCCGAGCTAACTTTGAAAGTTTTAAAATACGTAGACAAGTTGAAGTAGTAATACCGGTAACTGCCACCTAGATTAATCAGTTTAGTATTTTGCCATATTTTCTGTGTAAATGTGTGTGTTTTTCTGAATCATTGAAAGTAAGTTGCAAACACTGTATCATTTTATCTCATATCTTATAACGTGTATCTCCTAGCATTAATGACATTTTATTACATAATCACACTCATTATTAAATATAAGAAAATTTACAGTAATTCCTAAATGCCATCTAATTTTCATCCCATACTCCGTTTTCCCAATTGTTCCTGATGTGTTTGGTTTCAAATGTTTTTGTTTTTGTTTTTTGAACCAGGATCCAGCCAAGATTCACATATTGCATTTGGTTGTTGTGTCTCACTAATGTTTTAGAGCCAAGAACCATTTCTCCAGTTTTCATGACATTGACTTTTGAAGAGACCAGGCTAGTTGTCTTGTCCCATGATCTGGATTTGTTCGTTTCCTTGTGGTGTCTCCTTATTTGTTGCTCTGTTAACAGAGGTTTTTTTTTTTTTTTTAAAGACTGGAAATACTACAGCATGTCTGTAAGCTGATGGGAAAGAGCTGGTCTCTGTATGGGTTGCACATTGTCAACTTTGGAACTTTTAGTGTTGTAGGGCACTAAAAGAGTACGTTGGGAGATTTTTAAGGAGAAAAGGGTATTTCATTGATACCCTTCTCCAAAAAGTAACCTGTATAAGAGTATTCTCTGGTAATGTTGGTTAGTCCACATGGAGAGTTTCTCAGTTTCCATCTTGTTTTCTTTTTCTTGAAAGGGGGATGGAGAAGAAGAGGGTTTTCTTACCCCTGTTGCCATTTTACTTCTCATTTCCTTACCTGTGGGAAAGAGACTTCTCAAAAAACTTGAAATGGGACTCAAAGCATATAAACTTTGCTTGGATGGGTGTGGTCTTCCTGTTTTTTAGTTATTTTCAGTATTAGGGCTTTTATGATTTTGATGCGTTTTTGAAAAGTGTGGGGGAGCTATTTTATGCAGCGTCTGTTTGAATTTGTCAGTGGACGATTGGTCTGATTTTTCTCTTCCCACCCCTTCTTCTCTAAAGATTTATGATATTCAGACTGGCAACAAGCTGTTGACTCTGTTTAACCCAGATCTTGCCAACAACTACAAGAGGAACTGCGCCACCTTTAATCCTACAGACGATCTTGTCTTAAATGATGGCGTCCTGTGGGATGTCCGCTCTGCACAGGCCATCCACAAGTTCGACAAGTTCAACATGAACATCAGTGGCGTCTTCCATCCGAACGGGCTGGAGGTCATCATTAATACTGAGATTGTATCCTTTGTGCCCCTGCCTGCCTTGCCATTTGTTATCTAGCTTGTAATGCAGAAATAATTTTATCTTCCTACCAATACCTGGTTGAAGTGCCCATACAGGTAAATAACTTGATGTTTCCCTTTGGTTTGAGGTATTATTGGACCTCCAGTGGATTCTTACTGATATTGGTAATGATTGATGACTTTTAACTGGCTTTTTCTTTCTTTGGGAAGAGTGACCAGATTATTGCCTCCCTCTTCCCCTGGTGTCAGGTTGAGTTTTATCTCTCTGGAAGAATGCTAGTCAGAAGAGTCAAGTGAAGTGCTATTACTGGGAGAAAGGGAGCTCCTGAGGATATCACAGGAGATGTTCAGGCCATTCCTCAGAAATAGACATTCTGCGTGCTTTTGTTTTACCTTGATCTCATTTGTTTTTAAAGTGTTAATACCTAGACGAGGAGGAAAAGAATATTTCAGAATTTCAGATATTTCAGAATTGCCCTCATGAAACTAGATAAGTTTTGGGAAAAATAGTTTTCCTTGACCACTGCCCTCCTAGTGGGACCTTCGAACCTTCCACCTTTTACACACAGTTCCTGCTCTCGATCAGTGCCGCGTGGTGTTCAACCACACAGGGACAGTGATGTATGGAGGTAATGAGCTCTAGTAGTACAGGTGGTGACAGAATTTGTTGATGAGAATAATATTGATTTGTCGGAAAGGCCACTGGCTTTGACAATAAAATCTTGTATACAAAGAAATTTTATGACTAATTACCCATGTGTATCATTATGAACTTATAGAAAAATCTCTGTCTTGCAATTTTTGTGCACCTTCAGCTGTAACAGTTCTTGGAATCTAGATGAGAGGTTGAGAATGTTGTTTGGATATGCAAGGAAGATGCTTTGAGAGAAATTTACTATGCTCTGAAGCATAGTATGCTTCTGAAGGATGCTCTGAAGTCTTGGTTGTCCATTGATATTTTCTCATTTGTGAATAGAGGATGTTTCTGATTCTAATGGTGTTTCGCTCCCCTGTCCCACTTCCCCTCCCAACTAGCGATGTTGCAGGCAGATGATGAAGATGACCTATTGGAAGAGAGGATGAAAAGCCCTTTTGGATCATCCTTCCGAACGTTTAATGCGACTGACTACAAACCTATAGGTAAGTGTGACGTGTCAGGCTTTGATGATTTTGCCTTGTATTGGTGTTCCTTATTTAAGATCCTCCATTTTCTAAAAGAATTATAATTTCTCTGCTTTTGAAAAGCAGATGAGTTACAGAAATACTTAAGAACAGTCACCTTGAATTCCTTGAACAGAAAGAGCACAGCAGTAGTCCAATCCTAAGTGTTGTCACATTCTGTTTTCCAGCGACAATTGACGTGAAACGGAATATTTTTGACCTGTGTACAGACACCAAAGACTGCTATCTTGCTGTCATCGAGGTAAAGGGAGCTAGCAGAAATCTGTGTTTTCTCTGATATTTAAGATCATCTTCAACTTATAGTCCAGGCATTTTGTCTGATACGTGTTTTAAAGCTGATGCGTTCATGGTGACAGACTGTGATAATCTATTTGTTTGCCGGGAAGTACACTATCTAAGAGGAGTAACAGGGAACTTCTGATACAGAGCAGTGTGGCTGTCCACCTGCTCTTATCCTGGACTCACTGTCAGACCTTTCTCAAGGAGTTGCTCTCTTGCTTCTGCATCCAAGGAACAGAGCTGTTCCAGGGGTGGTAGCCTCTCCTTTGCAGCCCAGGCCTTTTCTTGGTGTCTATCTTTGCCTCTCTGAGGGTCTGTTGTGGCTGAGGTGTGGATGTGGGCCTTCTGGACACTGATCTCTCCCTGTGGCCGGGTCCCGTTTCAGAACCAAGGCAGCATGGATGCGCTGAACATGGACACCGTGTGCAGACTGTACGAAGTGGGCAGGCAGCGCCTGGCGGAGGATGAGGACGAGGAGGAGGACCAGGTCAGTGGCTGCAGGCCTGCTGCCGAGCGCTGCTGGTAGTGCTGGGCACTCTGTGGTCAGCTGTAGGGCGTTGCCTTTCTTCATTTTTAAAGATTTTCGCTCTAGGCTTGTTTGCAACCTCTTGGCATATTCTCAAGGGCTGTCATGTGTCCTTGATCACTGAAACTCTTCAGAAGAAAGCAGATTTTTGTTATTACAAGACTTTAACCAGTACCTGATGGTCCTGTGAGTTCCCTTTATAGACTAATTTGCAGGTCAGCAATCTCTGATTTTGTTTTAGAGATTTCCTTGAACTCACCATCAGAACCAGTGCCTTGTCTGGCTTCAGTATAGGCAGGACCCCATTTTCTTATTGTCAGTACACAACAGAAATGTTGAGCTGTATCGCACAAATGGCTTAACCTCTGTAAAGTTCTGGTTTGCATTTTCTCAGTTCTGTGCCATAACCTGTTTTCAGAGTTTAGAAGGAGCTTGCAGATAGAGAGAAAATAGTGATGTTTTTGAGAAATTAAACATGTGTAAAATGTGGTAGATGGATTTTAATTTACAGTCGTGTTATGCCGGGTGCCTATCTGTGCTGTATGTCAGCTGATGCCACTTACGAAGAGTTTCTCAAACTACTGTGTCTTAGCAACTCTGTCCTATCTACTAGGCTGACACGACATTCTCGGCCTGATTCTTCAGACAAATCTGAGAAACATTTATTGCTGAGTGATATAAAGTTGAAAATGAATGACTGGAGTTTTACTTTCTTGTTGTAGATAATAAAATAGATAAAATGTCTTTTTTCCAGATCTTGGATTCATTTCTGTCTTTTCTTCCACTGTGGTGGTGTTTGGTCTTGGTGCTCTGTGTCCTCTTTAAAGGCCACACAGGTGCCCCAAGTGAGGGTAGAGGCCACTGCAGGTCAAGAGGACACTCACTCCCTCTGTTCACGCTGCCGTTGCTCTCATCCTCATCTCTCCCTGGCGCTTTGGTGAATCGCACTCAGTGAGCTTAGGGCTCATGGAATAGCTTTCTGTTGGCATCCTTCCCCAGCAGCTTGTACTTCAGATTTAAAATAATTTTTAAGAGTAACATTTTTGAAAGTGGTAATTTTAAGAGGTTTTTTTTTTTTTTTGATGCTAGTCTGATACTATGGGCTGAGGACTCATGTTTTTTTTCTGACAGGGCTTAGCACTGACTAAGCAAGGGTGATTTGTTGTGCCAGTCTGAGATTTAGATGTGTGTTCCACTACTGGGCTTTGTAGGTTGTGAACCTCTTGAGTAAACCTTGTCACCTGGGGTCAACAAGCTGAAACAGACTCACCTTACAGTCTTATGTGTGTGCTCTCCTGATCCCCACTGTCTCTGGTAGAAAGTTCCAACTTGGCTAAGTATACGTTTTATTAGAGCTTAGAGATAATTCATAATCTCAAGAAACATGTTTCTGAGCAGAGCTAGGAGAAGGAGACTTGTATCTATTGGGGTTGGTGGTCACGGTGGGGTCAGGGCAGAGCCTCTGCAGGCCTTGCTTCTTGACCCAGAGGCACCAGTGTCTCCCTCTGTGGAGGCGTCTCTCCTCACACACAGATGAAGAGAGTCAGGATCCTTCCTGGATACCATGGAAATGTTACTTTATAAAGCACTTTACTGAAAATGGCATCCTTGGTACAAAAATTTTGTTTTTTCTTGGATAGAGTTTAGTTTTTAGAGCAGTTTTGGGTTCACAGCAAAACTGAGCAGAAGGTCCAGAGTTTTCCCATAAATACCCTGTTGCTGTGAGCATAGCCTCCTCCATTAACAGCATCCCACACCACAGTGGTCCATTTGTTAGAACTGGTGAGCCTACTTGGACACGTCATTGTCACCCCGAGTCCATAGATCACATTAAGGTGCAACCTTGGTGAGGACATTTTGTGGTTAGAACACGGGTATAGTGATGCTGTCCCCATTGCGGTATTGTTCAGAGTGGTTGCACCGCTCCACAACTCCTGTGTTCCCCGATCGAGTGCTTCCTCCCCCAGGCCCTGACGACCACTCATCCTCCTACTGTCTCCATAGCTTCGCCTTTTCCAGAGTGTCTTATAGCTGAATCATACAGTACGTAGCCTTTTCAGCTTGGCCTCTCTCAGTGAGTAACATGCACTTAAGTTTGTTTCATATCTTCTCATGACTTAGTACCTCATTTCATTTTAATGCTGAATAATATTCCATTGTTTGGATGTATCACAGTCTATCTGGCATAATTTGAATAAAGTTTTGGCACTTCAGAATAGAGCTCTTGTGTAACCACACCTCAGCAACAGCAACAACAGCACATTGGCCCATGCGCGGGTTTTATGTAGACAGCAGTGTTCCGCGCTTTTGTGTTAAACACCATGGAGTGCTATTTCTGGATTACATGATAAAAGTACGTTTAGTTTTATAAAAACTTCCAAACTATCTACCAAAGCGGCTGTACCATTCTACATCTCTGCCATCAGGGAGTCAGAGTTCCTGTTGCTCCGTGTGCTCACCTGTATGAGGTCTGGTTAGTGTTTTCCATTTTGGCCTTTTTAATAGATATGTAGTGGCCTTGCTATATACTTAAATATTAATAGACTTTTATTTCTTTAGTTGAATAATCAAAAAGTATGGTTTAAGGTTTTTTTGAGTGGAAAGGAATTTAGTTCTTGGATTTTTTTCTTTTTTTTAATTGAAGCATAGTTGATTCATAAAGTTGCGTTAGTTTCAGGTGGGCAGTAAAGTGATTCAGTGATATTTAGAGGCATATGTATTATATTTGTATATTTAGAGGCATATGTATTATATGTATATATTTAGTGGTATATGTGTTATATTTATATATTTAGTGGTATAAGTATTGTTTGTATAATTATATAGTATATAATTATATATTATAGTATATTATATATACTGTATATATAGGTTTCTTCTATGTCTTCGCTATAGTGCTGCTCTGAGTGAACACTGGGGCACATGTATTTTTTTTATTAGAATTTTCATCTTTTCAGGATATATGCCCAGGAGTGGGATAGGTGGATCATATGGTAACTCAATTATTAGTTTTTAAAGGAACTTTCATGCTGCTTTCCATAGTGACCGCACCAGTTTACATTCCTACCAGCAGTGTAAGAGGGTTCCTTCTGCTCCACACCCTCCTTATTTAGCATTTATTGTTTGTAGACTTTTTGATGATGGCCATTCTCACCAGTGTGCGGTGATATCTCGTGCTGGTTTTTGTTTGCATTTCTCTAATAATTGGTGATGTTAAGCATCTTTTTATGTGCCTTTTGGCCATCTGTATGTCTTTGAAGAAATGTCTGTTAAGGTGTTCTGCTCACCTTGGGTGGTTTTTTTGGTACTGAGTTGTATGAGCTGTTTTATATATTTTGGAAATAGGTCACATTGCTTGCAGATATTTTCTCCGGATCTGTAAGTTGCCTTTTTGTTTATGGTTTATTTTGCTGTGCAGATATTACATCCCATATAATGCCTTTCTTTGTCTCTGATAACTCTAAGCTTTCTTGCCTGCCTGCCTTCCCTCCTCCCCTGTTCCTTTCCTTCCTTTGTTTTCACGTGGCATGTGGAATCCTAGGTTCCCAACCAGGGATCGAACTCGGCAGTGAAAGCACTGAAGATTCTCCTCTCTTCCTTATTAGCATATTAATTATACTTTTTTTTTTTCCCATTTTCTTCAGTGGTTACCCTAGAGGTTGTAAGATTATATTTACAGGTAATCCAAGTCCACTTTCAAATAACACCGTACTCTTCATGAATGGTGCAAGTGACTTAGAGTAACAAAACACAGACTCCTAATTCTTCCTCCTGTCCCTTGCTTCATTGCTGTCATTCACTTCACTTACATAGAAGCGTGCATAATTGAATACATTGTTGATATTACTATTTTGAACAAACTACTGTTATTTTGAATGAAGATCAATTAAGAAAAATGTTTATTCTACCTTCACTTATTCCTTCTCCAATGCTCTTCCTCCAGAGTTTTTAACCGAATCTTCCTTCTCTCTGAAAACTTTCTTTTAACATTTATTGCAAAACAAGTTTACTGGCAACAATTTCTCAGTTTTTTGTTTATCTGAAAAAGTAACTCCCCTTCACTTACGAAGCATACCTTTACTGGGTTCGAAGTTATAGGTTGGTGGTTTTGGTCTCTAAGCATGTTTGATATTCAATTCCACTCTACTCTTGCTTTCATGGTTTTTGAGGAGATGTGGGATGTAACTTTTTGTTCCTTTATAGGTAAGGTGTTTTTTGTCTCTGGCTTATTTCAGGATATTTTCTTTGATTTTCTGTAATTTAGAAATGATGTGACTAGGTGTGGGGTTTGGGGGCATTTATTCTCTTCAGAGCTTCCTGGATCTTTGGTTTGGTTTCTGACCACCATTAATTTGGGGGCATTTTCAGTCATTATTTCAAGCATTTCTTCTGTTCCTTTTTTTAGAATTCTCATTACCTATTCAGTTCAGTCGCTCAGTCGTGTCCGACTCTTTGTGACCCCATGAACCAGAGTTCACCAGGCCTCCCTGTCCATCACCAGCTTCCGGAGTCTACCGAAACCCATGTCCATTGAGTTGGTGACGCCACCTAACCTTCCCATCCTCTGTCGTCCCCTCTTCTCCTGCCCTCAATCTTTTTCAGCATCAGGGTCTTTTCAGATGAGTCAGTTCTCCGCATCAGGTGGCCAAAGTATTGGAGTTTTAGCTTCAACATCAGTCCTTCCAATGAACACCCAGAACTGATCTTTAGGACGGACCAGTTGGATATCTGCAGTCCAAGGGACTTTCAAGAGTCTTCTCCAACACCACAGTTCAAAAGCATCAATTCTTCTATGCTCAGCTTTCTTTATAGTCCAACTCTCACATCCATACATGACCACTGGAAAAAACCATAGCCTTGACTAGACAGAGCTTTATTTGCAAAGTAATGTCTCTGCTTTTTAATATGCTGTCTAGGTTGGTCATAACTTTCCTTCCAAGGAGCAAGCATCTTTTAATTTCATGGCTGCAATCACCATCCACAGTGATTTTGGAGCCCAGAAAAATAAAGTCTGACACTGTTTCCACTGTTTCCCCATCATGCCTTTTCTAGTTATCCCACAGTTGTTATTGGATATTCTGTGTTTTTCACTTTGTCCTCTCTCTTTTGAGTTTTGGTGGTGTCTATTGAGATATCCTGATGCTCCGAGATTCTTTGCTTAACAGAGTCCATCCGCTAATAAAGCCCATCAGAGGCGTCCTTCCCTTCCGTCACAGTGGTTTTGGTTGCTAGCATTTCTTTTTGCTTCTTTCTTAGAATTTCCTTTCTCTGCTTCTGCTGTGCATCTGTTGTTGCACGCTGTCTACTTAGTCCATTAGCGAACCCTTAGCTTCTTAACCACAGATGTTCCAAATTCCTGGTCTGTTAATCCCTCCCATATCTGAATCTGTTTCTGATTACATTGTCTGTTTAAACTTTTTTTTTTCTTTTAGTATGTCTTATAATTTTTCTTGATAGTTGGACATGATGGGCTGGATTAAAAAAACTGTTGTTGGCCTTTAGTAAGGTGGTGGTAAAATGTGGAGGAAGGAAAGCAGTTTATGGTCTTATAACTAGTCTTTTAATGAGTCTCTACCTCAGTATGTCAACTTTACACATTGTTTCTTCTGCTTCGTTTCAGTAGTACAGAGGGCTGGAGTGTGCTGGAATTGGGTATTTCCCTTTCTCCCAGTAGATCATGGTCTGGTTAGATAGTTTCTCCTCAGGGCAGCCCTCCTTAGGAAGAGCAGAATTCTGATGTATTTCATGTTATTTTTTCCCCTTCCCCCTGCCAGAGGCACAAGGGAATTTTTCTCTTAACAGTCACCTGGAGAGCCAGGTCAGGCTCCTGGAGGTAGACCCATCCCATCCTTCATTAACAGTCACCTGGGAACCAGGTCAGGCCCCTGGAGGTAGAGCCCATCCCATCCTTCATCGCTCAGCACTGTCCTCACCGCTGCTCCTCTGTAGTTCCGGTTTTCCTCCTTCACGCTGGTTCCTGTGGAAGTGTGTTTCTGGGTCTGTGCTGTGGTACGTTGTAATTCTCTGTATTTGCATGTTGGTCCCTCCGATTTTAGGGGCAATGGTTTGCCCTGTCACCCCACTTCTTTGTCAAATGTAAGACTTACTGATTGTTTTAGTTTGTTCAACATTTTACTTGTTAAAGTGGAGTGGCAACTTCAGGCTTCTGGCTCTTAAATGGTGAATTTATTTTAAAGGACGATTAGGCTCCGGAGTTTAAACCACTGCACCAAATGCAGCCAGGAAATCCCAATAATAGAAAGGTTTCTGGTAATGCTTTCTGGGCTTCATGCCTGTCCTCGGTGTCATGGATGAGAGGGTCCTGCAGTGTTTAAACCTCAGTTATGAGATCTGGGTGAAAGGGAGAGGTTTTCACATGGATACTTGAGACCTTGGGTTTATTTGTGACATGGATCTTCATGTTTTCTTGACTGCAGCAGTATTTAACTTGGACATGTTGCTAGTATTTCTTGGTACCAGAGCTTGCAAGTGGTATTAGATGCTGCAAATGTTGTGTGATTGCTTTGGGTCAGGCTTTTAATCGCGACTGGTCTTTTATTCTTGTGGCCTTTTGCTTCTTAGACACCACCTTCCCTAATGCATGCTCTTCTCCACTTTAGTGTCATGGGTCGGGATGTAGTTTATTCTTGAGTAGGTACAGAAGGTGGTGGTGTCAAGCTGTGCTTGGTGCATTAGTACACCTGTCGGTACAGGTGGCTGCAGACCAATGTTCTTGTTCATTCATCACTACCTCCATCACTGTAGATCACTACAGATAGCAGTTTTGTCTCAAGCTTCCTGGATTTTACATGTTGAACTGAAAATGTGCAGCAAAAACTAGGTTTATCTGAAGTTACTGATCAATACCATTATCCCTGCTCTTCCACGTCCTTGCAGTTTACAAAGCAGTGGGCAGCGGTCTTCTTTAGGAGCTTTCAGGTGGGTCCCTGTGATTCCTGGTGTCTGTGTTTGAGGAGACGATCAAGAAAAGAGAAGCTAGGTATTGTGGATGCTGGGGGGCTGTTACTGGGATTGGCCTCGTTCTTCTTGCAGAGGTGGACTGATAGATGAGAAGCAAATCTTGGGTGGCAGGGTGTGGAGGCCACAGATCACCACAGAGGAACACTTAAGGTGTTCAGATTTCTTTTCATCACCTCTTCCATGTATCAGGTTGACTTTTTTTTTTTTAACTCATTTTCCTTTGTTTCATCTGATTTTAAAACTGGAGACTTCATTTTCATATGTCATTTGCTATTCAAAATTTTGTCCTAGTCCAGATATCTGCTCTTAAGTCCTCTCAGATGTTCCAGGTGTGACTTACACGGCTTAGGGGTGCAGGCACCTGTGACTGACACCTTTGAATTTGCCTTTTCACCTTCGCAAAATAAACTTAGAGGCCTGAATGGTCAGCTGCCGCGTGCTGAGATGGCCCAGCATAAGGTGCTCATACAAATGGTTTTTATTGATTGAAAAGGCTTTATTGATATAATTTACATACCATAAAAATGGTTGTCTTTTTCCTTATGTTTAAATAAGCTTGGAGATTAACAAAGGATAAACTGTACCACTGTGTTGCTGAATTGAAACATGTAAATATTTGATTCCTGAGGCTGCTAGTTTGCCAGTCTTCAGGCATTTGATGAAACAGATAAGCTATTCACTAAAACTCGTATTATCCAGTTTGGGTATGTGGTTTTTTTTTTTGTTTTTTTTTTTTAAATCAATTCTGTCGACTTTGATGTTGGCTTTCAGGAAGATTATAAAACCAAGGATTAGAATTGATCATTGTTCGTAGATTTTGAAAAGCCAATACATTTCAACGAATTATAGTTAATCTTAAATTTCTTTAACAAAACAAAACAAGGGAATAATGCTTTCTTTTCTCCACTCCATTTTGGAATCTGGGACGCACTGTGTGCTGTGCTTCCTGTGTGTTCTCCACTGCCTAGAAGTGGATGCTAAGAGTCTTTACTGATTACACACCTGCTGTAAGCTTGGTTAGGGGTTCCTGAAAGGTTCCCCCCGCCCACCCTAAGAAATTTAAAATGTAGGTGAATTACATTCTGCTGGTGAGGAGAGAAAAACACAAGCGTTTTTATGATCCTGAAGTGAATCTATAGTTTTTAAAGATTGTTAACACCAAGAACAAGTGTCAGAAGTAGAAGCAGGAGTTTAAATTTTGCAAATATGACATGTTGCCACGTCAGGACAGTAGGCTTAGGTTTTAACTGTATTTTTAAAAAAGCAATCCTAGTTTTTACATAAACAGTTTTAAAAGTAGGACCAGAGATTTGGCTTTTTAAGAGACTGGTTATATTTTTGAAGGCAGTATAGGCTAAAAGCTATTTCTCTTGAAAACAGACATCTATTTAAGAAGCATGTTGAATGGTGTAGAAACAAATGCTGCACTAATTAAAAACCCATACTAAGTCCTAGAGAGTAAGACAGGTTGAGTAGGAGGGCAGGTCGGTGTTAGTAACTGTGGAGGAATACCGTGGAGACATTGTGGGTTCACTTCCATACTCCTCTGTTAAAGCCAGTGGTGTAATATCACAGTTACGTGAGGTTTTGGTTTCCCAGTGCATATAAATGTTAGGCTACACTGTACTGTGTCTATTAATAGTGCGCGCTGTATCTAAAAACAACAGTGTACACAGCTTATTTATTGGCAAAAAATGCTAACCATGATCTGAGCCTTCAGTGAGGAGTAGTTGTAACATCAAAGATCAAACCGATATAATAAAAATGAAAACGTTGGAAATTCTGAGAATTACAAAAGGTGGCCCGAGGCATGAAGTGCGCAAATGCTGTCAGAAGAAAACAGTGCTGATAGAGTTGCTTGACATGGGCTTGCTTCAAACCGGCAAGTTGTTTTAAAACATGAAGAAACCACAGTATCTGCAAAGCATAATCACAGGAAAACAAGGTATGCCTGTTTTCTGGTTCTGTCATCTTTAGGAGTCTTGGGGAGGATACATTACTACAGAAAAGTGCGAGTTGGAACCAGAGGTCGACTTAGATCCGTTTTGTTAAGTGGTTCTTCCTTATGGTGGATGCCACAATTCCTGGGGCACCTTTCCAAAATCCTCATGTGGAAGCCCCATTGGTAAAGATTGGTTCTGTCAGCCTGGATGCTGGGTGGAGTTTAAGCATGTTTACTTTGAGTAGGAACCACTAGTGTAATTAAATCATGTCATGTAACAAGAAATTAAGATTTATTTAGAGAAGTTGGCATTAAATGGTTGTTCAGTAATCACTGCTTCTGTTGTAATTCTGCAGCCTGGGCAGCATTATGGAGCTCTTCTGGATTTTTTAATCTGGGAAGGGATGAGACCACAGGGATTGAGAGAGACTGGAGGCAGGCAGGAGCCGGGAGAATGCAGGGGGTGCATGCAGCGAGAGGGGTGCGGGGCAGCACTCCGTAACAGCACTGGCTGTGAGGCTGTGCAGGGGCACCGGCAGCTGTTTGAGACTTCATCTGGTTACTGGCAGAGGTATGGAGAAGGTGCTAGATTTAGAAAGTGCTTTCAGTTCAGTTTTAGAAGTAAGTTTTTGTGGTACAGATGGGTAGAGCTATCTAATGAGAGTTTCAGGATTTGGCTTAAAGTCGTAGGAACCTTTATGCCTAGGAGATCTGGTCAGGACACGGTCCAGATTGGCAGCCCAGTGCAGAGGCCAGGATTGGTAGGGTCTGTCACTATAGAGAAGCCCCGTGGTTGGCTGTTCAGGCTTTTGTGTTTCTTTAGGAAGATTCTAGTTACTGTAATAGGAGCAACAGGCTTATCGACCACTTAGTATATGCCAGGCGCTTTCCAAGGAGGTTACATACATATACCCTCTTCCCCCTTTCCCCCCGCCAACAGCAGCCCTGTGTGGCTAAGCTGATCGCCCACAGTCACAGTGCAGTAGTTTGGATTCTTCGGGGCAGCCTGGCTCCAGAGCACATACCATCTCCTGTGGAGTGCTGTGGGCGGAAGCCAGACTGTCAAGTGTTAGAGGAATACAGACTGAAGGAGTGGATCAGGGAGCAAGTTGAGGACCTGGAGGCCAGGAGGGGAGGGATCAGGTCACCTTTTTCAGAAGTCTGCAGGTAGAAGGGGTTTGAAGCCTGTGTGGATTGAGAAGTTTTGCCTTGGGGAAGTTGACTCTCTTCAGAGATGAGAAGCTGGCGCAGACAAACCTGAGGGTGGTTGTGCATGGAGCGGGCGTGAGAAAGGTGTGGTGCGGTAATAAGGACCTGGGCTGGACTGAGGTCAGGAACGGGAGGGAAGGCTGGCTTCTTCCTCACACTAGGGTTGAGTCAGGAAACACCCATGCTTGGCTGGAGAGGGCACCTGAGGGAGTGTACACCAGCTGATCTGCTCCCTGAACAGGAGAGGGGAGTTGGTTGGTTTATCTGCAGGGGTTTGGGGCTTTTGGGTAACCAGGAAAAATTGACTTAAGATGGAACCCAGAAGGGAAGAGCTTTGAAATTCTTTCTGTAGAATTTATTAGTTTAAAACAGCCTGGCCCTGAATTCGTGTTTCTAAGCCCTGGAAGAGGTCTTAGGGAATTAAAACAATACTCTTTGATCTAAATGTGGCTGGAGTTGAGTCAGGATTCTAGCAAGATTGCTTCTTTCATTAAGTAATAATTTCTGGATCACTTTTTTGACCACTGTTAGTGGAAGCTTTGTTCTGTAGATACGAAGGTGAGAGCCTTTGCGTCTACAAAGCAGGTACTGAAACCTGCAAGAATGCTCTTAAAATTGCTTCCTCAACACTCTTTTGGGTTCAACCACAGGATTAGATTTTACCACAGCATTTTGAATAGATGTTGAGCTTCTGTTTCATGCTCCAGGTTTCAGATTTAAAAGTTAGAAAGTGAGCTTATGGTCATATCCACGTGTAACAAAATACATGTTAAAGCACTGGCCATTAGATCCAGAGTATAAATGACTAAGTGCTGTGTTTGGAGGTTCTGGTAGATTTCTCATTCCCGTTCATTTCCCTTTTTCTGTTGTGGTCACATACATCGTCATGGCCTTCTGGGATGAAGAAATACAAATTATTCTGCTACAAGATTAGAGGTTGGGTTTGTAGGCTCCTGGAAGAATCTGGAATGGTGAATAGACTGGTTGACCTATTTTCTAGAATTGCTCTTGATTTTGGAGCTTTTTCTTAGTTCTCCTGGATCTAATGAGCTTTGATGTTTTTAGAAATGAAGATTGATCTTCCTTAAATTTTCTGGATAACGGATGCCTATGTGAAGAGTTTACTCTTTTTTTCACTCACTTGCGGGCCTTTAAAAGTTATGCCATCCTGAGACACTTAAAGTTTATATAAATCGCCCAGGTTCATACAACACATAATTGGCAGAACCAGGATTCTAACCCATGCTTGTTGGATCCCAAAGCCTAGGCGTCTTTTCCTGTCACGTACTCTGAATACAGAGATGAGTGTGTGTATCATTCACTACGTATTCACTTCTGAATCAAAAATGGTACTACCTGCATGTGGAATAGCATGCTTATCTTCTATTCCCAAAACCTAAGAAACAGGGCCCTGGGTACTCTTTTTTAATGTACTTGTTTTTAACTATGGTACTTTATTGATGAATTAGAACTAATTTTGGCCAAGGCCCTGAAAACATGCCTGGAAAAAGAGGTGTGAGAGTTTGTAATCTGGTGAACACTTTGAATTAGTTCCCTGAATTTTGACCCTTCTTTCCTTTCGCAGTTATTTGTATGAGTGATGTACTTGGGGCCAGGAGCTTGTCTGTGCGTCAATTTACTTTTACTGCCTGCAAGCGCTCTCAGTTCATTTCCAGTGGATAAATGCTCAGTAGCTGTTCACACGTAGGTGATGTGTGGCGAGGCTGTTCAGCAAGGGTTGCAGGTCGTCCTGGGTTCTATTCACACACACACACACACAAACTCTGGTATGGAACGTACTTGTACAGGCATCAGGAATACTGGGTATTTAACATTTTTCCCATATAGCTGCCAGAAATTGTTGAAAAGTCTGAATCAGTGGCCAAACGGCAAATCAAAAAGTCTCTAAATGGTGGCTCCAGTTATCAAAGGTTCATAGAGCAGAGCCGCTGTGCTGATGGGAGCCTGATTCACACGACAGCTGCTGAGCACCAGTGGCTCAATGAGTTGTGTGCTTGGTTTTTAAGTGATTGGCATGAAGCAGGACTTTTAAACATGTTTTAAAAACACTTTTTCTGCTTGTTCTGTTGTGACTTTCGTTAGGCTCTGGTTCCGTGAATCTTGTATTTTATTACTGCAGGAATTAGAATCCTGTCGCTGCTGGCAGTGTTCACAGTTGATGTTTGAGCAGCAGGATTAGTGATTGAATGTTGGGAATAGCTGCCATCCCTCGGAAAGCAGAGGTGTCTGTGTGTCCTCTCTTGGTTGAAGGGAAACAGTTTGGATTTTGGTGCAAAACTGAAATGCGGCAGATGCCAAAGTGTATCATTTCCAAAGCCCAGGGCACCTAGGGCCAAGCATTTCATTAGTTTTCTGGTATCTTCTTACCTTTGGGAAGATCTCTTAAGAACGAAGTATGGACGGTTTCTCTTGCATACTGGGGGTTAATATGTGGCTTGTAACAGAAAATACAGCATCTTAGTGTTATATGCATAGTAAAGGTCTATTTTGTTGGCTGTCAGAACATGGGATGCTTGTGATAGTGGTGTCAGAGGCCTACCCACAGTTTCTCTGTGATTATGAGATCGAGGACTAGGATTGAAAGGGCCTAGGAGCCAGTTCACAACTATTTGTCTTGTTTGATTAAGCATTGCTTTTTAGATTCCAGGTAGAAGCTTTTATTCCAGTACCTCAGCTGATTTCGTTTGATTTGGTTGACGCAAGAGAGAAGAGCAGAGCCTCTTTGGGTTTATTATTAGTTAGAAACAGAATCTTGATGGCAGAGACCTCTGTGGAGTGTGTTATCCATTTCCTTGGAAGAAGGGCTGCGTGACGAGTACCGCCTTTGTGGGTGGCCAGCAGTCCTTGTGTGAGGGAGTGCTTGGTGTCTTGGGGGACGTGTGTGCGCCTGTCTCAGCCGTCAGTGATGAGTCACGCTGCCGTGCAGTCTGTGCTGAAACCTGGATCACCGCGCGCTCCACTGCTTGTTCGCGCCGCTCCTGGGAAGCTGGGGAGAGACTCCCTGTGTGGCCGAGGTGGCCTGGGTCTTGCCGTCTTGGCTAACAGACCTCATGCTTTCTTACCAGGAAGAGGAAGAGCAGGAGGAGGAAGACGACGACGAAGACGATGACGACACGGACGACCTGGACGAGCTGGACACAGACCAGCTGCTGGAGGCGGAGCTGGAGGAGGACGACACCAACGGGAACGCGGGCGAGGACGGCGACCACGACTTCTCGCCCTCCGACGAGGAGCTGGCGAACCTCCTGGAGGAGGGGGAGGACGCGGAGGACGAAGACTCAGACGCAGACGAGGAAGTGGAGCTGATCCTGGGGGACAGTAAGTCTGGGGCTCACTGTGAGCCTGGGCACCTTCCCTGTGCCCACCCAGCCCCGAGGGCAGCCGCACTGGGGTTCTGTGCCCGGAATGAGTCACCACCCAGGCCCTTAAGGAAAAGTCCTTTCATGTCTGTTCCGCCGTGTTCCTGTTGTGACGTCTGTCACCAGTTGTCTCTTATCTCTTTAAAACAGGGGTTGGCACTTTCTGTAAAGTCTGGACAGTAAATCATTTAGGTTTTGTGGGCCGTTCTCTACTCATCTCTGCTATTGCAGCGTGAGAGCAGCCAGAGACGAGGCGTAAGTTACGACATGGCTCTGTTCTAGTAAGTAGCTGATGGGCTTGGTTTGGCCCATGAGCTGGAGTTTGTTGACCTGTTTCAGAAGATTAGCCTTAGCCTGGAAGGCCAAAGTGCAGTTCTCTCGAGAGGTTAGAGCTGGGTTGTCGATTGCAGCTGCTCACAGGGAGCTTGTTCCTACTCCTTCCCAAAGCTGCGGGAAATAAAAGCTGTCTTGCACATTGGAATGCCTGCTTTCTGCTTTTGCCTACTCCCTCTTAAACGCTGGGGAACAAATGTTTTTTTTGGCTTGTTTTGTCCCTCCTCTCCCCCTGCCCCTTTTTCTAAGTTTTAAAGAACACGCTCCAGTTTTTCTTGTCCTTCCCCCTTAGAACATGTCTCTGAAGTCAGATTGTCCCCCGAGTATACTAATGGACCCTGAGTAGACCAGCTGCTACATCCAGGGCTCTGCGAGCTCTGCAGCGACACCTGTGTTTTAAGAGGACGTGTTTGGCAGCGTCACTGGGAACCCACTCGTGCTTGCTCGGTCCTGGTTCTTCTAGTGCTGCCCTGCCTGCCTGGGCGTAACCCTGTGACGCCACCACTTTCCCCACAGCGCTCAGGCAGCATTCTCACAGCCACGGCGGCTGTCAGGTGGCCAGTCACCGCCTAGGCTGTGAAGATGCCCAGTCCACTTCCACATCCACGTTGCGAGTGCTCGTTACAGTGCTTACAGCACAGATCCAGACTGTCGGCTTCGTCACAGACCACTTACCCGTGCTGGTCCAAACCACCACGCGCAGGCTCTTCATGGGAGATGTTTGGTCTTTATAGTCATTGGTGTTTGATGCTGGGGGTGACAGAGTGTGTGTGTAGGTGTGAGGGGTGTGTGTGTGTGTGTCTGGGTGAGTCTCCTATTCCACAGTGACCTGAACCTGTTTTCTTTGGGATCTTACACAGCTCTTAGGACTGAAGGCAGCTGACTGAAAGGAGAATGTCTTTCTTACGTGAAGTTGTCTTGGCCAAGCTGTATTTTGAGGATGCTTTATGGGCCGGGAGGGTGTGCTTTGTATCTGTCTGCCCATCTGCTGTTTGCCAACTTCCACTTTTTCGTACTCGGAGGTTGAGGTGATTTGGTGAAGGAGGACTTCTCTTCCCTAGCGATGGTCAGAATGCTAGATACAAGGGACTGAGGAGCAAGGGGAAAATGACAGTATTGATGGGAATAAAAAGGAAAGTTCTACTGAACTTTTTTGTTACCTGTGACACATGGGCACAAATTTGTTCCCCTTCAGTTAAAACTAGGTAGGTCAGGGGAACAGCTGGTACCCCTGACTGACCTAAGAGTATCACTAATCTTTTTCCATTTTTAGTTAATATAACATTTTAATTTGGTCTGTAAAATTCCTGCTTCTTTTAGCCTTTTACTGTTCATTCTAGGAAATTCCTTCTCTCAAGTCCAAGAGGTAATCTGGAAAACCCTGAGTCAATCAGAGAATGTTACTTTAACTTGGCTGGGAGTATTTATAACGTGAAAATGCCATTACAGATGACAAGTTGGGCTCTAGAATTGTGGCGACATCGAGATGGCTTATACAAAGTGTGTGCTTGACTCTTTCTGGAGGATGAGAGAAGGCTAAGGAAGGTAGAGAAAGGAGTCCTGTCACCTGACCACGAGGTGGGGAGATCGGTGCCTGACCCCTGAAGGTTGTCAGACCTGGTACCCGAGAGTCCCTTGCCTAAAGAAGGCTGTGTTCTCCTCATCCAGCCGCACTTAGGCCTTACATGTGACACACTATTGACCGGAGACATACAAATACGTTTTTAGAGAGGGATACAATTAACATCACCACCCGCAGTTGCTAGATCTTAAAACTCATTAAGGGATGGGACTTCCCTGGTGATCCAGAGGTAGGGCTCTGTACTTCAGTGCAGGGGTGTGAGTTCAATCCCAGGTCAGGAAGCTAAGACCCCACATGCCTTGTGGCCAAAAAACCAAACCATAAACAGAAACAATGTTGTAATAAATTCAATAAAGACTTTAAAATGCTCCACACTTAAAAAAAAAAAAAA
>SJXQ01005048.1:85209-96034 GCA_006408695.1 Aepyceros melampus
TACGGCCGCGGCGGCCGCAGCCGCGTCTATAGCAAAGGCTGCGGCAGCGTGGCGGGCGCGGGGCTCCCGCAGCGGAGGAGCGGCAACCGGGGACAGCGATCGTTGCTTGTACTGGTAGCCGCCGTGCAGCGGGAGGTAGCCAAGCGGGTCTGCGGGCGCGGGCGGGCCCGGGGGCGGAGTGGAGGCGGCGGCGCTGCTGCTGCTGCTGCGCCTGCTGCTCCCGCCGCCGCCGCCGCCGCCGCCTCGCAGGTACACGGGCTCCACCTTGAGCGGACGGTCGTAGAGCAGTAGCTGGCGGGCCAGGGCGTGCTGGCGGGCCTCACGCGCGTCCTGCGGGTGCCGGAAGTTCACGTAGGCCACGCGGCCCAGCTCAGGCGTGTGCGACAGGCGCAGGCTGATCTCGCCGAAGCGCTTGAACTGGTGGAAGAGCCGGTCTTCGAGGTGCTCGGCAGGCAGCGCGGGGCTCAGGCTGCTGATGAGCAGCGTCTTGTACTCGGGTGCAGCCGCGGAGGAGCCGGGGCCCGTGGGCTCGGGCCCGGGCGGCGGCGGAGGCGGCGGTAGTGGGGATGCGCGGGGCGACGCGCCCGAAGCGCCTGGGTCCCCTGGGCCTTGCCGCCGCGTCCCCCGCCGCCGGCGCCCGAGCCCGAGGAGCGGCCGCTGCTCGCACGGTGATTCGCGTCCCCGGCGCCTCGGCCGTCGCGATGCCCACCGCCGCTGCCCCCGCTACCGCGAGGTTTGTCGCGGGCCCGCGTTGGAACGGGGTGCTTGGCGCCGCCCGAGGCCTTGTGCGCCGCCCGCCGCCCGCCCGCCTCAGCCTCCCGTTCGCGCTCCCGCGGCCGTTTGGCCGACGATGACGAGCCGCGCCCGCTCGGGCTGGAGTCTCGCTCGCTCTGCCTCTTCATGGCGCCGGCGCGGCTGGCGGGCGGGCGGCCCGCAGGGCCCCTCACAGCGGCGGCGGCGGCGGCCGAGGAGGCAGCGCCCCCGGCGCCGCCATCTTGGACAAAAGGACTCGGCGCGGCGACGGGGCGGGGCGGGAGCTGCGCTGAGGGCCTGGGCGCCGCGTTATCAGGCTGCGCCGGCCTACCACGTGATCCCATGGAAGGCGGGGCTAGAGCAGCGCCGGGAGTGCGTCATCGGGCTGCGCCGCCCCGTACCACGTGACCCTGCGGCTAGCTGGTGAGTCTGCCCGCACTGTGAGCTCTGGCGCCACCGTGCGGATGGCGTGGCCGAGGCCCGGGGCTCCACAGAAACTGGAGCCCTGGAGAGGGACAGAGGCCTCTGTCTCCTGGTTAGAGGCCTCGCAGGCGCGGGTGTGTCAGGCCTTGAACTTTATCATATATTCCCCCAGTCCCAGGACTAAGTTTGGGTGACCACCTCCAAGCCCTTCCTTGGCATCTACTGACTGGATCCGGCATTAACAACCCGAACCCACACCCCGTATCTCGAGTATCCCCTGCGTTCATGTTCACTTGTGGCAGCTGCCCGAAAGGCCTTGAGAACCATGGCTATGCACTCAGACGGTGAGACCTGTTGGGTCCCTGGCTGGGCACAGAAATCCAAAACCTGTAGTTTCTAGGGTGGGAACGGGCTCCTTACAGCAATGGGGCCCACCCTCCGCTTGGGCATTGAGTACACAGAGGGCCAAGGGCGAAGAGAAGACCCAACCCAGCGGCTACCGTTTGCCATGCTTACCTCTCCCTGGCCAGTGCTCTCGTATCCACCTCCATGGTGGTGACATGAAGGGGGAATCCTCCTCGGGTGCCAAGCCCCCTCAGGGAAACTTTCATTTTCCATGGAGTTAACCTGTGGCTTCACAAGACCTGACCCAACTTAAGCCACAGAAACGGTGGCGTGGGGAAGAGCGCATGCGTGTCTTCTGCCCTCCCACGACCAGAAGCCTTTGCGAGGAGCGCCTGCAGCAGCTAACGCAGGTGCACTAGATTAACGTCTTACAAGAAACACCTGTTAACGTTCCAGGTCTCCTAGGCGGCTTCCAGGAGTTAACCCTTTTAGAGAGAACCTTGGGGATCACCCTTGGGTAGCAGTTGGGCTGTCTTCCCTATTTGGTGTAGCCTGGGGGACGCAGAGGCCACCAGAACACAGCTGCTAGGTTGAAACAGCTTCATCTATTAAGATTTCTGGTTCTAGCCATGCAGTTTCTCAACACCTTTCAGGGGCTCAGAAAACTTTGTCTGATCATAACAGCCCATCTAGTTTCTCCAAATAGGGAACACTTGGCGTAAGAAGTGCATGCTTTTCTCAAACATGAAAATTGTGGGCCTGCTGCTCACAGCCATTAGTGGACCCCACAGCTGGCTGAGGGCCCTTTACGTTGGCAACCTGAATTTAGGAACTGCGCAAATGACGTGGCCCGAGGTCAGCATGCACGTAGTTTTAGTCCTCCCCTTGTGGTGGTCTGAGGGCACGAGGAGCAGTCCACTGAGTCACAATTCATGCTGGTCACTGGGTTTCCCATGCACCAACCCCAACAAGAGCAACTAAAAAACCAGACTCCAGGGACACCCTTTCAGGACTTCAACTGTTAAGCTTACCTTGGGTAAACAAAGGCAAAAGACAGCCTCTCATTGGCTCTTTGTACAAACCAGCTCCTGCCAGTCTTGCAAAATCCCAACTAGGTACCAGAGGCTTAGGTTGACACTGAACCACAAACTGAGTTGAGCAAGCAGATGGCCAGATCTGGACAGTGGCTGATGAAGGGAGCCAGGCCGAGTATCTTCAGAAATGTGACAGTACTGAACATACTCAGTTACTGAAGTCATCATTGCAGAAAACTGCATTAAACCCCAGTCTTGCTTGCAACTCAGCCCCATGCCAGCCCCCTCTAGATAGTCCCTGTGGGCTGGGGGTTATCAAGCCCACCTCCTCCCTGAGAACCTCTCCACTCTTGCACAGCCCCGCAGGCCCCAGTCCTGTCCTGGCATCCCAGCATTGGCTGGTGGTTGAGGGACAAATATGAATATACCTGAAAACTCTTTGTAAACCTGAAAGCATAAACCGGTGAAATCTTCATCATGGGTAAAACCCTATTTCAGTATTCACTTTAATTCTTCAAGGACAGCTAGAAATTTTCTTCCTTTAATAAAAAAATCTCAGACATACTTTGAAGTCCTAGAGTAAATGGGCAACAGAACAAAGTGAATCTCCCCCAAGGGGACGCTGTACACCCAGCATCATCAGGAAAGCTCCAGGCTTCACACCTGACTTTGTCAGGAGCCTGCCTAAAAAATAAATTACAAAAAAGCTGTTTGGGGTAGACACAAATGAAGTGTTTTCTCCCTCAGGAGCAGCAGGGGTCGAGCCGACTACAAATCAGTCCGTGAACTAGCTGCCTTGGGAGCATATTTAGGCATCAGTTCATTAATCTTCCGGATGTAGTCGGACTTTTCTGCACAGCCTTTGCACGTCTCCCCCCAGTCGTCCAGGATCTTCTTTAACTCTTTAACTCGGAGCTTCTTCAGGTCCACTGTGCTCAGGTCGATCTGTTTGTCTGGAGGAGAGAGCAGGGAGAATAACCAGCTGGGTGGGAGCAACTGTGGACCCCAACAGTCCTTGTACAGCCAAACTGTCACTTAAAACAAGCAGACCTACTGACTGTAGAGGGAGAGGTGCATGCAGGTGTCAGTGCCCAGTGCCCCCAGGACAGGGACTGGCCAGGCCCCTTCACCAGGAAGGCGGGTCTCACACTGGCAGTGTACACCCCAGACACGCCGTGCCAGCAGGGACAGATGGAGGCCATGTGGTCCTTACAGAAGGAACCTTCTAGGAGGAATATGGCGCCCACTCCAAGTGCCTCTTAATAAACAGTCACGGTAGAGCTCGTGGCACCGGAGAATGAGAGTTCTAGGGTGACAGAGCAGACAGATCCCCTAGCCTCAGTTTCCCAATACAGACCCTGGTCAGGCTCTTGAATTAGGAGCTTACTCTCCATGTAAGCTTACTCTCTTACTCTCTGTGACCACTTGTGATCACAGAGAGACCTTGTGCCAGGAGCACTGAACTAGGATCACTCTCAGAAAACCAGTTATCCTTGACACAACGGGGTAAAATGCAGCCCTGGGACACTCAGTTCATGGGAAAACATGCTGGTGCTATTTCAGTTTTATGGAAGAGAACAACTCTTCCTGGCCCCGATTCTTTCTGAAGACCTGAACTGTTTTTCCCACTGGAAACTTCTTCAGCAAAAGAGGTGCTATGTGCCCATAACCTTAGGCTTTCCTGTTGGGACACAGCTGTTCTTTTCAAAATAGTCAAAGTCACTCAGCCTTCAGAGTGTGCAGTCAGGACAAGCTTATCAAAGGCAAGTCAGACGACATCCCTTCTCTGCTCAAATCCCAACATTCTCATCTTCCCTCAGACTAAAACCCAAATCTTCACCAACATGCAAGGCCCTCTATGACCTGCCCACCCGCTCGTCATGGCACTGCCTGCCTTTGCATCTGCCTGTGTCCTCTGCCTGAAATGCTCTTCCCTTAGCTGTGCCAGTGGCTAATCCCCCACTTCCTTTTCAAAGTCCGTTGAAATGTCACCTCCTGGGCTTCCGTGATAGCTCAGTTGGTAAAGAAGCCACCTGAAATGCAGGAGACCCCAGTTCGACTCCTGGTTCGGGAAGATCTGCTGGAGCAATGTGGGAGACCTAGGTTTGACCCCTGGGTTGGGAAGAGCCCCTGGAGAAAGAAAGGCTACCCACTCCAGTATTGTAGCCTGGAGAATTCCATGGACTATACAGTCCATGGGGTGGCAAAGCATTAGACACGACTGAGCGACTTGCACTTTCACCTAGGTGGATGCTGACCTCCATCCACCAGGATGCAAGGTTGAGTCTGTGCCCCTGCCCATTTACCACCACCAACCTTGCTACGTAACTCATTCATGAAGACTAGTTTATCACCTGCCTACCCCAGCTAGAAAGTACACTTCATTAACGCCTGGGCACAGAGAGGGTTCAGTGTTGGTTAAATAATGCCACACTCACCATACTTCAGTTCACAGATCTGACTGTCTTTCTTCTTGAGCTTCTCACATATCTTCTCCACAGGGATGTGGTGGGACAGGGGCTTGGACACCTCGTTGATGATCTTGGTGGCTGCATCCTCTGTGGCCCCAATGTAGTAGCACTGTGCAAGAAAGGACAATGGCCTTCAGGAGGTGCCCCTTGAGAGCTATCTCCTCCAAGGCACACTGACATCTCAAAGCAGCTTCTGTCTCTGCCAGGACCTTATTTCCCCATGCCTCGCCTGTGCCAGCAGTCAGATTCAGCATAAACCCCAGGCTCTTAGCACACACTTGGGTCTCAGAGCTGACAGCCACCAGAGGAATTTAAAAGTCACCAAGGTTCAAACCTTTAAACAGAAAGACAGACAAACCAGAGACTGCCAGGGAAGCTGAGGACACCAAACTATTGTTTCATTAGGGCTCTTGTACTTAATTCAGCCCTAGCCTCCCCTGTGCCCATTCCATCATCATCATCGGTCCCCACTCGTGCCAAGATTGCTCTGGTCTCTGGGCACTCACACTGGCTGTTCCCTCTGCCTGTAATGTTCTTTCCCCCTCCATAATGATGACCCTGTCTCAGAAAAATTCTTGACTACTGTCTAAGTTAGTGCCCACCCTCTCTACCATACCCTCCTGGTCCATTTTCGGCACAACTTGCATCCCACTGCCATCATTTGCCTGTCACTGCTCTCCCCTGATATTCTGGTGTCCAGCACCCAGTAGGTGCTTAATCAACACTAAGAGGATAACATTCCAACAGCCGAATACAGAAAGCACTTCAGACCCACATTAGTTCACTGACAGAAGAGCTGGCCTCCTCCATAGACAAGTGGGCGGGGTCTTGTACTTCCAGGCCTGGGAAGTGGATACTTAAAACGCTGGCCAGGGCCAGCCTGGGGAAGGCCAAACAGCTACTTACCAACCGATTCTCTTTGCCTCTTGCTTCACGGCAGAACTTTATAAGTTCTTTTTCAATAGAAGCTGGAGAGAATGTGACATCTCTGTCTTTGAGGTCCTGGTAAAATCTTCCCAGATAAGAAATACAAACTGAAAAAGAGAAAGAAGGAAGATGCTCCAGTCATCACCAAGTTGCAGGCCAATTCACCAGGCGGAAACTCCAGCAGCAATTTTAATAGGAGACACAGAGAAAACGGGAGTTTTTCTACCACCGGATTTTCTCGGGTGCCCACAGGTAGACAGAACCGTGCTCCGGGTTGCTGGGTCCCCGAGTACACCCAGGGGATGAGGGGAACGAGCATCACCTAATGACCCACAAACAGCTCCTCCCTGCTCTTTCCATAAAGTTTAAACTCAGATTGAACACGTGTCCTTGAGATAGGCTCACTGTGACCTCATAAATGGACAAACTAGAGGCCGAAGAGAAAAAAACGATGCAAACGCTACTCATTTCCAAATGCAACACCGAACCCCAACGTGAATCTTTGCAACCCTATCACACCAGGCGCGGTGCCCACGGGCGGCCCTCAGGACTCCCCACCTTAGCCAGAACCGCTCCCAGGAGCTTCTGCCCAGTGATGGTAAAGGACCAAAACTCCGGCGTTATCTCAGTTTCAGGCCAAACTGTCTGTACGATCTAGTCCTGACATCCTCGTCAGACCAATGCTTTTTAGGCCCAGGAAATATTTTCTAGACCCGCCGTTGGTCCCTCCTCTGGCAGACCCCACTGGAGCGGGCCGCCCCCGCCCGCATTAGCCCCGGCCTCTAGCCTTTCGGTGGTTTGGATGAGTTCAGCGCCGCCGCCAGGCCGGCCACAGCGCTCGGACCCCCAACTCCGCCTTACCTTCGCAGTCACCCGGTCGCAGCGCCCGGCTGGCCGGCAGCACGCTCAGAGCCAGCGCCACGGCCAGCCCGTGGGTGACCCACATCCTCCACAACCCGCTGCCTCTACCGCCTTCGCCGGACTGAACCGCGCCCGCCGCGAGGCGCAGCCCCCAGGTCCCGGCCGCGCGCCGTGGCTCCCTATTGGCTGGCGCCCCCCCACGCTCTCCCACATACCGTTCCCCCATTGGTCCACGCGCCTCGGAGCCCAGAAGAGCGGCTCCACGCTACCATTCCTCATTGGCTGATGGCATCGCCCGCCCTCCGCCCTAGACAGTTGTCGACCGCTGATTGAACCGGGACTGCTCGCAGGAAGAGGCCGCAGAGGCGGCGGAAGCAGCTCAGTCGCCATCTTTGCTAGGGGCAGGGGCTGAGGCCGCGGCGGAGCCCCATCAGGCTGGAGTGGAATTCGGCCGCTGCCCCACGCCTGCACAGTTGCTCTGTGTACCCTCTGTTCTGGGCCCCAAGTCCTCCCGAAGAACCCCACGGACTTCCCCGCTGTGGTCCTGACTCGTGGTGCAGGTCAGGGGTTCTGTGGTCAGCCGCAACCCAACAGGCAGGGAGAGCGGCCGGCCGCAAGCAAGGCTCCGAAGAGGTTTCTTTCCTTTTTCTTAAGGGACCAGGTAGGCTGGGGAACCAGCCTTTGGGGAACCGCTGAGGAGAGTCCAGATTGCCCCGACAGGTAGACAGGAGGACCCAGTCGGGGCGGACAGATGTCGAGTAGGAGGGGGCCCCGTAGGAGGTGCTCCCGTCCAGGCTGCCTTCCCAGAGCTCAGAGGGGCGCCCGGGCCAGGACTGGTTGCCTGGCTTTGAGTTCGGAAGCATCCCGCTTTACTGGGGAGATTGGCGGCTTCGGAGGTTTGTCCCCCACGCCAGGAACACCCCTTCTTCCCCCTTTTACTCACAACCTCGGGAGCCTGGCCGAGGTGGCTGGTTCTCTCTCTTGCTTTCCAGCTGAGCGCTCTGCGCCCTCGGCTGCTCTCCTTTCCGGTGCAAGTCTTGGCTCCCTGTGCTTGAAGGCCGGACGTGGGAAAGGTTGGCTCTGTGCTCAGGACGGAAGAGAGATTTTTATGGGGCTAAAAGGGCTTGGAGCCCAGCGACAAGTGTTGGAGGGGGGCACTTTGCGGCTGCTCCCATTCAGTGAATTCAGTGGGCCAGTATCAGGTATTCACCTTTAATTCACATAACAGCAGTCAAGGGAGTGGGGAAAGGGGGGAAGTCCAGTGGCAGATATTTACATCTAAAATTCACATTACTTGCTGGATTGAGAACATGCTACCACAATATATACAGTAAAATACTTTTTTGGGACACTAGTACAAATTTTTTTTTTCTTTTAACTTTGCTTTCTGATACAGGTAAGACCATTAAGTCACTTATTTTAAACATAAATACACAAAAGAAATGGTTAGAAGTTTTCTTATTTTAAATAAGCACAGAATGCCAGAGGTTAAAAACACATTTATAGGGCTGAATACCAATTGGACAGCACACTCTATACATTTTTTGCTCAAATTCCTGTACAAATACACAGCATTCAAATAGGTATTTACAAATAAGATTGAAAGAATGAAAATCAGTATTTCACAATCTTTTCAGAGAATTCTCATCTCTGGTCTCCCACTTCCCTTCAGACTGGCTGATTCTCCAAGGAAAGGAATTTGGAATATGTCCTTTTCATTGAATTTGGGGAAATGGAGAGGGAAAGGAGAAGGCAATGGCACCCCACTCCAGTACTCTTGCCTGGAAAATCCCATGGGTGGAGGAGCCTGGTGGGCTGCAGTCCATGGGGTCGCTAAGAGTCGGGACACGACTGAGCGACTTCACTTTCGCTTTTCACTTTCATGCATTGGAGAAGGAAATGGCAACCCACTCCAGTGTTCTTGCCTGGAGAATCCCAGAGACAGTGGGCCCCCGTCTATGGGGTCGACAGAGTCGGACACGACTGAAGCGACTTAGCAGCAGCAGGAGAGGGAAAAGACAAACCTGGCTCACCCTGTAGAAGGCAAGACCAAACAAACCCACACTCCCCTCTCTACCCTCTCACACCACCAGGTGGAGAAGGAAGATGTTCTTACAGGAGGACTGCCTTGTCCAGGGGTTGAGGCTCAGGAGTGCCCTAAAACCTAAATACGAACTATCTAAAAAATCCAAAGCTAGTCCCCGACTGTTACACTTGGGAACACAGATGGTTCAGGCCTGCCTGGACTGACCCACTCTGCTTGGAGTCACCCTTCAAGTATCAGAAAGGACCTACACTGGTGATAAAACACTCCCAGACGCCCTGAAGGTAACGTGGCCCCCCATCTTAGCTCATATGTTACTTGCTGGCATTCCTGTTAAACAAGAGGGCATTTGTTTACAAGTGAAAGACACCCTAACCAGGGAAGTCAGATGGGCCAGTGGAAGAGGAACTAACGGAAAACGTACCTGCTCAACGAGGAGAAGGCAGCCTTGTGACTGTCAAGTTGTGAACTCAAGCAAATAAATGTTTTGTAGATTTTTTAAAAGTAACTTAGAAGCACCCTGGTAAAATACTATTGCCACCCCCACCCTATTCCCCCAACTAATAAGCCAAGAGGAAAATCAGTGCCCTGACCTGAAAGTTTCCTGTAGACACCACTGCCTTCTGCCCAACAGACGGGGGAGGCTGGAGAAACCGCCCTCCTGCTCACCCTGAACCCTGAGTGGTGGTCCCATGGGCCTGGAGCTGGGATCGTGCACTTGGCTAATGGGAGGGGTAATTCAACTTGCGTGGCTTTCTGCTTCTAGGAGAAGTCCCCTTCCCCTCCAATTGCGCTTTTTACCCAGGAGCTTGCTGAACCTGACTGCAAGTCCTCAGGCCTTCAGAGCCTGGCTGGGCAGCCACCCTGCTGCTCAGAGGTAGTGCTGAAAATCCCTGATTCAGGAGCTGGAGGACAGGCACGCTGGCCGAAAGCTCAGAGGATTTCGGCCCTGCCACACTCCAGCCTCACTCTATCAGCTTGTCTCTCAACACATGGCTGCCCAGGCCCTGGGGAGGAAGGTGGTGAGGGCAGTCCCTCTGGCTCCAACCCCCACTCAAGCTCGAGGCTAGGAGACGACCACTGCAGATCCATGCACCAGGGGGCTCCTGCAGGGCGTGGGGTATGTTAAGAGTGGAGGGGAGCGATGGGTCAGAAATAGAAACGATGGAGGGGAAATCCAAGGTGGAGGCAGCGGCGGGGCTGGCCCACGGAAGCCTGGCAGTAGGCCCGGGGCATGCAGTTAGGCTGTCACATGCCTGTGCCGGCAGGTTGGCCTCGCCAGCCCCAGGGGCACACTCCTGGATGGAAGAGCAGGCATTTGTGCAAAATGGCTGGTAGCCCCCTTGTCCACCTGTGACATAGTCCACGTGATCCTTGCAATCCCTGAATACAACCATGAGCTCTTCTGTCTACGCAGCAAAGGAAGAGGTCCCTAGTGCAATTTCCGTTCTGTGCATTGCTGCCCTGGAGGGAGGCCCTGGGCTCCTGCCCCAGGGGCCCCGCGAAGCTGGGAAGCGGTTCTGTGGTGCAGTATCTCCATCTAGCTCCGTGTGGTCTGAAACTGCAGGAGGAAGACAGCATCTACTGCACAAAGGAAAGAGGAAAACCCATAGAAATGGAAATGTAGAAAACGAAATAAAAAGAGAAGCCACAACCCTTCATGCTGCTGTGGCCTCTGCACATGGCAACACACGAGTTCACGGCAGTAGAACGTAGACTCGGGCGGTTCTCTCCTGAGCGCCAGGCCTCTCGGGCTCCCTGCGGGGGGACTTGCTTTTCTGACCCGGAGTGGCTGGGCGAGCCGCTCACTGACGGTGGTGTCCCAGCTGCCTCCCTGCCCCTCACTGCTCCCCTCGGCTGTGCTCCCAGGCCATGCGTGCCTGTTCCTCCTTGGTGCTCCCGGGAGGCAGCGAGGCCTTGCGATGCAGGCCCCGAGGCCTCTCGGCCTCCTCTCGCAGCAGCACGCC
>SJXQ01005048.1:96263-175469 GCA_006408695.1 Aepyceros melampus
TAGGGCTTGGGTGGCAGCGCGGGCGGGTCCATGGGATCCTGAGGGATGACACACCCTGGGGCCGAGTGGCTTCGGCACGGCTGGGCCTTGATGGAATCCAGGACGGCGGACTCGGAGAGGCTGTAGTGGACGGGGAGGTAAGGTGGGTCAAGGTCTTCGTCAGCGTTCCAGGCCTGGCTTGGCATGGAGTCCATGGTGTCGGTTCGAGGAGGGGCCTCCGAGGAGTGCCCAAAGTTACTCTCGCTTAGGGAAGACACGCCGCTGCTGGCACTGCCAGACAGCGTAGAGTTGCTGCCATCCAGGCCTGACTGGGGGCTGGTCGGGGAGGCTGGGATAGGGTGCAGGGGCGACTGTGAAAGAAAAGGAAGAAGTGTGAAAATCGCTCTTTCCAGACAGGGTGACGTGCCCGCCCCGGGCCAAGAAGGCCCAGAGCCTCCTGAATTAATGAGCCTTAAAATTCTCATCAGCAGCGTATTTCTTGTTTCACCATCAGCAAGCCCCTGCCTTCCCCCTGGCCCCAGCAAGCCTATAGAGCCCCAGAATCACCTGCATTTCTGTGGCCCCAAAATGGCCCTGCCTTTGTGCCCTGTGAAGCCAGGTCCCAGGCTTCTGGCTGTGGCTCTAGGGGCGCAGACAGAAGGGGCCGGGTTGGCAGGCCCGTCGGGGAGGGCAGAAAGAACCCTAGAGGGCCATGGACCAGATGGGTGCCTTCTGCTGCTAAAATCTGTGACAGTCTTCTCCAATTTGCAGAAAAATTAATGAGCTTCACATAAAGGTTTGGTATCTGATGCTTCTCGTTTTGAGTGGACTCCAGTTTAAAGTGCTCTATGACCTCCCACAGTTAACATTTCCTCCGTCGTGAACTGTGGTGTGTTGATATCTACCCCCTGGCTTCTCACTGCTCTTGGTGCACACACTGGGTACCATATGTTGCTGTCTGCAGGACCCTCTGACCTCTCCACCCCCATCACATCTGTTACAGGACATGTGGGTCACCTGTACCCCAAGTATGTCTCTGGACACCCCCAGCTTCTGTCAGGCTGGGCTGTCGGGAGGAACAGGGGAGGCAGACCTCAGGGGTCTCTCCCCTCACAGCCTGGGGGTTGTCACCTCAGAACATTACCTTGCGCAAGGTCCGGGCGGGGAGGGCTGGGGGGGTGTCACCCAAGGGGTGGTGGAAGGCGTCGAAGTGTAGGGAGTAATGACCTGCAGAGGACAAAGAAGCAGAGCCTCAGTTGGGCCCTTCTTGGGCTGCATCACAGCAGAGCTGGTGGGGCCAACTGCACAGACGGGAGTCTCCCGCGACCCCTCGGCACTGGAAACCATGGGAAAACCACTCTCTTCACTGACATTCTTCAAAACACAGCTGCTGGAGTAAAGACACCCATGCCACACAGGAGATCAAGAAGTCCGAGTGCATCAGAGCCCACAGAGTGACAGACCATAGGCAGCGGTGGCCCTCTGCCTGCTGTGGGGCGATGACACAGTCTCGTGCTTGGCACAGTCATTTCCGACGTCTTCAGCCTCTGCAGTCAGGAAGGCCTTACTGAGTGTACCTGCTGCACTTGGAGACCTCACTGATCCCAAGGCTGCGGTGAGGGGGTTCTTTCCTCGGCTGAGTTGGCTCGTCTTCTCAGCCCGGAGGGCTCCTGCCCTCACCCCTGAGCAGGATCTGAGACTAGGGACTACCTGGGGGACCCGCTGGAGGTCTTCTTACCATGCAGCAGGCTTCGGGGAGGCACTGGGGGGGCCAGGATGCACCCCGTGTGGGCAGACAGGAAGGGCTGGGCCTCTCGGGCTCCGCTATCCAGGCTCCAGCTGCTGGGGGCTGCTGGCACCGCTGAAGGGCGAAAACAGATGGCATGAAGGGAGGTTATTCTTGAGCCAGCCTCTGGGTGTGGGGGAAGTCCTCCACTACTGCCTGGGCCTTCTCCAGGTGTGAACTCAGTACAGCACACACAGGCATGGCACGCCAGCTTCTGAGACAAAACACACTGGCCCAGCAAGACACAGTGGTGGCCCACAGGGAGAGTGGCCGCGGCAGACGCCACTGAAGAGGATGGCTACAGAGTCAGCTGCTGTCTGAAAAGCACTTGGGAGGAGGCAAGACGAGGGGAAGTACAGCAAGGAGGCAGCCTCCCGGGCTTGCTAGGAGGGAAAAAGAGAACGGGAGAGTGGGGCAGGCTGATAAGACTGAGAAGAGAGAGAGGGAGATGCAGGTGAGTGCGTGCGTGCAAGAACAGGTGTGCCCATGCGCCCTATAGCTTCTGGCCAAAGTCAAGAGTCAGGGCTCTCCCAGGGCCTGGTCCCATGGGGAAGCAGGGAGCAGGATGGGTGGGCAGCAGCAGATGCCTGCGTCCACAGCTGGTACATGGCCTGGGCCCTCAAAGAGCCTGTGGTAAGCTACAAGCTCTGCCCACCCCTATTGCTTCTGAGCCCACTGGCTGGGCCTGGGATGCTCAGGAGTTTTCTAGGCAGGACTGGTGTTCATATGGTACCTGCGGTGGGAAAGAGTATGAAGCCAGGGGTCAGGCCAGGCCCAGCAGGGACCTCTGCTTCCAGAGAGGATGGAGGGCGATGGAGCCCCTGGGTGCTTTGAAGCACAGACGCCCAGTTCCTGGCACCCACATGCCATGGATAGAGTGGGCCCTGGACAAAGAGTAACACAGGGTGTCCACCTGTGGACAGGAAGGAGTCCGGGGCTGGAACAGCGGCCCTTCAGCGACAGCTAAGGAGAAGGACTGTAGGAGGAGAGGGGAGTCGGGAGGAATGGCTGGACCGCGGGGTCTAAGGAGCAGCAGTGGATACGTGAATGCCATTGGCCAACTGCTAGAGAACCACCGCCACTGATGAGAACTATGCCCTTTCTCTGACAGAGCTCTCAGTACCAAGAGACAACGGCTGACCCACTGGCTTTGTTTTGAGGCAGTCACAGCTAAAGGGGACGTTGAGGAGGCTGGGGACTGGGCTTTTCCCACTCCAGGGCCTGAGTGGGAATGCAGTGCCAGGGCCTAAAGGGCACCTGAGAGGCCCTGGGAAGGAAGGAGCCTGGCCTTTGAGGAGGATGTGGCCAGCAGGGGCTGGGCCCCACATGGTCGAAGGATGAGGTGGTGGGAGATGTCCATCCTGGTCCTCCTCGCTGGTGAAGAACGTCAGGCTAGAACTCGGCTGCCTCACAGCCTCACGTCTCAGGAGCATGGCTCAGTCTCACGGACTGGCTGACAGCAGTGGGGGCGGAGGGGAGAGGTGGCAGTGACTGGGTGGACAGGCATTCATTCTGACTCTGGTGAGTGCCAGATGGATTCCACCGGAAAGCCTTCCCCAGAGAGCCTGAACCACCCTGAGACCAGGACAGGCCTACTCTCATACAGGCTCTCCCCGAGACGTGGCTAGAGCTTCCTGGTCCTCAGCACTAAGACACCCTCTCCTGTAAAGAAAAAGTTCCATTTCCACAAAAAGCCATCACACCTTGAGGAGTAAGAAGCTTGGAGGCAGGTCTGGGCAGCTTCCCCAAAGGGGCTCTGACAGCCTGAATTCTCATGTGCACATCCTGGCCCTAGAAGAACAGCAGGACTGCACAAATTCACCCACAAGAGCTCAAAGCAAACAGCGGGCAGGAACGCTAGAGGGGAAGAAAGCTGGCAAGGCTGCAGTGGTTTACAAAAGGCACCTGCCAGAGCCACTCCACGCCAACCAGAAATCATCCAGCTTGCCCTCGGCCTCCTGTTGACCAGTGAGGCCAGTGAGCCTCTGCCATATAGCACCTGCTTCCTGGGTGGCTCAGTGGTAAAGAACCAGCCTGCCAATGCAGGAGATGCGTGGTTCGATCCCTGGGTCGGGAAGATCCCCTGGAGAAGGAAATGCAACCCACTCAAGTATTCTCGCCTGAAAAATCCCGTGGACAGAGGAGCCTGGCAGGCACAGTCCTTGGGGTTGCAGACGTGAGAGCATGCGTGAACACACACCAGTGCACAGGGGCTGGTGGAGAATCTCAGATGCTGCACCTATCCTAGGAGAAGAGCACTGATACCGCCTGTGTCCTGGCCTTTTCTCTCTCTGCTGTGGACCACCACCAGTCTGAGGTCCCCTGTGCACAGCAGCCTCGAGGGTCAACTGGCCTGGTCTGGGAGTCACTGCCTGGGAAAGAGAGATCCTTAAAATGAGAAGTGGAGCCCTCATGGGACTCAAGATCCCGACGATGAGAGAATGCTGACAAGTGCGTGCAGCTCCTGCTCTGGAGGAGCAACAGAGACCTGAGGAGTTATGACTCTGGTACTGGGTCCCCCAAGGCAAATGTCTAGCTCACTGCCTACTAAGCTCCTGCCTTGCGGCTCAAATGGGCTTGCTCTGGGCTCAGCCTTTGCTTTGAGACAACCCTCTTTCCTCCCCACACGTGGCGGGTGGGCGTATCCAGCTTCTTGCTGCAGCTTGGTCTGAAGCCTGAAGCTCTTCTGGGTCTGGTGGGCATCAGGTCCTGGTCTGGCTGCCAGCACCCACTTGAGCTCTGAGCCCGTCTGTGCTCTCAGCTAGATCTGTGACTGCTCCACAACTCTGGCAAAGAGAAGCCGCTGTGGTTCCCGGCTCTCCAGGCCACAAGATCACTTGGTTTGGGGGCACAAGTGCAGGGGTCCAGGAAAGCCACGTTTTAGGGATGTGCAACTCTGAGGCTAGGAAGGCGTCTTCAGCCAGAGTCTTATCTCCATGCCCACTGTGGTCGAGCACCAGGTTCTGAGGCCTCCCAGGCACTGAGGTTGTGGAGCCTGGGTGTGTTCTCAAATACGACGTGGAGGTGCGTCCTCCATGCTGAGCAAAGGAGGAGCAGTGACAATGGGTACAGCAGACAACAGACAGCACGTGGTGAGGAGGTGTGATGACATGACAATGACTTTGGAGGGACAAGTCCTGATGGGCCAGCAAGTTGCAATGCTAGGAACCAAGAGTGCCTAAACTTACCAGGTGGAGGAGAGGGGAACCTGCAGGGAGAGGGGCTGATAGGCTCGGCCTGGCTGTGTGTGGCAGATGGGCTGGGCATAGGCCCCACACAGGCACTGTCCTGTGTTAAAACGAACTCAGGTCTCCATGTCTCGGACTTTGGGCTGGGGTTATACGGGCCCAAGTCTGGTTCTTCCATCAGTTGGCTGGAGCAGAACGTAGAGTAGAATTCCACTCTCTCTGTAACCAGCCTCTGTTCTAAGTATTGCCTGGTTTCATGGTACAGCTGATGGACTTGCAGTGTGGAAAAGGGATGCTCAGCTGTTGCGGGCCTGGGTGGCTACAGGAGGACTGAAGTCCTGCAGAGTGCCTGGGACTGTCTCTGGGAAATTCACTTTGCCATGACCTGTCCCTTCTCATTATTCTTGTGGATGTGCTTGGCCACAGGCCTGTTCTGAACAACAAGGAGAGGTCCCTGTGGGCCTGAATGGAGAGGGACCAAATCCACAGGGCCTGCTGAATTCTGGGGCTGGTGGGGAGGAACCCTGGGGAATGGGTGCCCACTGAGTTTCCATGAAGGTGAGCTCAGTGCAAGTGGCAGCTGGGGCGTCTCAGAGGGTGGGCCCTGGGGAGCCAGAGATACAAACAAGATCTAGACCTCAGCATCAAGCCAAACATCGGTTAAATAATGAACACAGGAACTGGTCAGGACTCTGGAGAGACAGAATGGCCTGGGTGTTAAAAGTATGGCTCAGCCTTGGCTAGCTGGTGCTCAGGGACAAGAGTCAGACGCTCAGGATGGGGACAGACAGGAGAGGAGGCCACCTGGGAAGAAGAATCGTACCTTTTTCAGCCACAGACAGATTGGGATCACTGCAGGGTTTGCAGGCTCCAACCACTTGCTGGAACAAGGCCCGCTGGAAGTTTGGCAGCTGAGGGAAGGAGAAAAGTATCAAAAGGTGACAACAATCAGTTACATCTTGGGGGCATCATGGGCCCAGGAGCCAGGGCATTCTAGCACCAAACCAGGAAATCAAAGCAGTGGGACAGCTCACGCTTGAGATGTGCTGCGAATGTCAGGCTGGTTGGAAAACTGTCCATGCTGTCTGGCTCCAAGTCCTGCCCTGTGCAACTGTGCAATGTCTGGGGCTCCCCCACCGCCCCTGGGCCTGGCTGGGCTCCAGGCTGTCCTGCACATGGCCAACAAGGAGGACACAAGCACCTGAGGGAGTCTAACTGCATCCTTCTGTCCTGCCAGGAGACTCACGGGTAGGAAGGATACGGGGACCCTTCGCACCCCTGAGCCTGGCAGGTTTGGCCTCCTGGAGATGCCCCGTGCGCACAGGCCCATGTGAGGGGAAGGGCAGCACTCAGGCCTGAGGTCACAGACATGACCTGCTGTTACATGGGTAGCTGCCAGGCAGACCTGTTCCTTCCACCTGGCAGGGCTGCCCAGGCACAGGGAGCTGAGAAGGTCCTGACACTTTGGGACTGGGTAACAGTCACTGGAGGTGACTCTCATGGCCCCTGAGAGAAGGGCAGGGCAGACTGGATGGAGGAAGGAGCCAGTCGCTGCAGCTTCTTGTTCAAGGCCCCATACGGGACATCTGCAGAGCTCTGCAAATGGTGTGGGGAGGGTCCCGGCGGGAAGAGAGGGGCTTTGGGTGGACAGATGGACAGACGGATGGACGGATGGATGGAAGAGGCAGAGCTTGCCCCCGTGGGGATGTCCTTCATGCACACATGGAGGAAGGCCAGTCTCTAGACCCATGTCCGCCACGGCCTTCTGTGGACAAAAAAGAACCAGTTTTCTCTGCCAGGTTGTTTTTAGATGAGGAGTTGAGGACGCTGGCCAGAAGGACCGACAGCCACACAGACAGTGGTGGGTCCAACCCCACCGCCATTCTGCCCCTAGCTGTACTCCATCTGGACTGAGTACAGATGCTGGTCCCCACATTCTCTGCCGCTCCCACCCAGGAGGGTCTTCACAGCAGCATGGGGGAGGCACGGACAACGCAGAAAGCCCAGCAAGCGCAGTGAGGGGAGCTCAGGCCCACAGTTGCAGCAAAGGGCAGTCAGCAGGCTGGCTCCACTACCTGTCCGTTCTCCAGGATGGCTGCTGGATACAGGGCGCTGCTTGGGCGGTCCCGGTGCGTAGGCAGCAGCAGCATCATTTCCCGGGCGTGGCGGTACTTATCTGGCAGAGAGGGAGAGCCTGTAACCAAGTGAGAACAATCACGCACAGATGACACGCCACAGATGGAGGGCCCAGAGGGCATGCATCCCGGGGAGCCAGGGACCCAGGGTCAGGGTCCCCTTGCAGCTGGGCTGAGGATGCACTTGGCAAGCACAGGAGGAATGAAGTGGAGCCTGCTGGTTGGGTGGTGGTGGTGGTGAGGGGGCTGAACTGGGCATCCTAGCCGAGGCAGGCACACTGCAGACTGGAGTGACGTGGACTCGCTGACGCGGCCCCTGGTCCCTGCTCGGGGGCAGATCGTGAGGAGAGCTGGGGGTTGGAGTTGGGGCCCTGGGAGCCCTGCGTCTCCAGCACTCAGGGGAAATGGGGGTGGCCTGGGTGCTGGGCTCTCTCGGGGCCCAGGCGTGGGCCCAGGCGAGCTTGCAATGGAGCCATCACACAGAAACACACACACTCAGGTAACAGAAAGGCACAGTTCTTACTGGACACGGTCTCCACACACTTACCTTCTCCAGACACCACTGGCCCTGTCTCAGCTGGCCCCTTCCACCTTTCCCCAGATTCCAGGCCTCCTGTGCCTGGCCTCTGCCTTCCTGGCCATCATACTGCAGACTCAGCCCAAGTGGCTCAGGACCCGGGGCCCTGCACACAAGGGGCTCTCCAGGGTTCCTCACTCTGAGACTTGCCCTCCAGTGAACTCGGGAGTCATGGAGCTACTCGGACTTGTGGGGCCTTAACCCAGGCTCCTAAGTTGACTTGGTTCATGCTCTTTGCTTATGAGACCCCCTCAGGATTGAGGGGCTGTTATGGAAGCCAGATAGGATGTGGCTTAGTCCCCATCGTTGCAGGCCATGGTTACATGCCCAGTAACCTGTCAACGGCGGTCCTCAAAGGGACCTTCCACAGAAGTGGTGAGAAAAAACTTGCAGGCTTCCCTTGGGAATATAGATTTAGAAGGCCCTCCAAATGTGCAGCACTTATTGTACCAGACAATGGCATGTCCATGTCTAACTAGTGGGGTCTTCTGGATCCCTCATGGGAAGGTCACCTGGACCCCAGTGTTGTCGACTTGTCCACTGGAAGCCTGGCAGCCTCTGGCTGATTCAAGTGGGTGAACTCCCTCTGTGTAGTGTTCCCTTAGTGAAGCTCATCTGAGAGGTGAACCTGCAGCTCTGCAGGCTCTGTGTGGGCCTTCCTGTGGGGGTGCCCTCTAGACACTGTCAGGGCACAACTAAAAAGGCGGCCAGGAGTTCTTGAGAAATGCCTTTTAAATACTCATTTTAGTCCCAAAGATGAGGCTTAAGTATGTTGAAGAAGTCAGCATACTAAAAACCAATAATGCAGCTATTATTAATGTAAACTTCCTCCATAGCTGGTCTGAGTGATACTGTTTGTAGAGCCTCAGAACTGGCTTTAAGGCCTGGTTTTAAAAACTATCCTTCATTGATAATGGGAATGAGTAAACTATGATTAAAAAAAAAAAAAAGAAAAGAAACTAGGCCTGAATTTCTACTATTTGGTGATTTTTCTCCCCTATCAATATTTTCTTTCAGAACTTGTGCTCTGAGGCAATCTCAAAAAGATGGCTGTGTAAAGAAAAAAAGAAAAAGGTTCCTAATCCCACTGATTTTCACAGTGCCTTCCCAGCAAGAAATTCTGAAGGCTCCCTGGGTCTCGTTGGCCACAGCCCTGGACAGGGCTGCCTGCACGTAGCGTGCAGAGAAGCAGCCCTTTACACCAACTCATGTCACATACCCATCCTGTACCAGGCACGTGGCTGGAACATGGTGGGCTGCCCTGCTCAGCTTGACCCTGGTCCCTGACCTGATAGAGCTCACGGTCTGGCTCACCAGGCCAACCCTGGATCTGAGCACTCAACATCCTGATACGTGCTGCAGGGTAGGCTGGAGGGCAGCACCCAGCCCCAGGGGCTGACAGGTGCTCTGTGCAAACATTAGATTTTCCAACTCTAGCTTCCTTCCCACTGCTGTTTTCCCTACGTGGCCAAAACCACAGTAGGTGAGAGTGGTGGCTACTTTTCATGAAAACATTTAAATACTGCAAGGGCTTCTGCATCACAGGACTTCCAAACTATTTCAGTTGTAGTCTGGTGAACCTCAGGGAGGCTGAGTCCCCAGCATGAGTGAGTATATTCAAAGAAAAGAAAGTTTAGTCACTCAGTTGTGTCCAACTCTTCGCAACCCCATGGACTGTAGCCCACTAGGCTCCTCCGCCCATGGGACTTTCCAGGCAAGAGTACTGGTGATAGGTGAAGTCACTCAGTCATGTCCGACTCTTTGCGACCCCATGGACTGTAACCTACTAGGCTTCTCCGTCCATGGGATTCTCCAGGCAAGAGTACTGGAGTGAGTTACATTTCCTTCTTCAGAGAATCTTCCCGATCCAGGGATCAAACCCCGGTCTCCCACAGTGTAGGCAGACGCTTTACCGTCTGAGCCACCAGGAAAGTCCTGAATATATTCAAGGTTCAATCAAAACCTCCTAGCCTCGCTCAGCCTTTTGACCACCAGGGGGCGCTGCCGACTTACAAGACTGTGCCTTGCAGGCCATTCACCTTGAAGGTTTCCAAAGCAACAAGAACCACTGCAGAACATCAACGGGCACAGAAAGGAAGCTACTGGTGTCATGACCACTTCTGGGAGTGGGGAAAGTGACTCCAATGGAAAGGACTCTCTGGAACACTTTCTCCATGAAAGCCCTCCCCGCACCTGTAGCATCAGACACAAGCCCAAGCGTGGGCCACCCCATCTCTTCTGTGCCCCGGTGCACCCACTACTGCACCTACCGCATTCTGGGCCTCCCAGGGCCCATGCAGGAGACATGGGTTCAATCCCTGGTAGGGAAGATCCCCTGAAGCAGGAAATGGCAACCCACTCCAGGATTCTTGCCTGGGTAATCCCATGACAAAGGAGCCAGGCGGGTTACAGTTCATGCGACTAAACAATAACAAATTCAGTCTTCCTCTATGACACCGGGTCTGGTCTTTATCTTCTCTTGCATGTAGGCCTGACACTTGCTGGACCCATGTTTTCTCTGGATGGGCCTGCACATAGATGGAATGGACGCTGTAGCCTAGAAGTGACTGCCTGCTCTTTCTTAATAACCTCTGCTCTTACCACAGTACCCTGCTTTGGGCCCAGTTCTAGTTAATCTTGAAGAAGGAAATGGCAACCCCCTCCAGTATTCTTGCCTGGAGAATGCCATGGACAGAGGATCCTGGCAGGCTACAGTCCATGGGGTCACAAGAGTCAGACACGACTTGGTGACTAAACCACCAACCACCACCTAGTTAACCATTTGGTTTACTTTTGTATCGGCCTTTCATTATATGATATTCTGGAGTCTGGCCATCATGATAGCTTATCTCCAGAGATGGTGACGATCAATGCCTTCCCTCCCTAAAATACACACATCATCCTTGCATCATGAGGTGCAATCTTATTCTTTACCCTGCTATTTGTGTTGGCCCTGGTGATGGGATTAACTGACAGAATGTGGCAAAAAGGATGTTCTGGGACTTCCAAGGCTGGGGAGTAAGAAGCCTTGCAGCTTTTGCCTGGGTGTCTTAGAATGCTTGCTCTGGGCAAGTCAGCTGCATGCTGTGAGAAGCTCAAGCGACATCAGGACTCAGGTTGACAGCCTCAGCTGAACTCCCGGCGGACGGGCACAACTGACTGCCAGCCACGTGAGAGAGCTGTCTTAGATGTCCAGTTTAGTTGAGTCTTGAGATGACTCCAGCCCCCAGTGACATCTGACAGCAAGCTCATGAGCGATTGCAACTGAGAACTTGCTCAGGAAGCCCTATCAACCCACAGAACCATGTGAGATGATAATAAATTGTTTCAAGCCACTGGTTGGTGGTTTTACAGGACAGGGAAGCCTGGTGTGCTGCAACCCACAGGGTCACAGAGTCAGACATGACTTACGACTGAACAACAACAATTGATAACCAAGTCATCTGAAATAAAGAGGGATTACTTCCAAACAGGGAGAATGTAACTTCTCTCTGTTCAACCCCGATGGTGCAAGAGCAATGCCCACTTCTCACTGAGCGCTCGTAAAAGCCTGATGAGTGAATACACCAGCAAACAGTTAGCTGGAAGGACAAAGGTGGTACCAGCCAGCCTGTGAGGTCCCTGATGGCGTCTTTGTCCTTTCCAGGGCACCGAGTGCCAGGCACTGCCTAGAGGAAGTGTCTGAGCACTGAGAGTGGAAGTGAGGCACAACGCTTACCCCTCGCTGCCTCTGCTTTATTTTTTATCAACGATCATGTGTCAGAGATGACTTAGATATGGCTGAGTATATCTGAGACAGTATTAGGTTTAAGAAAGAACCCACACAACAGATTAGATTACAAAATCTGTTTCTGTAGCTTTGTTCAGGAATTCTCATTAGGCACTGCAAATACTAACCTGCACTAGAGCATTCACAGCCTACCTCTCAGGGTTTCCTTCCTTCTCATTCCTCAAACCACCTTTTGATGTGCCTTCTTTACCAATACAAATCACCGTTCCTTCTGTGTCTGCAACCCTCACATACACATCTTCCACGTGTACCAGGTAGTGGGTCATTTCTCATCTTTTATACTAGAAATACCTGCTCCCAGATGCTGGCTCCCCTCTTTTAGCACCTTAGTCCACGTTGGGAAGGCAATCCCCAAAGTGGAATGAGCACCAGACTGGGGGCTTGCGAATGTAAAGACTCAAAGCTCCAAATTCTACTTGGCCATGAACTGATGGGATAGACTTAAGCCCCCATCGGACCTGTTTTCTTCCACAGGAAATGAGGGGCTGGGCCAGTGTTGGGGAAAGTCTGTAACTGCTCTTGTTGCGACCTCAACCCCCCTCCTGCTGTCTGTTGAGGTTTTTCCCACTGGCCCCACTGACCACTGCATCTCTCTCTATCACTCCTGTTGTGGGCCATGGATGACTCAGATGGTCAAGAATTGCCTGCAATGCAGGAGATTCAGGTTTGATCCCTGGGTCAGGAAGATCCCCTGGAGAAGGGAATGGCAACCCACTCCAGTATTCTTGCCCGGAGAAGTCCATGGACAGAGGAGCCTTGGGGGCTACAGTTCATGGGGCTGCAAAGAGTTGATTACAACTAAGCAACAACTTCTTTTCATTCAGGTTTGTGTGCTTTGAAAGAAGAGGGTTTTTTTTCCCCCCTAATAAGCATCTATGTCATACACCTGTGTTATTTCCCTGTCTTCATAATAATGAGAAGAACAGACTCCATCTGTCTGAAGTCTGGAAGCTGGTAGCCAGCTGGTAGCTGGCTATTGCTGCTGTGCTACACAGACTGCCCTGGGGGCATGAGGTCTTAGTCACCATACCTAATTTCCATTCCACCGCAAGTATCTCTATCTAAAAGGACAGAGAACCAAACCTGACTGCAGGAACTAGAGTCAGGAAAAGCTGCTGTCTCTCAGAGAACAGTATTTATTCGATTGAATAAGAAATCAAGCAATAACAAGAAGTAGCCTTTTACAGAGCCATCTCTCCTGATTAAGCCTTTCCCAGCTGAACAAAGTTTTTTGGTTGCTGCTACCATTTAGAATAATGTTTTCCAGGCTTAATTTTAGTCTTCACATTTAGTTTTCATACTTTTTCATCATGTTTGATTACTCAAACAAAACTCACTTTTGCCTTAACTTTGTGCTTTATTCTCACAAACACTTCAGTGAGAAAGAGCTAAGCCTTCTCCTGGGCTGTGTGTCCTCTTACTGAAGTGGAGATGTGATGTCTGGTTATCTTGGTGCAGCACAGGTGCAACCACTGCCCCGAGCAGGGTCTGAAGCCAGAGAAAAAGGCCTGGAGGTAGGAGCCCTCGAGTCCCTGATGCTAAAAGCATAGGTGAGCACTCACTAAGTCACAGGGTCGCTTTCAAAGACATAGCCACAGATGAGAGGAGGACAAGGGGCGCCCATGAGGCTCTCTCCTTTCCCTTCTGCGAGCAGCGCCCTGCCTCCTTACCTCGGGCACTGGAAGGGGCAGAGGTAATCATCTGGGATGGTGCTGAGTGAGTGGAACTCAGGCTGGAGGAAGAAGGGCTTGCCTGGGACGAGGACAGAACAGAGACGTTGGTGACTGAGCCCTGGTACCTGGGGTTGGGATACGCGAGCTGCAAAGGGAGAAAAATTAGCAGGATAGAGGTCCAAACGGCCAGGATGGTAGGACTGGCCCAGATTGGCTTCTTCGTGCCACCAGGTGCCCAGATCCAGCGTCTGATGCTGTACCCTTGCCCTGATGAAGGCCAGGCTGATGGCCAGCACTATAACCCCGATGGTACAGGGCTGCTGGGTAGACTCTAGCAATGGTACCCATGGAGGAGACTGGACTGAGCCATTAGGAATGCCAAGTGGGAGGGCAATTTGGCAGAGAAGCTTTCCCGTGGGATCTCTAAGAGCAGCCAGGACTAAAGGCAGATTTCCTTCTTGGGAAATTAGGCCTGGGAAGTGCAACACGGGAGGTGTGGAGGGAAGGCCATTCTGCTAGCTCTGGGTGTTCTGAATTCAGAAACTGGAGAACCAGGCAGCAACGCCAGTCCTCAAGCCAGACCAGCCAGCAGAGAGCCGCATCCTCCAGGTGCGGGCCCTGGCCTGCTCTTCCTGGGCCGCGCTGGTACCTGCATGTGGTGGTACAGGTCTTCGGGAGCCTCGCCCATGGAGCTGTCGCCCAGCATCACCACGTTTCCAGCCTCACTAGATGCGTGTGAAGACAGGGAGGATGATGAATGGCGGCCGGTGCCCATCAAGTTCATGGGGCTGCGGACAAGAGCGGGAGACGGCCAGGAGTCAGGGCTGGAGCTGAGGTGCTTCGCTAGATGGCGGGGGCAAGAGTCATGGGTGTGTGAAACAGTCATCCCCAAGCCTCAGGCTCTCTAGCTGGGGAGATTCCACAGCCAGTGTTCATGCCTGTCTGAGGCCTGGAGCCATCCTGAACCCCACCCTGCTGCTCGGGGGCCCCTGGTCTGGGAGGGCCAACAGTACCAGGCAGAGCCTTAGCCTAGAGCTAAATGGTTTATGGCCACTCAGTCTGATGACATCAGCAGTGTCTCAGGAGGAATGAAGGAGACCCACTGAATCAGGTGAAGGACCCCAGGTCTTCCTAGCCACGGGCTGTGTACTTAAGCCGGCGCCCACCCTGCACTGGGATCTGCTCCTAGCTCAGGGTGTCTTCCTGACTTGGGGAAGCTGTTATAGCAGCTGCCTGTGAACCATCTGCTGACCTCCTTCCACGGCTGTGGCCACAGGCTTGCCAGAAGTTTCTGTCAATTCTAAGCAGCTCCCCCCATTTATTTGCTCCTTCTCATTTGCTGAGTGCCCACCCTTTGCTGACTTGCTGGTCACAGTGGAAAACCTACCTCAGTGAGGGCCCCTCTCCAGGGTTTTCGCTTGCCTGGCCTTCCTGCCCTGGCAACCTGGAGCCTCCCTGCAGAGTCCCGTAACAGGCCTGCTGAGTGCAGAGCAGGCACACCTTGATGCCTTCACCACCATGCTGTTCTTCCTGAAACCCAACTGCGGATCCTCGTTCCCCTGGGATCAGGTCCCAAGGCCTGAGTGAACAGGGCCCATCCAAAGAAATCCTGGCCCCCTTCCAGGCCCTGGAATCCTGCACTCCAGCCACCTGGCTCTACCTGCAGTGCTGACCACACTGGCCTGCGTGAGGATCCTGAGGTGTCTGCACGTTTGTGACTTTGCCTGAATCTTGCTCCGTCATCTTCCTGACACCAGTTCTTCTCCACCCAGCAAACTTCTACTCACCCCTCAGGACTCAGCCCGATGCCCCATGTACGCTCCTTGGTCCCCCTGGATGACCAGATGCGGAGTGCAGATCTTGTGGCAGGAGCTGTGTGTTTTGCGTGCGCATGGGTGAGGGGCACGTGAGTGCACACAAGCAGTGCTCTGGGCGCCCTCGCTTTGATCTCAGGCATCCAGACTTGCCTCTGTGGAGGGGCCCGCCTCGGCCCTAAGGCCATACCTGTGCCGCTGGGTCATCCTGACGTTCTCTGGCTCATGGGGCTGTGGGACGCCAGGACATTTCCCCGTGGGGTGCTGGTGCCTGAACACGCAGGACTTAGCTTGTCCAAACCCGGAAACTCCTGTTGAGACATGAGCGCCCCTTCATAATAAATAATTGGGAATAAATAAGTAATTGGTAGCTCAGACGTTAAAGAATCTGTCTGCAATGCAGGAAACTCAGGTGTGATCCCTGGGTGGGGAAGATCCCCTGGAGAAGGGAATGGCAACCCACTCCAGTATTCTTGCCTGGAGAGTCCGAACGACAGAGGAGCCTCGTGGGCTACAGTCTATGGGGTCACAAAGAGTCAGACATCACTGAGTGACTAACTTTCACTTCACTTTTTTTTTCCCCAAGTAATTAAGGGGTAAAAGAGAGGAGGCAGGCTGGTAGCCAGAATATAAAAGGAAAAAAAAAAAGAATCATATACTATTGGCTGAACCTAAACTACTGGCTTCTTATGGGCAGTGACCCCATCACGACTAAAGTACCCTCCTAACCACAACACAGCCTAGACCAGAGGCCATGAGGCGTAGGTGGACCCCTGAGAGCACATATGGAGCAGGCTGTGGAGTTGGTCTGAGTTCATAAAATGTGTTAATAGGCTTTCTCACTGTAGAAAAAGTGGAAGAAGAGCTGGGCAACAGGAGAGGAAGAGCTGGTGATCACCCGTCAGGCAGTGGGCACCTCTGACGTAAGGACTGGCGTTTTACTGGACTGCTAAATGGCCCCACTCTTAGTGACCTTGGTTAAGTTGTCTGTGACACAGTCTATGGGGTGTCAGGACACAAAATCCTGATGCAGATAACTGAAAAACAGCACACTTCTATCTTAGCATAGTTAAATTAAGTACGTAGACATCTTGGCAGAAATTTTGGTCCCAAATCCTCCTAGGGGACAGCACATTGGTTTGTGTCATTATTTGAAACTCTGAGGCAACAAAGCACAACTGCTCGAGTTTCCAGAAGCCCTTCACAATCTGTGGTCCCCACGTCCACTGGGGATGTTTCTGACTTGGTCTGAAAGAGCAGGAAGTTTTCCACCTGCTTCTTTCAAAGCATGTAGAAGGTGGAACTGCGCTTTTGCAGCTGGACAGGACAGTTCCATGTGTGCCTTGGAGACCCTGAGATATGTGAGGAGCGTTCTGTGCTTTTTCCTGCAGTGACCTGACAGCTTGCACGCTAGGGAGCTCCCACTCCCCCAGTGGCCAGGTTCTAGCTTGCCTGAGTCACCTGCTATGATGGGGAAGTTACATACAGAGACCAGAGGTTTGCACTCAAGACTACCTAGGGACGTCCCTGATGGTCCGCAGTTAAGAATCTGCTTTGCAGTGCAGGGGACATGAGTTCAATCCCTGGTCTGGGAACTAAGATCCCCAGTGCTGTGGAGCAACTAAGCCTGCGCACCGCCTCTGCTGAGCCCACGTGCTCCGGAGCTTGTGTGCCCCAACTACTGAGCCTGCATGCCACAACTAGACAATCCATGTGCTGCAGTGAAGATCCCGCAGGCCCTAACCAAGACCCAACTCAGCCACAGGGAAAATAAAAGACCACCTGAGCCCTACTCTCGGCCAGCTAGCGTTCCCTCCAAGACCCCTGGAAGGAGACCAGTCTTGGATACAGGCCTTGCTTCTGCTCATGTGCGTCAGTCCTTGGGTCAAACCCTGCCAGGGAGACCGAGGAGCCAGGTCAGAGTCAGGGAGACCTTCTAGGGCTTGGGCCAGCCCCAGGATCTGCCTGGGCCCTCGAAGAGAAGCCAGTACAAAAGTACTGCCACCCCAGGCTTTCTCAGGTGGGAGCCTGGGTCACCAGACAGGAGGAAGTGCAGGGGGGCGGACAGGGAGTTAAAGGGGAAGGGGATAGAGAGAAAGGGAGATGGACGAGAGAAGGCTGGTCCGGCTAAGCCTTACTTCTGTAGGTTCCTGGGATGAAAAGCATCCCTGAAGAGATTCCTGCATATAGGGCATACATACACTTTAGCTCTTTTCCTCCTCATGTGAAAACCTCTGTTCACCAGCACAGTGCACTGAAAAACAATTCTCTCTCCTGAATATGGGTCTTCCTTAAAGGGAAAGTGGATAAGGGGATTCTGGGCATTTTTCTCCTGCTTTGAGCACCCACCACTGCCTCATGCTGTTCTGTGGCAGGAACAGATCTTCCTTCAGTCTCGCCTTTCTCCACTCCCCTCCCCACCCCTTTCCTCTGACTTGCTGCACAGGTCCCAGGCCTGGAGGAGGTGACACTGGTTAGACTGCAGCGGGGCCAGGTCAGGGCTCAGCTTACATGGTAGAGACTGGCCCTCATCATCTGGAACTGATCAATCAGCTTCTTATGCAGAGGGCGCATTTCTGGGTGCACAAACTTCTCATGAACTGCCAGCCCGACTCCAAGGACATGGACCTATCAGGGCGATAAACAAGGCCATGCTGTTAGCGCGGCAGCAGACAGTGGGTGCTGCAGCTATCCTGTGGTGCCTCCACACAGCTCTGGCAAGGCATACCTGCTCCTGCATGAGTTCCTTGAGCTGAGTTATCTTCTCAGCATCTCCTGGGTGCTTGGTGATGTAATCTTTATCAAAGAAGGCCTGTGAAAGGAAAGGTCAAGTCTGGAAGACTTCCAGGGCGACCACTCAGTCTGAGGTGCCACCTGGAAGGCATCTGGGTTGCCTCCTAACAGGTGCACACACCAACGCTCCTCTAGCACAAACTGCTGAACCTCCTGCAAACACACATGTGCTTTTTATGTCTAAGGAGGACTGAACGAGGCCAAGTAATCTAAACCTGAACGCTGGTCCCAACTGGCTTGGGCAGGGCAGGCAGGGCTGGTGGCCAGGATGAGGGGCTTAGTCTCTCAGCCAGACCACAACTCGCTCCTTGTCAAGGGCTGGGCTCTAGGGCAGCTCAGCTGGGCTCACGGAAGCTCTAGGGCGCCTTCCATGATCAGATGGATTACCCATTCTGTCAGAGTTCAGAGAATAAAAAGGAAGAAAAGTTCCCATGGGAGAGCTGTAGCCATGGAGACAGGGAACAGTGGGGAGCCTAAAGCCTCACCCCTGGTGCTCAGATGGTAAAGAATCCACCTGCAGTGCAGGAGACCTGGGTTCAGCCCCTGGGTCAGGAAGGGCTCCTGGAGGAGGGAATGGCTACCCACCCCAGTATTCTTGCCTGGAAAATCCCATGGACAGAGGAGCCTGGGGGGTTATAGTCCATGGGTCGCCAAGGATCGGACATGACTGAGCAACCAATACACACTATTCAGGACCAGGCTCGGTCGGCCGAGCCACGGCCGGGGAGGGCGTGCCGGGAAGGCTGCCTTCAGAGGCGGGGCCCTCAGGAAGGGGCACTGAGAGCCGCGCCCCTGGCCGGGCCTGGCCGGGCCAGCTTACCTCCTGGTAGCGTGCGACGCCTCCGTTGACAGCAGCGTCGATGACGCCATTCAGGCACATGCTCAGCAGGTTGATGTTGCCGTGCACCTGCTTGTGCTGATACTGGCTGATCAGGGCCCGCAGCTCCTGGTTCTTGTTCTCAACCACTTGGATGGCATTCTCCAGGGGGCTCACCTCCACCTGAGGGCACACAGCACGTGGTGTCAGCCCAGGCCCAACGACAACCCCTCCGTCCGCACAGGCCTGACAGCACGGGGCTGTGACCCACCCCACTGAGCGCCTACTCTTGCTCCTGTGGGCCTGAGGCTCCCTGGGCCCTGATTTCCTCTTCTGATCTGTAGGCACTTGCAAGTACAGTGAATAGAAAACAACATCAGTTCTGAACGCAGAGGTCTCTGGCTTCCTGAGCTTCAGGGAATAGTTTCTGCATTTGTAAACTGGGGGAACATAAATGCCTGCTGCCTAGGGGTGTTGCGGAGATTAAAGGAGAGAAGGAAGGTGAGCAAAGCCTCCAGCACAGGACTGCCTGGGGTGGCTGAAGCACTCTTTCTCTCTTCTTCCTCAGAGAACAGCCCCCCAAGCAAGGGCTGAGGAAGCACTGTGAAACCAGCCCCTTGGAATCGTTTCTCACCAGCTCCCTCCTCTCCACTTCGAACCACCGAGAGATGCCCGGCAAGCTGTGGGTCAAGGTCAGCTGGTGCGCTCGATCCACAGGCTCTGCGGGGAGGGTACAGGCAGGTTCAGGCATGAAGCGATTCTCCCCACACCCCACCTGCCCACGGGGCGTCACTGATGAGCTCCCGAGAAACCGGGGCCGGCCTCAGCCCCGCGGGAGCACTGGCCCTGCTCCCCTAGGTGCATTCACCTTGAATTCATTCTCCTTGTCCTTGGGGCCTTTGTGGAAAGGCCGGTCGTACCGGAACCTCCTGACGTTGTTGACGCGGTAGAAGCTCTTCACGCGGTCTGGGACCCTGTCCATCTGCAGGACATCCACGTACTCTGGGATGGGTGTCACTGCATAGATCTGCAGGTCTGGGCAGGAAGTGAAGGGAAACCGGACATGAAAGAGAGACTGACCTCAGTGGCTGACCCTTGTCACTCCCGCCAAGGAAGAGGAGACCAACAGAGCCCTTCAAAGAGCAGCAGCAGCATTTCAAAGAGCAGATGGGACTAAACACGGTTTGGTTGACTCTCCCTACCCAGCCCCACCCCGCTCCAGCAGTGAGTGCCCAGAGCTCTCAGCCAAGGTGAGGTGTCGGCAGCCAGCAGTTCCCTAGTGCCCCTTTAAGAAGGAAGGGAAAGGGGTCAGGAGGATACCCCATAGGAACGAAAAAGGTGCAAGGGCTTAGGCTGGCCCACTGCAGGTAAACTGCACAGTCTTCACTGCCAAACAACATTTTAACAAGATATTCTTTAGGATCTTTGTGGAGAGCAAACATGGGCGTCTGCCTGCCCTCCTCTGTCTTAAAGAGATATGGACTAGCTTGCCACAGCCACGGTGACTGCCATGGAAGCTGAGTACGGGGAAGGAGGGGCAGGCTGGTGTTTGCATTCAGACTTCCAAGTGCCCCCAGGACCACAGGAATTCCCCATCTCCTCCCTGACCCCCTCTGCCCCATCCCCTGTGCCTCATTCCTGACAAAGGCTCGAGGTATCGACAGACACACGTGGGAGTGGAGCATCCCTGTGGATACTGGGAGAATCCACAGTGTGTGCACTGGGCGCCAGGAGACCCTTCACGTGCAGGGTGGGGACTAAGGTGCTAGCAGTGGCCCACCAAAGGGATAAAAGCTAGCTGATGACCGGGCCCCCCAGGCTAAGGGCATGCCCCCGCCTCCTCTGTGAGGCTCAAGTGCCCCGTTAAGGGTCGGTGAGTGATGTGACCCTCTGCTTTGGGACCTGGGGGGTAACCTGGCTTGTACGGCCAACAGCGTCACAGAGGGGCAACCGACTGGGTGGGCTTCCCCTCCCATGGTCCCAGCCCTCCTCCCCTCCGTGGGTCAAAAGATACACTGGGCGTCGCACTGCAGGATGGCATCGTCAGGGTGGTTGGGGTGCTGCATGGCGACGGCCTGCGGGAACTCGCTGAGCATCCTCTGCTGGAAGGCCTCCAGCCTCTCGTAGTCGTGGCCCCGGCACACGTACTCTTTGTTCTACCACAGAGGAGAGAGCACATGCCATGTCTCGTCTGCCCACCCTCAGCTCCTCAACCTGGGAGCCCCTGGGGCAGGCCTGGGGCACAGCACTCTGCTCTCTACACTGCCCTAAGGGAAACCATGGTCAAGAAGGGTGAGGGACAGCAGTGGTGTGGTGTGGTGTGGCAGCTGGGGTGGAAGCTGCAGGAAGCTCGTGGCGGGGGGGAGGGCTTTTCACACGGGAAGGGACGCTAGTGGGGGAATGGGGGTGGGTCCTGGAAGGTCCACCTGGGTCAGCGGAGTAGGTCAGGGGTCAATCTATGTGCATAAAGTGACAACCAGGGCAACAAGCCAAGACAGGAAAAGGCACAGCTAGAAGGACGGTGCTTGTGGAGCACTGGTGGAAGGCGACGAAGGGGTTGCTGGTGTGTGTCCACGAATACCGCTATGGGAGCCACCAGATAATTTACAACAGGAAGGCGATAAGATGTGTGCTTTTGTAGGATGACTTTTGTCAGCTGGGAGAAGCAGTCTAAACGCTGCCCAGTGCCTCGTGGGCATTTATCAACTCCTCTAGCAGCATTTCCTCTGCCACTGTGTCCGCGACCATCATTCCAACTACACACTTCTTAAGACTTCACGTTATGTCGTGTTTGGTTTGGGTTAGGTCTCAGTTTTCCTCTCTGCGGACTGAAGGCACCCTGAACCCTTCTGCTCTGCCTGCTTCACGGCTGGTCCAGAGTGCGTGGCTGGAGGGGGCTCCTCGGAAGCCCTCTGGTGACCTCTGTCTGCCTCACCAGATTCACTCTGACAAATGGTGTTAGGCATTGATGTGTCTTCAGAGGGAGGAAGAGAGCAGTTCCACAGGGCCAGCCCTATGCTTCTTGGTAGAGGAGTTATCACAGGCGAAGCCGTGGGTGACCTCAGCCTTTTTTAGAAAAAGTTTTTTATTTTGTATTGGAGTGTAGCCAATTAACAATGTTGTGACAGTTTCAGGTGGACAGTGGAGGGACCCAGTCATACATAGACACGCATCTGCTCTCCCCCAAGCTCCCTCCCATCCAGGCTGCCACGTAACATTGAGCAGGGTCCCTGCGCTATACAGTATAACCGCAATCTTTCTGGAAGAGGATTGTTGCCCACTTTTCACTTTTTCTCTTACAAAGGGAGAACTCAGGTAAGGTTTGGCCACATGTCCAGATGGATCAGAATGCAAGGGCAACAGTGGAAGGAAAGTCAAGGTCAGGGGAAGCAGGCTGGCCTCCCCAGTGGAACAGACCAGTAGTCAGAGGACAGAGACGTTTACAAGCTCTTTGCTTGATAAGTAGAACTGACAAAGAAGGTTAATTGTGAAGAACTGGCCTTTTCATGCAAAATGTACAATCCTCGTCAGTGTCTGTTCATGGGTAAAATGAAGAGAAAAAGAAACTCCCCCAAGACGGGAGGGCTGGATGTTTTCCTGTCTCCATGCAGATTAGCAGATAATCACATTTGTGAAGCAACACGGGCAGATGGTCCAGAGGATTCAAGCTGACAGAGCTGGAGTAATAGACGGTCTCTGTGTTCAGGGAAGGTCAAAGAGCAGCCTAGTGCTCCGGGGAGGACCCAGCAGGAGAATGGTACAGCCATTGACCTTGAGGCTAGCTGTTGGTTTCCAGTCTGCTCAGGCGAGGGTCCCGGCAGCCCCACGTAGTATGGATCTGGCTGCCACTGCTTACCTCTCTGTCCTTACCATTTACAAGGCGAACGGCTATCTCTGCTGGCCTTATTCCCTCTGCTCTAGATGAACTGAGCAGCTAAGGGAATGGGGACAGCATGCGGCCAGGCCAGGCAGACCTGTATGCCTGCAACATAGCTCCTGGTGTGGAGATGAGGATGGACTGACGGGTGACGTTTCCTGGTTATTCTTCCTCTATCACTGGCACTCTTGAAACCACGTTTGAATATTTAGACTGTAACTGGCTCAGATGCAGGTTTTATGCCAGGTCCTACCTGTCAGAAAGTTCTCAAGAGCCCTGAGACACCGATGCTCCTTGTGACGTGAGCATGGGGGGTTGGAGCCAGGTGGAACCATGTTGGAGACTTCCTTGCTTGACAGGGACAGAAATGGGGCACACCAGTGCTTGATTTTGTAAGAGCCAAGACAACGATGTTTTGGAGTAAAATCTAGTTAATTTCATTACAAATCGTGGGACTAAACAAGGAGAGTAAAATGGCAATAAAGCATAACTTGCAAAGATAAAATGAGAAAAAAGTAAGTTATAAGACTAGAATCATTAGCTTACTGAAGGGCTTTCTATAGATGCTTTTGGTTCTGAGAAAGAGTCAGTCACTCAGCTATGTCTGGCTCTTTGCGACCCCATGGACTGTAGCCTGCCAAGCTCCTGTGTCCATGGCATTCTCCAGGCGGAATACTGTAGTGGGAAGCCATTCCCTTCTCCAGGGATCTTCGCGACCCAGGGATTCCTGCACTATTGCTTCTTCTGCTGAGCTCTACCCCCAATGCTGCTGTATGATCTATAAAGATGGGGCGACAAACACACCCCGTCTGATAAGCCTGGGCTGGATGGTCCTAGAGGGTGAAGGAGGTCCAGCAGCCTGCGGGGAGCCTCTGCTGAGGCACATTCTGCTACTAGCAACCCTTCTGTGAACAGAATCTGAGCCTTCTGGGGATCACAGTCAGGCAGGGTGTGTTTGCTGTCTCTGTCACTATTACTAATTCCTGCAGAAATCATTTTTCTTCTTAGCCTAGACTAAGTACTGCCCAGGAAATGTGCATGTTGACCTGCCTTATATCTAAAATGTGGTCAACCACACTCTTTCACTTAGCAGACTGGCTTCTTTTTAGAAGAAGCCATTAAGTTCTGCTGACCTTCAATGAGATACCAAGCTTATTACTGCTCATTGGCTAAAGCAATTTCTCCAGTAAGATAGGATCCCAAGAACATCAAAGGAATCCTATGAATTTGCCTAGCAGCTTCTTGAAACTTGTGGACACTGAACCTTAGTATGATATTGGAGCTGGGGACAATCAGAGCTAATCCTAGGTCTCAAATGCAGCCTCTGGGTCCTTCCATCAGCAAGGCTTCATTTAGGTCATCTGAGAACAGCTACTTGTGGGCTACAGCCTACAAGCCCAGGCTGACTCCTCCTGGAGCCTCTGGATTGTGCTAAATAAAGACAAAAAACAATCACAACTGTTCAACTGGTGTCAGTATGTCTGTGCTCATGCAATCCCTCCACTCTATTTATATCCCTGCCTAGCCTTTCCAGCAGTGGTGGAGCAAAATGGCTGTAGTCACCATGGGCCAGAGAACTGGCTGCCTTGGAAAGGCCTTCTTCCCAAGCCAAACCCAATGTTTGGTTTGCTCCACAAACCCCAGGAGCAAAAGGGACTATCCTCAAAAGGGAGATCTCTCAACTCAGTGATTCTCCACCCTGACTGTGAAGCCTACTACTGAGGTCAGGGCTGTACCGATGTCCTGTCTGGCAGAGAATAGTCACAACGGAGGATCCCGGGCCCTGGAAACAGAAGGTGGAAGATTTCTAAACATTATCTATGGGATATTCTCAAACCCTGGTAATTTCCTGCAGGATGTTGGTTGATTTGGTAAGAAAACCACCCTCATATATTCCAGGTAGCTGCAAAACAGTGTAACTGCAGAGAGAAGAGTCTAAAGTTGGTACCCAGTTCAGTCAAATAAAGCCAAACACTCTGGTCAGTGCTTCATAAGAAACTATTCAGTGCAATAGGAAAAAAAGGTTAAAAAAGAAAAAAAAACCAAACAGATTATAAATTATGTGTAAAATATCATAGAAGTTCTCGTGACTACCTGAATGGACTCACCCGAAGGAAGAAAGGAAACTTCCGGCCATAGAAGCCGACCCGGAAGAACTCGGGCTCCAGGCGCTGCTGCTCCATGATGTTGTCGTAGTAGCTGGCCTCCATTTTCTGTGAACGAGAAAGGCAGTTGCCTGCAGGATGGCTTGACTGCTAGTGCTGTGTCCAAAGCAAGTTATCCCAGGCCTAAGCAAACACTGCCTTTTGGAAAGAGAACGTGGTGACTCAGTCTAGATAAAAAGTGAGTCCCTAGCCACGACCAACCCCTCGCCAGGGAGCTGCCAGATGGAAAGGAAGCCTTCCCTCCCCATCATCACCTGGAGGTGGGGCAGCCCCGAGAAGCTGCTCAGACTCTTCTGCCCAGTGAGCAGACTCAGCCCCACACAGGCTCAGGCTTCCTGTACTTTCAGGGGCACACGTTTAACATGGACTTCCTCTTTTTTGTTCAGGAATTTCTGGTTTTGATGATACCCATTACAGCAACTGACAGTAAGTATTGCCATCAGGTGACACCATCAGTCCAACTGCACTGCTCCAGTTCATTTACCATCTGAATCAAGATGCTAAAATGAGGGAGCCTTTGTTACCAGTCACTGTACTGGTCCCAATTTCAGAGATTTTAAACTTTAAAAGTGGAACTACTATCCATGATGTCTGGCATTACCAAGGTTGGTAAGTTTTTTAGTCTTGGCTGACCTGGCTTCAGACTGAGAAAAATTCACTGAAATCTGACTGAGATGATGTCCCTAATGCATTCAATCAAGCCAGCCTGCCAGGGAGCACTGACCTTCAAAGACCAGAGCAAAAATGTACTGGTGTAGAACCTCATCTATTATACAGAGCCTGATCAGATGAAGCAACACACTGACAAGGGTGCAGGAGGTGGATGGACTGACTTCTCTTTGCCAAAGACTTAACCAGCTATTATGATTCAAAACCCAGCACCAGAAACAAGGAAAAATTTGGTGGAGACCTTCAAAGTCCATTTCACTTAATTTTGAATATTTTGCATCAAAGACAGGAAGAACTTTCTTTGCCTGGATGCTTTGGAGTGACCACAAGCCAAGGCAGGGAAACGCTAAGATAAGGCATATCTGAAGGAAATTATTTCAGGAGAAGCTTCTTCTTGGAGTTGGACTGCCACCTCCTCCTTGGACCACCCCCATCCATCCTGCATATGCTGTTGCTCCCTTCCTTGAGCACCAGTGGCCCTTGGGGTCTGGACCACGCAGTCATCTGTCAGGTGTGTGTCTTGCGTCTTGAGAGCAGAACCTTGGCTTCTGCCTCTCCTGCACTGTCCACAGCACTCAGCCCAGTGCTGAGTTGCTCAGTCGGTGCTCCCTTAGAAGCTGGTGCCAGAAAAGCATGAGCACTGCCAGTCAGGGCTGGGGCAGGGGGAGGGGCGAAGCTCACCCGAATCCAGCTGAGGCTCTGATAGTCGTAGAGGCTCTCATACTGACACGCCAGCTCCCTGCACAGTGGGATCCCAAACTCCCAACTCTGCAACAGAAGCAGGAACGAGGCTTTAGCACCGCAGGCATCCTCAGAACGGTGCAAGCCTTGCCAAACATATCAGAAGGCACAACTAAAGGCCTCCAGCAACTCATATGTCACCAAGAACACATGCTTAGAACCAATTTGTGGAGAACACACAGAATTGTGGCACTCTGGCCCCGTGCAGAGCTTTCAGGTTTTTACTCAAATGTTTCCACCTCCAAGAGCCTCTTTATGGCTACCTTGCCAAGGACAAGCACCCACCCTATCTATTCTCTTTTCATTACTCTGAAGCTATCTTCTTTAAAAAAGCATTTGCTTTTAAAAATTGAAATATGGTTGATTTACAATACTGTGTTAGTTTCAGGTATAAAGTGATCAGTTATATAAATAAGACTATATACATACATATAAACACATACACACACATATATATTTTCCTTTTTAGATTCCACTATAGATTATTATATTGAATGTAGTTCTCTGTGCTATTCAGTAGGTCCTCACTGTTTATCTATTTTATACATAGTACTGTGTATCTGTTAACCTCAAACTCCTAATTTATCCCTCCTCCACCCTTTCCCCTGTTAACAATAAGTCTGTTTTCTATGTCTGTGAGTCTGTTTCTGTTCTATCAATAAGTTCATCTGAATAATTTCTTAGATTCTACACATAAGTGATATATAGTATTTATCTTTCTCTGACTTGCTTCACTTAGTGTGACAATCTCCAGGTCCATCCATGTTGCTGCAAATGGTGGTATTTCATTCTTTTTAATGGCTTAGTAATAGTCCACTGAATATGCCTACATACACACACCCTCCACACATCTTTATCCATTCATATACTGATGAACACTTTGGTCAGTTCAGTCCAGTAGCTCAGTTACGTTCGACTCTTTGTGATGAACACTTGGGTTGCTTCTATGCCTTGGCTATTATAAATAGCGCTGATATGAACATTAGGTGCATGTATCTTTTTGATTTCGAGTTATTTTCTTTTTTGGATATATGCCCAGGAGTGGGACTACTGGATCATATAACTAAAACGTACTCTGTCTTCAGTTTTTTAAGGAACCTCCATATTGTTCTCCATATTGGCTGCACCAGGAGTGTAGGAGGGTTCCCTTTATCCATACCCTCTCCAGAATTTATTATTTGTAGACTTTTTGATGATGGCCATTTTCACCAGTGTGAGATGATACCCACTGTACATTAAGTCATGATTTGCATCTTTTTTTTAATTTTTATTTTTACTTTATTTTACTTTACATTACTGTATTGGTTTTGCCATACATTGCATCTTTACTAATTAGTGAGGTTAAACATCTTTTCATGTGCCTGTTGGCTATCTGTGTGTTTCTTTTGGAGAAATGTCTATTTAGGTCTTCTGCGCATTTTCCATTGGGCTGTTTGCTTTTTTGATATTGAGCTCTATGAGCTGTCTGTACACTTTGGAAGTTAAGCCCTTGCCAGCTGCATAGTCTGAAATACTTTCTGCCAGTCCACAGGTTATCTTTGTTTTGTTTATGGCTTCCTTTCCTGTGCAAAAGCTTCTAAATTTGATCAGGCCCTATCTATTTTTGCTTTTATTTCTTTTGCTCGAGAGACTGATTGAAGAAAACATTGCTACAATTTATGTCAGAGAATATTTTGCCTATATTCTCTCCTAGGAGCTTTATGCTGTCACGTCTTACATTTGAATCTTTAAGCCATTTTGAGTGTATTTTTGTGCGGGAGTGTTCTAACTTCATTGGTCCCCATGTGGCTGTCAAGCTTTCCCAACACCAAATTGCCAAAGAGACTGTCTTTTCTTCATTGTATGTTCTTGCCTCCTTTGTCAAAGATTGATTGACTGTTGGTATATGGGTTTATTTCTGGGCTAAGAGGTATTTATTTTTATGTTGTGCTAGTCATAAGTAGATGAAACGCTGCATGAGGGCAGGGACTCTGTCTATATCCTTTATCTTCAGAGCCTAGAACCAGGCCAGGCATGAGCAGGTATTCAATCAAGATTTATTTAATGAGTTAATGAAGGAAATAATGACTTTTAAGTTAAGATGATTTAACCTTAGAAAAAGTATGGAAGCTAAGAAGGAAGTAGCTACCCAAGGACTTGGCAGTAGGTCCAACAATTTCCTTTATAGAAATATTCTACTGTTTAGAGTAGGCTTCAGATAATCCTTGTCTAATCAGGTCTCTGGCTGTTTCTGTGGTGTGGCTCCTATTATGGTGGCAGGCCCATCTAATGGCAGCTTTCACCAAGGGGCAATACTGTCCATTTCCTCCTCTTTTTAATATAGTGCTTTCTCTCTTAGGGAGATTGGGAATCAAAGGTTTACTTGGTATTTTAGACAGGCTCTTCTCCCCAACTTCTAAATACTAATTAAAATTTTTTATTATAGGAAAACTTTAAGCATATGGAACACAGAAGTATGAACCCCTAGGTACTCATAACCCAGCCTCAACCATGACCAACTCAGAGTCAGTTTTGTATCATTCACATCTCACTTACTCCTCCCTACAGTTTCGGAAGCAGATCTCAGACATCATGTAATTTCACCCATCAGGGTTTCAGTATGAATGTTTAATAAGGACTTTATTAAAAACATAGATTTGAAATAGTGTCAGGGAGAAGGACAACACTATTTTATTCAGGACTGTGTTTCCTAAAAAGAGCACATTATTTCTATCCTTTGAAGAAATTAATGCAATATGGATTGACCTGCAGGACCAATTAAAAATGTTGAAACAAACCAAAGAGAATTTTAAATAGACCCTGATTCTCTGCTCCAATACAGTTCCTCTGCCTCAGGGAGCTAGAAAGCCTCTTGTGCCCCCACATTGCAGCTTTAAAGGGGCATGTGTCTGTCCTCTCTCTGGATCCAAGTGCTGCTTGGGCAGGTTTTACTGAAGGGTCTGCCTGGCAGGCAGTTCCACAGAGCCTGGCTAAGCAGTGTGTGTGCAGACAGACAGCCAGCCTGCAAGGAGCGCCCCATGGGAAACTGCTCACTTAGGTGCTGACGGCCCCATGTGAGCCTCAGGGCACTCTGCCTACTGACTCAGCAGCTCCTAGGAAAGCCGATCTCCTCTCCTACAAGGATCAGTGCTTATCTGCCTCGCTGGCATCTCTGTCATTTGTAGCCTTGCTGCTCCAAGCCTGCACCCACATCCCACCCAAAGGGTGAGCTTTGAGGGTTGTGCTGGAATACTGGGGGTTCTGAGAGCAACCTCAGAGCACAGAGAGGGAATGCTCGGCAGGTATGGTGCGTACCATCTACCTCTTTTCTCTTGCCAGGAAGGCAGGAAAGCAGCCCACAACTCCTAACTGGTGTCTCAAATCCAGTCACTTCCACCCACCTGGGCAGACCTGTGTTTGTACATCCATGCTGCCCTCACTCACAAGAAAGGAAGCTGCACTCACTTGGCTCACTCTGTTCAAACTGAAAGGCAGGCAAAAGCCAGGACTCCAGACAGGCAGTCTCTGCCCTTCTGTTTACACACAATGTATCAGAAGTAACAGATCTGTCCTACCTTCCAAGGAGTGTGAGCAACAGCAGCCCTCGGCAGCAGAGTCGAAGCCCACCCCCACAGGGAGGGCTGGTTCATACCTGATGGTCTGTGTGCCAATAAGCAGGGGTTCCCTTCCTATCTGGCCCCTCTTCCCTGGGATGGACTGCCTCCCATCTTCTCATCTTCCCATCATTCTTTTAACTCCCATCTGGGCACACCCTTTGGAATGTCCCTCTCTCCTTGTCTGGCCTGGGAGAGCTGACCTCTGTGACCACAACCCAATTCACCTTGGCCCAGGTTCCTAGGCTGACCACCTTACCACTGGAGGGAATGACCCAGGGTGAAGTTGTGGCTATGAGATGGACTTCTGGTTCAGTCCTTCTAGATACTCAGGAGAGAAACGTGGGACCAAAGGAGATGGGGCCGTCTGTATGTGGTGGGTAACAAAGAGACCAGGAGGAGTGGAAGGAAAGTGGCTGTGAGGTGGGCTGTGCTAGAAGTGCTGAGGTCAAGAACCTCATTGCCTGCCCCAGCTCCCTTGCAGTCTTCTTTCTTCCTGCCCTCCTCTGACTGCCAAGCTCACTTTCCTCCTGGCACTGAGAACTGCATGGAAGCACTTTTTCTGTTATCAGCCAGGGTTTGCTTTTCTGGAGCCTTTAGAAAAAAAGCCCTGATGCTTTCAAGAGAATGGGCTGGCCCTATCCACTGACTCCATCACGTATGGAGGAACAGAAACAGAAAAGTCACACCTTCTACACAAGCCCAGGAGAAGGCCTCTGATAAATACCCTGTGAGGATGAGCTCATGGAAGGGCTCACTGAGTGGTCTGTACTGAGCACAGAAGCGGCTCCCCCAGCAATTCACAGCAAAGGCAGAAGGAGTGGGAGATTCCTGAGAAGGTGGCCTACAGAGCCTCTCAGTCCTTCTCCCCTTCCTGCTCATTCGCAATACTCAGCAGGCTTTGCATTACCCTCCCTTGTCCATGTTGCTGCTCTTGTGGTTTAGTTGTTAAGTGGTTTCTGACTCTTTTACAATCCCAGGGATAGTAGCCCATCAGGCTCCTCTATCCTTGGGACTTGCCAGGCAAGAATACTGCAGTCGTTTGCCATTTCCTTCTCCAGGGGATCTTCCCGACCCAGGGATCGAACCCATGTCTCCTGCCTTGGCCGGCAGATTCTTTACCACTGAGCCACCTGGGAAATCCTTCCCTTGTTCATACTTAGCGTTAAACCTGCTTTCTTATAGTGTGGAGTGAAAAGAGGACCATGAATGCTCAAATGATCCACAGGTAGGCTCAATCAGATAAGCACGGCTCTTCTCTGTGCTCTATGCTCATGGAAAGAAAAGAGACCTGATATACTAACAGCACTCCTGCACACTCGCACCATGCTTACGCCAGTGCCTCTGAGCTGGGAGGGCTCACTGGGCATATGGGTAGGTGGCAGTTCGAGGTGGACTGCGTGCCAGGAAGACAGGCCTACAAGCATGCTGGCATGGAGCCCTCAGTCCATTTCTGGACCAGCAAGGAGAGGATGCTCTGGGCTGGCTCTGTCGCTCAGTCATGTTTGGCTGGCTGAGAGCAAGACATGGATCTCCTTTCCGGGCTGGGTGGAATGAGAGCTCCTGAGATTTCAGACAGGTTCCTACTTAACAGTGCATTCCCTAATGTGGGTGGATGTTTTTGACAAACAGAAGTCTCCCATGCTGTGTAAACCTGATGAATGTTTTCTGAGTTATGGGCAAAAGGTATTAATGTTTTAATCTTTTTTATGATGAAATAACGCATTAAAAATTTTTTTTCATTCAAGTCTGGTGTTCAGCCACTATAGTTACCTGCAAGATCCTAGTTTAGCTTTCTAAAACGTGCTCAAAGCTGAGTAATGAGAGAACAGCTTCAACAAGTTACACCAACCTAGCCTTTCCAGTGTATGGGGCACACCCAACAGCAGGTGGTCAGAGGGCCCCACAAAGAACTCTTCAGAGATTGGAGCAGGATGGTAGGGAAGTTCCAAGGAAGTCTGAACCAATGCTGACAATGCCTGCTAATTCCAGAGAGTCAAGTTTAACAGGGGACAAGCCTGTGAGAGGAAGCTGGATGGTGTTGTAAGGAAGAGAGACCCAAGACAAGAACATGGACAGGAGGCAGTACGGGCCTCCTTCGACTGTGGTTAAAATCCATTCATTTTTATGGCTCACATTTTCTATGGTGGATCAGAATGCTACAGTAACCTAAGCAAATCTAATACACACAAGCAGGGGGCCCAGAAGCCTCTGACCTTGGAGCATTAGTATTCACAGATGTGCAAAGCTGGCATGTGGGGTTGTCTTTTACATCCTCAATTTGCGACTGGCTTCCGAGCCACAGAATTAAGCTGTTATTTTTTTCCCCAGAGAAAGTCATGCTGCCTCCAAATCCAATGCATGCACATGGGCACCCACCTCCTCACCACCCCTCACAGCACCCTCTGCAGCTGCTGCCACCCCTGCAGGGTGAAGGCGCCGCGGGGCCCAGTAGGGCCGAGGCGCTCGAAGCCTCGCCTGGGGACACCCACCTTGCCTTTGTTGAAGTAGTGGATGATCTTGCGGCACAGCCCCTCTTTCCGCTGCCACTCCGTCTGGGATGGGTAGTGGAGGAACTCCCGCAGGGGCCGCTCCTCCCACTGCAGCAGCTCGCAGTAGAGGAGCAGAGTGAACGCAGCTTCTGTGGGGACAGGCTCTAGCGAGGTCCTGGGGCAGCCAGGTGCCCGGGGACCCGGTGTGCACAGCCCAGCTCAGGGATGCCGACACCACACCTGAGAGAGGGGCTGTCCAGCCACCCACCAGCCCTTGGCCACAGCATGAAGGGACCTAGTGGACACTGTCCTTCCTCAGCCTGGTCACCTGCTCTGGGCTCTGGATAAGGTGTGGCTCAGGTACCCCAGGGTCACTGCACAGGCCGCTTTGCTCTGGGGCACACTGCCATGTCAGAGCGCGCTCCTGGGTTCCCTTTTGCTCAAGGGCTAGCGCTTCTTTCCCAGCCTTCTCAGAACTGGATCGGAGGGGTGAGCTCTGACAGGCTTTCCTCGGCCATCCCACAGCCAGCCTCCATACCTCCAGCTCCACTTTCTGACCTCAGCATGGCCCTGGGAATGACCTTTTCTCCTCCTCTTGACCATTTCTAAAGGGACCAGAGAGCAGGAGTGTATGGTGATAACTGTGTGAAGGGCTCCACTCATAGAGGAACCTACAGCTGATGCTGGGCCCAGGGCAGAGGACTGGTGACATCTCCCATACACATGAAACTGCTAGGGAGGGTTTATAAAACAGCTGTAGCTCAATACCATGGCTTCCTAACCCCAGCAGTGAGTCACACTGAATTACAGCTGCTGCTCTGGGTCCTCATCACACAGCCTGCTCCATCCTGTTCTATTTGTTTCTTTTTGGTGGGCATCTCCTACTGGCAACTTAATTAGCTTGAGCTTCTGCCTGGCCTTCAAGGCCCCATTCAAATCTGCTTCCCATGATCGTGTAGAATCTCTTTTCTAATTGTCTTGTGACCCACTTCCAGTTTTAGCCAGGCTTGCTTGCCCACAGCCTTTCCAGGCCCTGCTCACTTCTGCCTCTCCACCTACGCCCTGGCGACCAGCCCTCCTGCCCAGGGACGCACGTGACTCCTCACCGGAGCTGCGAAGCCCTTTCTGACTGTGGGGACAAGCCTGTGAGGCCTGCAAGTCCTCTCTGTGGAACTTAGGAAATCATGTGAAATCTTTTTCTTCCCTGTCAATATTCTTTTTAGATGTTATTCCTGAGGCCACCAGAAGCAAGGCTTAGCACCTTCTCTGTCCAAATCCCCAACCTAGCCTCTCAGTCTCATCCCAGTGCTCTAGGAGTTTAGTAAATGCCTCTACTGATCCATGGAACTTTTCAGTCTGTCACTTCACTGCTCCCTCAAAGGGTTGCTGGGATCACGGGTGGAAGTGGATGCAGAGGATGGCAGATTCAGCCCAGTCATTTCAGAGTTAATTCTTGCCAAGCTGTGTCAGAAAGGTGGAATCTCTGTGAAACACTCTCTAACATCTAACAGAAAATAGGGAAGGAGGTTTCTGCATTTCTACAAACTTATCTCATTCTAGTAACACTGTGGACAAGAGCAGCCTGAGTTTCCCGGCCTGTCGCACCACCTGTGGCTCAAGGGCTAAGATGTGGTGGCTGGTTACCATGGTGAAGAAGTAGTATTTTGGGGGGAACTGTGGCACAAGGCGATCACCCAGGGCATGTGTGGGTACACTTGTTTTCCTGACTCAGAGCAGCACTCAGTAAATAGTGTGACAGCTGTTTTTAAACTTTTCTTTTTAGAAAAGGCCTTAGTAATGGATGAAATTGTGATACAGTTAAAGGGCCCCTGTCTAGCCTGTCAGAAAGTCAGGTGCACACTGTCCATCCTCTCCACTGGGAGCTCAGTGTGGGGCTGCAGGGTGGCTGCAGGGGAAGAGCCCAGACCACAAGGCAGGTCTGCCAGCACGTTCTGGAGGCCCCAGAGTCAGGCGAAGAGCCTGGGCTGTCGCCTCACTCAGCCCAGCTGTGAGGTCTTCGGAAAGGCTCTGCTCGTGAGGAGCAACAAAGAGCTCAGGAGGTTCTGAACCTAGCTCCTGGGATCTGGAGGTCAGCCTCAGATGGCAGCAACAGGAGGCAAATGGAGTGGAAGAACCTCGGCAGCCAGGCACAAGGGCAAGTTCCCCCTGCTTTCTCTCCACCACACGTTACAAAGGAGTTGAGGGCAAGGGGTGAGGGGATGGGCATCGTGGGCACTGACACTCCGCTGACACCTGGCAGGCCCCAGCTCAGAGCTTTCCCCTGTCAGCTGCGTGTGTCTGTCCAGTCCTTTCCCGGGAGGAGGCCTGGGTCTCCCTTCCTGCTTACCTGTGTAGTTTTCTGCCTGCAAATGCATGTCACAGAGCTTATGGATATAGCGGATATACATCTCCTCTTTATTAATCTCCGATTTGTAGAAGTTCTGTAAGAGAGGAGGAAGTACACATGAAGGCGAGAGGGGATGCCCCCTCTGAGGCTGAGCTCCAGGCAGATGGCCAAAACCCTGGGAGTGCTGGACAGGAAGGAGACAGGCCGTGGGGGTAGCCAGTGCCAGAAAGAGAAGGGGCCAGTCATAAGGCACCCGCTGTTGGGAGCAAAACCTCTGGCAGGTCTGCAGGGGTCCTGAATGGTGAGAAAGGGGAAGAGTATCAGTGGTGGAAACGGGATGTCAAGGTTGGTGGGACCTTGCCAAGAGGCCAGGCCACAGCTCTGTCTGAGGAGCGGCTCACTGTATTCCTTTCCCGAGTGGGAATGTAAGTTTCCAGGGACAGGGTGATGTCCTGATGCAAACCCTTAGGCTTGCAGCCACGTATTGCAGAAAGGACAAGGCGATCCCAGGGCGGGACAGAAGCCACTCCATGAGGCAGAGAGGAGGAGGACCCCAGGTTCTCTCACCATCAGGTTAACAGTGCAGCCAATCTTCTTATTCTCTGTCTCCTCTCCTTTCATGCAATCCCTGGAGGGGAGAGCGAGGATGAATGTACCAAGTGGTGCCTCTGGGACAACAGAGAGACCTGCAGTGTCCCCGAAGCTTAAGTGTGTCCAAACCCCAGAGGAGGATGCTCTCCAGCAGAAACTTGTCCACAGATGGGGCTCCCTCCAGGCTCTGGACCCATTCCTAGGGCTCAAATATCTCTGTTCAGCTGGTGTCAGAGTACAGAGCCCAGAGGCTATATCAGGGCATTCAGTAGCACCTGCCAACGTCTTCAGTGCATAAGTATGTCAGTAAAGTAAAAGTTTAAACACTCAAGTTCCCTGAAGGGACCAGTGGTAAGAGCCCTCCTTAAAAAGCAGTTTTCATTTTGTAGGACAGTTTTTAGGAGAAGCCAATACACTCTACTCCAGGGACCTGCCTTCAGAACCTTGTAGCCCAGTACCCATGGCACAGCCACCACGTAAATCATCTCACTGACTTTTCTCCCTGTGGTGTCCTTCTTATGTACTAGTACTTGGAATCCCTTCCAACTGATAGGATTTAGGGGTAGCTTCAGCCAGGCTGAGCTGCATTTTTGCTGAACAGGCTTGGGTGCAGGAGGGGTCACAGCTGGCCTGCCAAACACAGAACACAGGAACACTGAGAATGGATCCTTGCCAAAGGAGAGTGGGGACTGATCAAATCCATGCTCCTCTAGCAAGGAGGGGTGGCCTAGCACAAGGAGATGAAAGAATGAGGACCAGACTGTGAATCCAGCAAGAAGCCTCCTGTACACACAGCCACCTGAGTCCCAGGTGCAGCCTCCTGATATCTGCACGAGACACAGCACAGAGAAGACAACTACTGCTTGGGCCTGGTTTCCTCTATCATCCCTCCTCATTCCTTATCACCTTCCCCCATAACCTCCCAAAAGGCCCTCTTGGCTCACCTGAACTCTACTGAGAGAACAACTAAGGCCCCAGTGGCAGTGGCAGTGTTCCCTTTAGGCTAAGTCAAAAGCCATGATATGACTGAGAAGGCAGGCTTTCAGGATTACATGTGAACTCCCAGACTCCACATATCATAAAGATCTCTGAGCTCACACACTGCCTCCTCTCATCTACACCTGGCCAGGGTCAAGGGACAGAAATAAATGGATTTTACACAAAGAATGGAGGCATGGGAAAATTGGGCACCCCTTGCCCTGGAAAAAAGAAGTGAAAGTCCTCCTGGGTCACAATTCTGTTGCTGTGTAGTTGCTAAGTCATGTCTGACTCTTTGCCACCTCATGGACTGCGGTCTGCCAGGCTCCTCTGTCCATGGGATCTTCCAGTCAAGAATACTGGAGTGGGTTGCCATTTCCTTTTCCAGGGGATCTTCCCAACTCAGGGGTCCAATCCATGTCTCCTGCATTGCAGGGAGATTCTTTACTGCTGAGCCACCAGGGAAGTCCAAACAAGCACAACAGTTCTGTATTGGGTGATATTTCTCTGCCCACCTGCCATACGGCTCTGAGGAAGGTCTGCACTAAGGTTCCCCCTTACTCTAGAGACAGCCCTTCTCCTCCTCTCTGCTGTGCCCACCCCTCTGAGCCTTGACTTTTTAGATGAAAAGCCAGATAGCTACGTGTCCCTATGACACCTCCAGGGTCCATGTGCCCATCTATCAGGGGTAAGCCCAGGAAATCCTGGCCTAACCCCTGATAGAAGGCTTTCACCCCTTCCTCCTTGGCTATTAGGAGATTCCTAATGACTGGAGATGGCACACAACACCAGCACAGCCCTGCCTCTTATGGCCACGTGGTCTCAATTTTAAGGTCAGGGGATCCTCCTGCTGGGGAGAGCACGTGACCAGAGAAGAGGTCAGGTAGGTTCCTGAGAAGATACCTGTAGTCAAGAAGGCGTTCCATGAGGCGGGTGACTGAGGTTACAAAGGAAATGCCGGTCTCGCGCCATGTCTCCTGTTCAACCTTCTCCAGTAGGCTATTGACAGAAGCAAACACAACGCACCGTTCATGAGCCTCCCAGGGGCACCAGAGTAAGGTCCCAGAGCCCGGGGGGCCTGTGATGGATCTGGCGACGGCAGACTTACCACATGGCAGTCTTACCTGGGGTAGGGCCCAAACAGCTGGGTTCTACTCCATGCAGCAGAAAGCAAAGACAAAGCAATTACTGAATGGACAGCAACAAATGAACATGTCTTCCATTGTCCTGTGTGAGCTCTTAAGGATGCCCCTGAGCTGAAGGAGAAGCTTCAGAGCCCCAGCCCCTGTAGGGGTACACACTGTAAGAGCTGTTCTGAGGAAGCAGCTGAGGACCAGTCCACTGAGGGAGAGACCTGGCTTTGCCAACTGGCTGGCCGCCTCTATCACTGCTCAGAACCATCCTCAGCAAACACACTGACCAGCCTTTTCATGCAGACCAAGGGTAAGACTGCAATCAGTCTGGAGGGCGCAGCATGAAGGACAGAGAGTGAGTCCAAGAGCTATACCTGGTCATCTCCACTGTCACAGAAGACTTAAATAGAAAATGGCCAGAGTCAAGAGCTACATGCCTGGGTCCTTTTCTCACTTGTCAGCCTGTGCTCCTATTATCTCCAGGTGGGCTCTGACTTCTCCAAAGAACTGGCTTCTGAGATCCTCTACCTTCCCGTTGACGATCCCAGGTGCAGGTCTTGCTGCTGACCCCTTTGTACACTGGTCCGAGCTCCCTGAGGTCATGAGAGTCCCCTAGAGTGGAGGGCTCAGCCAGGGACCGGCAGTGGGGACTCACACTCATAGCCTGACTGTTGTTAATGCTGTGGTGATGCCAATTGTCTTCCTTGCACAGAACGTCTAACCTGAGATGGGGCCTCTGAGAGAGTGAGGGTTTCCCAGGTGACCCATGTTCCTAGAGCAAGATGGCAGGATCACTGGTTCTCACCTCTGAGCTGTGTGGGAAAAGCTACTATATACACATTTCCCAAACTATGTTCTACAGAGCTCTGCTGTCCTGGGGGACAGAGAGGTGTTCTGTGAGCAAACAAGCATGAAAGTGGTGGATCACTACACCCTCCTCTGAAGAGATTTTTCACACCTTCCTGCATATTGAAGGCTTTGAGAAGTTCTATAATACAGAGCTTTGTTTAATTTTCTTTCACTGAGTCTTTTCTAAACTGATTAGCCCATGATCTACATCCCCCAGTGTACATACACAAACATCTTCTCCTGAACACAAATTGGGAAATGCTGCTCCACGGTTATCAGTGGCTTTTAGTTCTCAGACATGACTCAGAAGAGTTTACGAAACACTTCTTTGTCAGGTAATTACTAACTCCAAGTTATTTTTGTGCTTTTTCCTTTGTAGTAAAATCATCAGTGAGTGGCTTAGGAAGAGACTTCGCTTCCTTATTTCCATAATTAGAAACATCTCTAGCCAAAAGAGAAATCCTAGGGATGGATTCATTTTCACAAATTAAAATTACTTAAGTTTCAAATGAATTAACATTTTATTGCATGACTCATCAAGGAACAAACTACATACACAGGGTACAGGAGAAAGATTTCCCCCTCTTGAAACTGGAACGTCTGGGTGGTATCCCCAGACATGTTTCTTAGTGGCCATGCAACTGAGGGCAATGTCATCACCTCTCCAAGCTCAGCTGCATTTTTTTACTTATCATGATACTCTCTGCCCTGCCCACCTCACAGATGTATTGTGAGGATTAAATCAGAAATGTCAACATATTTTGTCCACTGTAAAGTTCTAAGCAAATGTACAGTATAATTAACAGAAAATATGTTATAAGCTTATCTTCAAAATGCTAAAGCTAGAAAAATCTCACAGCTAGAAACAATGAGTGAGATGGAAGGGAGCTCTAAAGCTGTAAATGTCTTCACATTTTGCTTTGGGAAGATAAAAAACCCAATTTACTGCCTATGTGGGAAGACCACGGCTCTCCTGAGTCCCTCCTTTAGACTGAGCCCTATAGCTGGGTCCTGTCAGGTTTTGTGGCCCCATCAACTCAGGACAGAAGCCATACTGGTGGACCTGGGACCCTTGGCATTCAGTCAGTACAGCCACCCTGTTTCACAAATGAAACTGGTCTGGAAAGGGGATATAACTTGTTTAAGTCACAAAATGCATGGTAGTATTTTTCAAGCTGACTGTACAATCTTACAAAGCTGAGATTTAAACCCCTTCCCCTCCCCAGAAAGGCCAGCGCTGAGCCCTCATTGAGTCCCCATGAGCTGTTTGCCCAACTAGGATACAGTACATGGTATGAAGAGATGATGATCCTTTTCCTACTGGCAAACCCAAGAGCTCAGAGTTACTATCTGTGTCTACATCTTTCAGTTAACTACGATAATCCCTGAGACAGCCTGCTGTCATGAAGTCTCTTTTTTGTTGACAGAAGGTGAGCACTGCTACCACCAGCAACAACCTGGGTCTCTCCTAATACCCACACTCTGAAGCCTGCCCAGAACAGGCTGCACCCCTACCCTTCGTCAGCCCACTTCACCCTCTACCCCAACGTGGGGTGCCTCGGGCTGAAGCAGCTTACAGCAGGCCGAAGAGCTCCCTGTAGCTCTCATCGCCTTTCCCTTCTGACACCATGCTGTCCAGCTTGTCAATCAGCTCGGCCTCCACCTAGAGGGAAGCAGAGATTTTGTAAACCCGAAATGAGCTCGGGGAAGGATGCGAAATCCAGCCCTCTGTGATGGGTGAGGACACTGGGGAACTGCTTCCTGCTTTTGTTCTTGTACCAAAGAAATCCTGGAGAAGGTGGGATCTCACCTACAGCACAGGGAAGCCACCCTGTCTTCCCCCATCAGGAAGGGCTCCCACTCTAGGGGTTTAAGTAAGAGCTGGAACTTACACGTACATCTCAGATATTCTTTTCCCAGACTAGGGGCAAAAGGCAAGGACTCTCTGGAAAGAGAAGTATTTTGGATCCAAAAGAGGCCTTTGTCAAGTGTTGTTTTTCTTTCTTAAAAATTCTCATTCAAGAGAATTTGCATGTATAAGACATACTTGGTTAGAACTTTACCCTCGTCAGTCAGTCACAAAGGATGCTTGCTGGGGGCTGGTCCTCACATTAATGGCTGACATTCGTTTGTACTGCAGGAGATGGGTTTCCTTCAGAGATTGTCCTTGAGGAGAAAAGGCTCCATTCTTTGTCCTCACAGGACCTAGAGCCCTTGGGCTGCTGCCGCCCCTGCAGCTGCCTTGTCATTGGGGGCCCCTGCACTTGTTACTGGATTCTTAGACTGTGAGGAGGAACACTGTGTCCATTCCTAACCCACTAATTTGCAAGGCTTTCAACAGTGCTCAGCCACTTTCCTAATAGGCCTCAATGCATTTACTCTGAAGTGAGAAATTAGTTGTAAAGTGATATAAGATAAAAAAAATCTTTTAAACTGCTCATTAACCTTTGAAATATGGTCCTGTGCAATTATTTGTGTATTTTATATCAACCAAACATGGCATGTCTCCATTTAATAATGAGCTATAACAAAAGGCATTTTCTCATTCTATACAGAGCTGGAGTCCTAAGGCAATGAAGTAGTAAAAGAATAACTGAATTAGAAAAGTCATTGAAGGCAATTATGGCTTTTGAAATCCTATCAGTGGAAAATGAAAATGGATGAATAAATATGGCCCTTTTATAGCGGTCTGCTACGGCCATCGTGGAGATGGTTGTACATCTACTTTGGCCTCTAATGAGTCAGCTGCTTGAATATACTTTTCGGAAGACACACAAAGTCTGAGGACAGCGGTCCTTGGGATTGAGGTCGTCTGCCTTTCTCTGTGAGGAGAAAAGGCACCAGCAGGGACTTGCCTGAGGTCATGCAAAGTCAGGCAGGGATCTCTCTTCACACACACAGGTACAGGCTGTGCTTTCCAGAACAGGGCAAAGGTGGGAGGGGACCTGGAGCAGCAGAGGGTACAATGGTGCAAAAACGGGCATAGCCATTTCCTGGAGTTCTCAAAATGGCTCCCTGGCCAGCAGCAGCAAGTCACCAGAGATCTTATTAGAAATACATATTCCCAGGCTCCACTGAATCAAAAATTCAGGGGTTGTGGGAGGTCAGCAATCTGTATTTTCACAAGCTCTCAGGTCGTTCTGAGGCCTATTCCAGGGTCAGAGCTTCTGTATTGGAGCTGGTGATGGAAGGATTTAGGGACAGTACTTCCTCACTCTCTGTAGTGCTGATAAAGGGAGAAGTTGCTAAGAGAAACTGAGAAATCTAAAACACAACACTAAAGATCAATGTATGCAAAATCAATGTCTCTAGTTTACACAAAATGCTAAGGTCTTCAAATATAACGTCATAATTGGTAATACTGAACATTTCAGGTCTGTGGAGTTACTTTTATTTTATAAAACTAATATTCTTGAAAAGGTCAGTTTTCATTCCAATCCCAAAGAAGGGCAATGCCAAAGAACATTCAAACTACTGCACAATTGCACTCATTTCATACACTAGCAAAGTAATGCTCAAAATTCTAAAAGCAAGGCTTCAACAGTACATGAATCAAGAACTTTCAGATGTTTAAGCTGGATTTAGAAAAGGCAGAGGAACCAGAGATCAAATTGCCAACATCCGCTGGATCAGAGAAAAAGAGAATTCCAGAACATCTACTTCTGCTTCATTGACTATACAGCCTTTGACTGTGGAAAATTCTTAAAAAGAGATGAGAATACCAGACCACCTTACCTGCCTCCTGCGAACCTCTATGTAGGTCAAGACACAGCAGTTAGTACTGGACATGGAACAATGGACTGGTTCAAAACTGGAAAGGAGTACATCAAGGCTGTATATTGTCACCCTGCTTATTTAACTTATATGCAGAGTACATCATGTGAAATGCCAGTTGAATGAAGCACAAGCTGGAATCAAGATTGCCAGATATACAGAAGACAGCACCCTTATGGCAGAAAGTGAAGAGGAATTAAAGACCCTCTTGATGAAGGTGAAATTTTTATTTATGGAAGGAGAGTGAAAAAGCTGGTTTAAAACTCAACATTCAAAAAACTAAGATCATGGCATCCACTTCCATCACTTTATGGCAAATAGATGAGGAAAAAGCATAAACAGTGACAGAGTTGGACCACAGAAAAGACTGAGCACCAAAGAATTGATGCTTTTGAACTGTGGTGTTGGAGAAGATTCATAAGAATCCCTTGGACTGCAAGGAGATCAAACCTGTCAATCCTAAAGGAGATCAGTTCTGAATATTCATTGGAAGGACTGATGCTAAAGCTGAAGCTTCAATACTTTGGCCATCTGATGTGAAGAGCCAACTCATTAGAAAAGATCCTGATGCTGGGAAAGATTGAAGGCAGGAAGAGAAAGGGATGACAGAGGACGAGATGGTTGGATGGCATCACCGACTCAATGGGCATGAGTTTGAGAAAGCTCTGGGAGATGCTGCAGTCCAAGGGGTTGCAAAGAGTTGGACACGCCTGATCGACTGAATAACAACAAAGATAACTGATGCAATCATACAGTTCTAAGTGAAAGCAGTCAGTCTCAAGAGGCTACAGTCTGCATGATTCCCTTTACATGACATTCTGGAAAAGGCACGATGACAGTGATAGAGAAAAGATCAATGGTTGCCACAGGTTAAAAGTAGGGGAAGGGTTTAGGGGTAGTGAGATGGAAATTTTAGGAATTAAAAAAATTTTTTAAAATCTTGATTGTGATGGTGGTTACATGACTTTTATGTGTCTGCCAAATTTACAGAGCTGAAATCCCAAAGAGTGAATTTTATTCTTTATAAATATAAAAATACATAAATAATAATTTAAAAATTACTGTTTGCCCTGTCTGTTGTCAGTGTTAGAATCATTCACTCTAAGACCACTGGTTCTTCCCAGAATCACAGAGTTGGGAGGGAGCTTAGAGGGGAGTGATTACAGTCCCCAAGGCAACAGAGAACTCTCCCCTAGAGGACTCCAGGGAGCTTCTGTTTGAGAACCACCAACAGAGAGGATCTCCACATCTCTGAAAGCAGGCCAGCTTACAGCAAATCACTTTTTGCGAGCAAGTTATTCCTTTTATTGGCTAAAACTGGTGTTACCACCACTGTTTTCTATCTGTTGTTCCTAGTCCTATTCCTTGGAACTACAGATACAAGGGCAGGGGCCCTCCCCTCCACTTTAGGGGTGGCAGAGGAACTGCCCAGAGGCACAGCCTGAAGCCACTCGGTCAGAAACCAAGCACTTATCCCTCATGGGCCCAGCCCTCTGTCCAGGAGTCTGTGAAGTTCTCAGCTCTGAGAAGTTTTCTGGTCTGGGCTCTAGCCATAGAAATGCCTGGACCATACACACTGGGAAACCTCCAGAGAGAAAAGACAACATGCTCCTGGGACTGCCCTCTGAGTGAAGTTGGGAGGTTACAGTCTCAGTCACTCTCTCCTTGATCAGGAAAGTCCTTTCACATGATTCAGTTCCTTTCCTCTGATTCTTCTCTGGTAGCACTTCATGAAGAAAATCCACAAATCACTTCTGGCCGGCAAGGAAGGGAAGCCCTTGGATGGGACTCAAGATGGCCAAGAACTACACTAGAGCTACAGCCTGGCCATTTGCATCATATGCCAGGGCAAAAGGGGTCCTTCCAGGGAAGAGTACCCCTAACACGCCGGGGTGAGGTCTCACCTGTTTGAAGTTGCCGTTTTTCCTCTGCTCCCAGTCCATCATGTCGTGAAAGATGGGAATCATGATATTCCGCACTTCAGGCTGTGGGACCAGTGTCACACCCAGGAACGGGCAATCATTCCCGGAATGAAGTGGATCTTATGTTCACCTGAACAACACAACCCAGCAGATAGAAGTTTATGCTTCAGCCATAGAAGCTTCCCGAGCAGGGCCACAGCACATTATCTGACCTTCACTGGGAGCATCCGAGAACACAGAAAGCTCTCCTCTATGGGCTTCTGAAATATTTTCTTCCCTTAGCTTTTTAAGAGTTTTCAGACTAAATTGGCTCAGTCCAGTTGAAAGAAAATTCAACAGGCACACGTTCTTTCCAAAGAATTTGCTGGGAGGTTCTACAACTATCTGAAAATCATTCTGAAGTCAAGGAGCAGAGTCACTACTCTAGATAGAATAGGATTTCTGAGTACCCTGCAATAGTTTCCAATAGTCTGTTCACAGTGTTTACTCAGCAAGGAAAATTCATCAATTTCTACTTAAACACAATGCACTGACCCTGGGGTTTCTGCCTGTAGCCCAGAGGCATTTAAGTGATGAGGATGTTCAGTCTGCTAGAGGTCTGAAGTCCACAAGCCTCTTCAGCATCAGTACTCAAATGTGCCTAAGAGTCCCCCTCTTGAGTTACCAGGAGCCTCCTGCACAGCTGTACCTTGACAGACTGGCTGAGAGACACTCTACGTGTACCTCCGATCCTACCCCTTGCCTTCACATTTCATTTTTGATGGTAGCACTATATTTATTCAAACCAGCCTGGCTCATCTCTCAATTTTCTTAATGAGGCCTGTCCATGGGAAGAGTGTGATATGAATTTCCCTGTGACTAGCCTGTCAGTTGGGGCATGTTCCCAGAATCCAGGGCCAGTCTTGAAGACTATGGGACAGAACTTTTCTCTTCCTTGTAAAGGTGAAACAGAGTGAACCATCTTCCAGAGCTGTTTTCAGTGCTTCAGAGACTCAGGGGACAAACTGTGGGCCTGTGTAGTGACTGTTACCATCAAGCAAAATCAGTTCCTGAGAACTAGAAAATATCATTTCCACCAAAAACAATGAGGTAGGAATAGCTTTCTTGAGGGAAATCTACATGGTTTTTTAATTCTTCCATGTTGAAAGCCTACCTAAGGAACAAGTGTTAGCTAGCCTGGAGGCAGATTCTGCATATTCCAATCTTGGTATTTGGTAATAGTGCTGGTCCCCTGTGTTTCTGGGAATTTCAGAATCAACTTCAGGGTGAACATTTATATCTCACTGTGCTGGATGCAGAGGGTATGAGCACTGAAGCTAGAGAGCTGGTTAGGGGAAATGCAGCCCCACTCAGAGATGGAAGGCCCCAGGGCTGGCAGAAATGCCTTGCATCTTGCTTGCTGCTTCTAGGGTTGTGTCTAGGATGGTTGATGGAGGACTATGAGATTTTATGGCCATCCTTCAGAGTCATGAGCTTAGTTGAAAGCAGTTCTCACTGGGAAGAACAGCAGCAGCTTCTCTGGCATCCAGGCAGGCCTATCTAAGAAGCTGACAGAAACAAAGGACAGCCCACCTAGTTACCAGGGCACCCCAAGGATTCCACCAAAACCTAACAATTTCAAGATTCAAAGTGCTGGATATTAGAGAAGCTGCAAAGAGAAGCTGTCGAAAGAAAGGAGACTAAAGTCAGTCTCACCTAGATGCGGCAGTTCCCTTCATACACGCACCTGGCAGCGGGAACCTCGTCTGGATGCCTGAATGCCAGAGACCCAAGGAGGGTTTCAATCTTTACTAAAAAGAACAGCTGCCCTTGCTCATGTGCTGACTGGGCTTCTGGGCCTGTGACATCTGGACTGGGACATGGACAGCCCAGAGGATGTTATACTCATAGAGCCTCAGACTTATATTCTTACAGCCTCATCTTCTTTTTCTCCTTTTGACTTTTGTTCTCAAAAAAGGGTCTGTGCATATGTATCGCTGGGGTCTTATTTCTCATCTTAACTCTCCCTGCCAAGGGTTTTGTGCACATGTGCTACACTATACCATCCATCTGAGGTGTTATGCTAAAGATATGTGAAGATCTCTTGGGTCTGAATTAACATTCATAAAACCTGCGGGAAGTCATTAGTCTTGTAACTTCTATTTGGCTACACAATATGTGTGAGGGAAGAGTGTGGAGAAAAGACTTACCCAAATTCTGCCACATGCTGAAGAGTTCATAAGCCATCATCACACGCATGTCCCCGTACCTGGGAATAGAACACAGGAACCAGCTATTAGCACGAGAAGGTTCAGGAAGACAGGAGGCCAGGGTTCAGCTCTGTATCTAGCGTTTTCCAAAAGACAAAGTCATTTTGCTCTCAGTTGAGCTCTGACACTTGGCTCCTTGGGAAGCCACCTCAATGAGAACTTTGTGGACGTCTCTAGGAGCCCCTTCTGGAAACATAACCCCATCTGGGCACATGTAGGAAGACGGATAAGAGACATATGTCTTACTTATCTAGAATTTTCTTCCTCTTGGTGGAAGTAATGATTTCTAGCTGAAGGCTTGGCTGATTTATGAACAGAACTGCCAGGCTAAAATAAGAATTCCACACCTAGAGAGAGAGAGAGAAAGAGGAAATATGTGACAGCCTGAGTTCCTAACCTTGCAAGGAGAGATTCTAAATATATGCATGTAGCGCAGAATTCATTTCAGTGTTAAGATCTCGGTTTTTAGAAAAATATCTTTACAAACAGGACTTTCCCCTGCTTTCTTGACTTCTCTGAAACCAACAGTGTTGATTCTGGACTGGAAAACAAACTCATGGGTTTCTGGCTCCCAGCACCTCCAACAGGGGTTTCTTAGGTTATACTCTAATCATTATCAAGCCTGGAAGCTGTTCGATACTATGAACAGATAAAGAAAGCCCCCAGCCACCTATCAGACACTTAGCTGAATCCTTCTCAAATTTCTGACCTGCAAACCTGTGGGCAAAATAAAACAGCTGTTTTAAGTAAAACAAAAACAAAAATAAAAACAGGGAGTCTGGTTTTTGGCTTTCTATGGTTATTACAAAGATAGTGACGGATTTTAGGAGCTCCTACCTTGAAGTCGAAGTCTGTCTCTGTGAAATTCTTGTGCAGCGCAGAAGACAGGTACTGGACAGTGGTGACTATGATCTGCAGGGGACAGGGTGTCGGAGAGTTAAGGGACTGGCACTGGCACCCTGCAGCTTAGCATCCGCGGTCTGCGGCCCATGTGCAAGCTTCCTGAGCACAAGTAGCTCTCATGTGAGACGAGACTTTAAGGGAGAAGGATGTGCGTGCGTGCTCAGCTGTGTCTGACTCTTTGTGACCCCATGGACCGTAGCCCACCAGGCTCCTCTCCCTATGGGGTTTCCCAGGCAAGAATACTGGAGGGGGCTGCCATTTTCTTCTCCAGAGGATCCTCCCAATCCAGAGATAGCACCCATGTCTCCCGCATTGGTAGGTGGATTCTTTAGCCCTGAGCCACCTGGAAGCCCATGTGAGAGGAATACATGGCACAAACCCCACAAAAAAAACCCCTGTGGAGAAGTGCCCTACCAGTGGATTCTAGACCAAGCTCTGCTGATACCTGGTCTTGGCACTACTTTACTTTGGCCACAGTTTCCCTATAAAAGGAGGAGAGTAAGGTTTCATGATTCTTTCAGGCTTCTTCCAGTTCAAAGAGTGATTCTAGTATTGGGGGGATCTTAGGAAAATGAACCTGTATTATGAACAACAGAGGACTTAGAGTATCATTCTATTACTCCACTTGATAACAGGGGTTTACAGTTATTAAATCTCTACTTTTATCATATACTGTTATTATGTGTAAGTAATTTGACTTCAGCCTTTGATCTAGAGTATCACTCTCAATTTTTGCTTGGGCACATTTAAGGGTTAATGGGAGGCTGGCTTGCTAGAGTCAAGAGCACAGGTTTAAGGGAGAGAGAAAGTGAAGTGGGACAGGCGAGTAAGGGTTTAATTACCAAGGGCATTGGATGGCTGGCAAAGGAGCTTACACCTAACAATGACCACCTAAGCTTTGGTGCAGAAGAGGGGCAAGGCAAAAACAGTGCATTAGAGAGACTCATTACCAGCAAATAAATCTGAAAAGTAAAAGCCTTGAAAGAAGAGGCCTGCTCATGCAGAATGGGCTGGAAAGCCTGAAGTGCTCTAGTAGAACCAAAAGACAGAAACAAGAGCAGGTCAAACAGAAAATCCACTATTGAAGGAAATAGCTTCTGTTCTGTATGAAATGTTTGCAGTTTTCAAAAAAAAAAAAAAAAAAAGAGCACTATAAAACATACAAAGACCATCCTGACACCTTGCTAATAAACCTAACACAAATAATTTCACTACATTCTGCATGATGCCGATGTAAAAGGCCGATCAGAGGGAGGGGGCAGTAGGCTATAGAGTGAATGCCAAGTGGCCTTCTCCTGAGTACAGGGGGACCTGACAAGCGAGCACCCTACCACCCACATGACTTGTTCGCTTTGCCAGTGAGAAGCACAGGGCAGAAATATGAATGGGGCAGACAAGCAGGGTCAACCTTGGAGTGAATTCTGTGGCCATGTCAGAGGCAGGCAGAGCCTCATAGTCTTGGGTGGGTAATTAGCACTAGCTGTGGGGGTTGAGCAGTGTCTGGCAGACAACACAAATCAAGTCAAGGGGAAGGCTTGTGATGCTGCCTGAAACTGCAGAGCAACAGAGGCCAATGATGAGGCCCTCCTCAAGCAGGAGCCCTCCTCTGGTATCCCAGCTCACATTCATAAAAGTTCCTTTCCTACCTTCACCAGGACACCATCTGCCAGGCACTTAGACTCTACTTTTGAACTATCTTTGACTATTTCTCCTCCTTGAACTTTGGTAAATGGCAAAGTCCTGCTGACTGCGCTTCCAAACACTTTCACATTTGAACCTTCTCCTCTCTGTCCCCACAGCTTTGACCTTGACAAGTTTCCATCTCGCTTCTTCTCTCACATGTAATAGTCTGGGGACAGCTGCGTGGAGGCTGGCGCAGGGCCCTTCCATACTCACTTGCTTGTAAGAAGTCTCATCACCATCCAGTCCCGAGGAAAGACACTCATCTTCATCAGGTTCCGGAACACGCAGAAAATCTTCAGCAGGAATTCCTGGGCCGAGAGGAAAATCTGATGTGAGACGCCACCTCTACCACTGAAGCACATACCTCCTCACAGGTTCTCTGACCTCTAGATCATGAGAATGGAGGGGACCAGTGGGTGACGCCCTGGCTCCCTTCATGAATTGCCTTTCTCTTAGAGGGCTGCATGGCAGTGAGGTCTGGCCTCTGCTGCAGGCCAGTCGCAAACTGGGGAGAAGAGATGCAGCTCTATGCCTGCTCAGCCCAGTGCCTAAAGGCCAAAACACAGGAGGTCCAGCAGACATGGACCTCAATCTGTGGGGGATGGCCCCTGAGCACTTGATTCTAAGAACTTGTTATCTTGGGTGTTAAGACCACATGGGCTGGAGAAGCACTTCAGGGACAGATGAGTAAGTATCTCCAAAAATGTGCTTCTCCATGAAAGCAATGAGAACAGTGGTAAGACTGGTTAATGAAAGGCTTGCTGATTCAGGAAAATCAGGCTCATTTTCTGTGGGAAGAGGAAAATAAACAATAACTAAAAATTTTAAAACTTTAAATGGCAGTAGAAGCTACTTGAAGAACAAAAGAAGAGTTCAAAGTGGCTGCTTTGCAGGAGTAGTGGGTAGACGTGGTCAGGTTGAGCCAAGGAACCAGCTTTATTTACACACTTTGTAAGATGCTTTGGCTTTTAAAATTGTATATACATACTGCTGTGATAAAAACAAACATTTAATTAAAAAGTAAGGGAATGATGCTTCTGATTGAGAATTGGTTAGTGTCCTTCTCTCTCTCACAAACACACACACATACGATGAAAATGACCTAGAACAGTCAGGACTGGGACTACACCCCAGCTCAAGCATTGCTTGAGCTGTATATGAGCTCCAGGCCCTGGTTAACTTATGGCTCACTGCAAGGGCTGTCAAGTCCATCCCTCTGAGAAGACAGGCTGGCCTCACTGCAGTAAGTTAGGGATAACAATCTGCAGGGGCCCACATCTGTGGAAAGGTAGGCCAGATCAAACACCAGAAAGTGTTAGTGATACTTTAATATGTTAGTGATATTGATTCACTCATATGATTAATAAAGATTACACAAATGGAAAACAGTGTGTGCATTACTGTGAAATACTGACAAGTGACTTGACTCTGGATGGAGGCAAAGCATAGACATAAAGTTCACAACTGCTCCTTTATCCAGGGATGAACTCGGCGGCATGGTCTAATGCAAACACACAAGCCCCTGGCATCTGTCGGCAGCTGATACCCTTCAGAGTTCGGGAACACTGTCCTGTTGTCCGGACCACGGGCCCATTTCTCTGGACTATCTGCCCCTCAGGGCTCTAGATCCAGAGTGATAGCCAATGGACAGTGTTTGTATTTGCTTTCTACAAATATGAATCTTTCAGAAATATGTTTTACTGAAGAAAAGTTGTCATTATTATCACTACAGTTATTAAACAGTGAAGTCTGTTTCACGGGTAACCTACAACTCAACTGCTGTATTTATAAGAGAAGGAAGAGTCCTGGTTGACTGATAATTAGTGTGGCCCAGAGAAGTGTCTCTTAGAGGCACATGGTCACGGGGTTGCGATCAGTCAGGGAAGACTTGCCAGTGTTCCTGGGGTCTGGCTATATGGGAACACCGCTGGCTATCTGCTTTTGGAAGCCATACAGTGAGCTGTAAAGCGAGGCTGGTAAATCTTCCACTCTCGGCAGGGCAGGCCACTTGCACTTCTCTACTAGCAGGGGGAAAAACTGCTGGGCAGTCTTAGCTGCGTGCTTCCTTTCCTGGGTGAAAGGTCAGTGTTTCTCAGCCTACCTTGAGCTCATCTTTGCTCTGGAAGTTGTCCAGGAGGTGCTGGTAATGCGTGTCACACATCTGGCGGAGCAGCGAGAGAAGGCAGGACACATACTCACCCTGGGGAACAACCCAAAATACACTTAGCAAAGCCAATCACAAGAGCTGTGTTCCCCCAATCCACAGAGGGCAAGGAGAGAAGGAAGGGTCTGAGATGGCCCCAATGATCATGAGAGGGGAGGTGACAACTCTGGCCCTGAAAATAAATCTTCTTTTCTGCTAAAGAGGTGCCTGGAAGGCTTGGGAGTTTTAATAACACTGCTGCAGCATGGGGTAATTGAAAAATCTTAGCCCATAAGAAAGAAGTACTGCCAAACGAGACAGATATTCTAGTTTTTTCCCTAGGGAACTTTTGGCTGCATAGTGCTTTGTCATTAAATGCTGCCAGGGCACCATACTAAAGTCTGGAGGGGCCCTGGGAACAGGGAGCTCAGACTTCTTTGGACAGAATTTGGACTCCGCCCATCCTGCTGGGCTGGAGCAGTCTTTATACAAGGATCTCCTCTGGGAACTCCCAGAGCTGACATGTGATTGCTGGAGATGGAACACAGTAGATCAACATGACCCTCGGGAAAGCAAAGGAGTCAAAACTGACCTTTCTGAGAAGATGAGCTAATGGCTTTAAGTAAAAATTTAAAGATAAAAAAAATGAGTCTTTAAAATTTCTTCAAGTTCCAACTGGGGTACGCAGATGAAAATCCTGGCTTAAGGACTCCAAAGACTTTTACCATCTCTTGAAAACTTCTGTCATGGGGCAGCTGAGCATGGTTTCCTCTTACAAGGCTGCCTTCTCAGAAGAGATGGAGGGAAAATGACTTCATTTGGGCAGTTTTCAAATGTTTTTAAGTTTGTGGGACTATGATAACTCTTTTTTAGTCTCTCAAATCCTTTTGTGACTCATGAAATTATTAGATATATATGTATGCAAAATACATACAGGTACATGAACCTCAGTTTTATCTGAAGAAATGGACATAAGGCATAATTTGTTTCGAGAATCAGATGCATTAATGTATATAAAGCATTTAAGTAAAAAGGCCAGCACATAAAGAAGTGCTCAATAAACTGTTGTTATCTTCATTAGATGTATATGAAATAAATCACTTCTTTAGTATTGCTCATGAGTTACTGTTTATAAAGCGCATAAAGCAGGGTCTGGCCCACAGCCAGCACTGTGTCATTGCTGGTTAGAAGGATGGGCTACCAGGACATGCCAGGGAGCATATGTTCTTACCTATAGTGAGAGTGTCCTGCATAGGAGTTCCTAAGGGAGCAGACATTCTTTCCAAGCCCATAGCTTTAGAACACAGCTGCTCTCTGCTCTCCCTAACCTGCTGGAGCTTGACTTGCTTCCACAGGAGCTTTTCTACAAAGGGATCACTATAGTCTCCCACCTGTCAACAGGAAGATCCCCAGGAAGCTGTTTATCATGTCCCAACATCAGGGCTAAGAAGTGCATACTGCACAGGAGCAGGGAGGTCTGGGAGGTGTCTCTCTGCCTCTTCTGCAAAGCTCTCCCAGTCTGTTTCTCTCCTAGTTAGATCATGGGAAATCACTGTCCAACAATGCCAGTGCCATTCTACCTCATCATGTTTTCCCTGATGCTCGACATTTAGATACAAATACTGGGAGCGACTGAACTGAACTGAACTGTGGCCAAAAGCAACTAATCTGTAGGTACAAGCAGACTGTGAGAAAATTACTGTGGTGCACACATCACTGGCGAGAGCCTGCTCCTAGAAGGAACAGTCGACAGGTGTCACCTTCACTCTCTGCTTTATTCCATATTACAGAAAGTGACCTGGCTCAAAGGCAAAGGCCAGTAGAGACTGTGTGCAGGAAAACAGGACAGGAAGCATCCCTGGGCCTATCCCTAAGTACACTCTTCTGAGCATGAACCTAGAGAGGAGATGGAGTCCGACTGGAGAGGGGAAAAGGGCAGCATGCGGACAACCATGCAGGGAGGGAAGCTGAGATGAGGGTGGTGTGATGTGAGATGAGGTTCTGTGTGGAGGAGCCCCAGGTTAGAAAAGAAAGCAAGAAAACCTGAATGTTAGTTACTAACAGTGATCTCCGCTGTGCACTGCGGGCACCGCTGCCCTCTTACCGCCTCCTGCGCGTGCGATTTGCTCATGATGGTGAGCAGAGTCTGTAAGAGCACGTCCAAGAGGCTTTCCACCATCATTTCTACCTCCTCCATGACATCTGCCTCCTGGAGCGAGCAGCGAGAGAGCACAGCGTTAGTGCCAGGATGGCTGACGCGCAGTGGGCAGTACTTACTACATCAGCCACGGTCAGGAGCGGTCTTCTGACTTAGCCTCAACACCGAGCCCCAGCCTCACTGGCATACAGTGTCAAGGAACCTGGAACAACAGCTCTGCGAGGAGGGGAGGCACACCTGCTGCTGTTGCCCTGGTGTGGGGGCTGGGGACAGCCTCACACAGCAACACCCTGACAGCTGCAGTTCTGAACTGCAGGCAGATGCATTAATCTTGATACACAAGGATGAAACGAAGATCCTAAGTTAAATGTCTTCTCTGATTTTCCTAAAAAAGTCAGGAGAGAGCACAACACTGCTGACTAACACTCTGAGAAAATGGTAGAGTTCACACCACAGGGTGTGGAGGCAGCAGCATCCCTACTGCTAATGCACACAGAAGTATCGCAGTCTTCCTCAGGACCGTTTTCTCTGTGCGTGACCTCACTCTTTGCCAGGCCTGACTGCTGCCCAGACACGCTCCCTCTAGCTCCTTGGCATTCCTGCTCACGTTCCTTGGTCGACCAGAAAGACCCTGGTATCGGTGTGTCCCTCTTAGGCAGCCTCACAAAAATAATGGAGCATGCTTCCTCACTGAGAGCTGCTTCCCAGTCAGCAAGTTCTGACTTTAGGAAGAGTCTGTGCTATCTTTTTCTAGACCTCTCACATGCAATCCACACCCTACAGGTTGATTTTCATGATCTCACAAACAGATTCCTGGTGCCTTTTCTTCAGTCCCTTTACACTATTACTGGTCCAAATGTCCATCCATCTATCAACCCAGCATTCACTAAGTATCTACCATGGGCCAGTAACTGTTTGAAAACCTGAGCATACACAAGCGATCAAGAAAGGTAAGATCTCTGCTTTAGTGGAGCTTAGATTTCATCCACCCTCCCTGACTAACCCCAGCACCCCCCACTTCCCCAACCAGCTGTCCATTCAATGTAGTTTTACTGAGTCCCATTCCGCAAGAAAGATTTGAAAGGCTCTTGGGACCACAGTCTTCTTCCTCATTTGTTGAACGAACTGTAACACTTTTAAAACCTGTGATGGCTCTTTGAATAGCTGTGGGGTTAGTCTTAACCCCACAGACACAACCAGATCACTTCCTTCAGATTTTCACTTGCTCCCATTCCTCGTTCATCCCTCCCCTCCCCTTGCTTTTCCGCTGCAATTTATCTCTTTCCTTTAGCAATCAGCCTCCCATCCCCTCAAGCTGACCCTGGCTCACCAGTACACCTTATGTGCCTGGTGTTGCGTCTCTGAGGCCTGGTGGGAAGGAGAGCTGCCGGGCCTTGCCTGGAGCCAAGAGCAGACAAAAGGGCCACTGTGGCCATCGCAGGCGCTCTGCCAAGGTGGGCCGCTCTCACCAGATGGTCCTTTAAGTCTGGATACCAGACCCCACAGCACCTTACTGAGTCCTTGCATCCTGTTCAAACCAAGCACATTTTTTCTTCTCTGCACCTCTCCCATGCTATCTTTACAGACAACCTAACCTCCTATGTTTGTATCACTTGGTTCCTGGTATTTATTTTAAATGCATTTGAAATTTTATTCTCCAGAAACCTTATCTCGACTTAGGAAGATTGTGTAAATAAAGAGTCAGTCTTATTTTAAATTTGTTTATACTTTCCTATAGTTTTCAAGTCTTCTAAAAGAAATACTCACTTCTTCCATGGTATAAACATGTAACATAAAGATAATTAAAATAAATTCCTACCCTTATTCATGCCTGATACATGTTTTTCTGCCTTCCTTATCTCCCCTCCCTTCTAACATAGGTCTCTTCTAAAAAACTGAAAATAAAGAAGAAAGAAAATAGGCAAAAGCACTACCAGCTGAAACCTGAACCCTGAAGTCCCATTCCAGCATCCCATGAGGCTGAGAACTATTGCGGGCAACATGCATCGCTCGTACACCGTGTCTCATCTGGCATGGTATAGGAATGCCATATGGGTGGCATCAAGCTGCCAGGAAGCTGACAGAAAAGTCTGAATGAGCAAGCTGCCTCTCAGCCTGGGCCTGCCTCCTTGTGCTCGTTCGTGCCTGAGTATCCTCAGAACACTCCCAGGAATACAGAAGTAATATCTTTTGATAGAAACGAGCAAGCAGCACGGGATGGGATTTTCTGGTACTACAGATGACTATGTATTTACGGCAGTACTTTTTTTGTTTTTTGTTTTTTTTTTAAATAGCAAGACTGTGTTGTGTTGAGAAGCCTGCTGGGCACATAGGCAGGCCTCCATTCACTTGGGCACCTTCCTGTCACTGATGAAAGCTTCTCTGACTGGAAGTGAACAAAATGATCTTTGTCTGTCTGCCTCTGGCTAAAATGACACAGGACGGGGACAGAGCTTAGGGCCGGCGGGGGCACAGGTCTAGGGCCACTACCAGAGAGCTGGTCTTGACGATGGAGAAGATGCTGCCGAGAATCCCTGAGCAGATGAGCAGCTCCTTCTGCTGCCTCAGGTGAAGGTGGATGTGATGGAGAACCACTGGAAGCAGGATGCGGCGGGATTCTGGGGGAGAAAACACAAAGGTGAAGCAGCCCTTTGGAGAAGAACCAGCTACCTTTGGAAGCCAGGGGCAACACAGGATGCAGCTGGCCTCTAGGCAGGTGGGGCTGGGACTGCAGCCACGCTGGAAACCAGTCCCTGCCCACGGGCAGGTCTAAGAGCCCACTTCCCGGACATCTGAAGACACATCACAGCATTTTCCTTCTCTCTCGCTTTTCTTTTCCACATTTCAGGCCTCAAGTATCTAGGGCCTTTTATGCAGGATGTATGTTAGGAGATTGCTTCCAAATGAAATCTCTTTATTGACTAGACTCCAAATTAAACTCCATTTAAATGACACACTTAGTTCTATGAACTATGCTGATGGAACTAACTAGCAGACTTGATATGGATTATCAATGGTCCCTCTTCATGATGCACTGATGGCAGCCCAGCGCTTCCACCCTCCTAAGCCTTTACTGTACTTTCCCCCTCTGGCCTGTGGGATGCTGTGTGAATCCACGGTAATGAAAGGGACAGAAGGAGGACTTCCACCTTGTCATAAGCCTTTGATAATTAGCTAAACCTCTTTGCCAGTCCTACTGCATACATTAAAACATTTTTCTTTTTTTCTTCTTCAATGCTGCCTAAAAAGTATCTTCATCAGGGGGTGACTGTATTTAGAACTCTGAATTCAGGAAGGTTAAACACTAAATCAAGCTCTTTTATCAATTCACTCTAAGATCTTAGGCAGATTGATTCCTTCTACAGGTTTGATTTCTCCCATCTATACAATGAGGTGCTAACAGCCCCCTTCTGCATTTACTTCACAGGTGTGGTGAGAAGACAAGGTGAAATATAAGTGTGGACATGTTTCTGGTATCTTGCACTCCTATGTGGTCAGTGACTGTGTGATTAAAGTGGCACCACAGCCAGTCAGCATGATTCAGTCAGACTACCAGTAACACAAACAAGTCACAGTATTTTGGATTTGTTGTTCATATTTGACCACAATTAAGTATTCTAGATGAAATTCAGAATGAAAATCTTTATTGGCAAAAGACACATTACGTGATATACAGGAGATCTGGGGGACTGCCTTGTCAAATACTTAGAACATGTTGAAATAAAATGGAGTGACAACTATTATATGTTTAAAAGGATGCTTGGATAAAAGAGAAGTCCCTACTGTCTTTTATAGACCAAAATGCCCACAGAGCAGGATTTGTAACAACCAATAGCTGCCTGCAGACAAAATAGCAGTTTGTTACTGGAATCTGCTGATGAAGAAACCAAACTGATATGCTCTGAGAAATGTAAGGGTTGGTTTCAAGACATCACTGGTAAAAGTCCTTCTGTCTCAGGAAAGATGCTGCAGCTCAGGCATTCAATGAACGTGAGATGCAAGTGAAAATTTGGTGGTGGCTTGTTATTGCCAAATCCAATTACAGAGTTCCAGCCACATAAAAACAATTTTTCTTAAGTGATTACGAGAAGCAGCTATTAGATGCAAAAGTATTAGAAATAAAGTATGTCAGTGAGGGCAGTCTGCTGTCTGCCTTCCCATACACTCACAAAGAACCTGCTTGCTCAACATAGGAGCACCTCAATACATAAGACAAACACTAACAGACATAAAAGGAGAAACTGAGGTAACACAATAATATTAGGAGACTTTAACACCCCACTCACACCAATGGGCAGATCATCAAAACAGAAAATTAATAAGGAAACATAAGTCTTAAATGGTACATTAGACGAGGTGGATCTCATTGATATCTTTAGGACATTCCATCCAAATGCAGAAGAATACACCTTCTTCTCAAGTGCACATGGAACATTCTCCAGGAAAGACCACATCTTGGGTCACAAATCGAACCTCAGTAAATTTAAGAAAATTGAAATCATATCAAGCATCTTCTCCAACCACAATGCTATGAGACTAGATATCAATTACAAGAAAAAAACTGTAAGAAACACAAACACATGGAGATTAAACAACACATTTCTAAATAACCAACAGGTTACTGAAGAAATCAAAAGGGAAATAAAAAACTTTCTAGAAACAAATGACAATGAAAACACAACTCAAAACCTATGCAGCAAAAGCAGTTCTAAGAGGGAAGTTTATAGCCATACAATCCTACCTCAAGAAACAAGAAAAACATCGAATAGACAACTTAACTTTACACCTAAAACAATGGGAAAAAGAACAACAACAACAAAAAAAACCCCAAAATTAGTAGAAGGAAAGAAATCATAAAGATCTGAGCAGAAATACATGAAAAAGAAATAAAAGAAACAATAGTAAAGATTAATAAAACTAAATGCTGGTTCTTTAAGAAGATAAACAAAATTGACAAACCTTTAGCCAGACTCATCAAGAAAAAAAGAGAAAAGAATCAAATCAACAAAATTAGAAATGAAAAAAGAGAGGTTACAACAGACAATGCAGAAATACAAGGGATTATAAGAGACTATTATGAATAACTATATGGCAATAAAATAGACAGCCTGGAAAAAATGGACAGATTCTTAGAAAAATTCAATCTTCCAAGACTGAACCAGGAAGAAATAGAAATTATATAAACAATCCAATTAAAAGCACTGAAATTGAAGCTGTGATCAAAAATCTCCCAAAAAACAAAAGCCCAGGACCAGATGGCTTCACAGTCAGTAGGACACGACTGAGCGACTGAACTGAACTGAGGTCTTAAAAACCCTCAGGAAAACATTTTTTATAACTATGTGTGGTGATGAATGTTCACTAGGCTTTTTGTGGTAATCACTTCACAATATATACCAATATAAAATCATTATATTGCATGCCTGAAATTAATATGTCAATTATATCTCAAATTTTGAAATGCCTCCAGGCTGCACATTGAAAAAAGGTGTACAATGCAAATCTATCAAACCAAATGAAATCTAGTGTGGCTATATTGATATTAGACTAAATATGTTTCAGAACAAGAAATATTGACACATAATGAAGAGCAAGTTATAATGATAAGGGAGCTGATTCTTCAAAAGAACTTAATCTTTAAGAGTGTGCATCTAACAAGAGAACTTCAAAATACATGAAGCAAAACCGATAGAACAAAAAGGAGAAATAGACAAATCCTTACGCGTGATTGGAGATTTAAACATTGTCTCTTAAAACTTGATGCCCCAAATCAGTAAGGACATGGACCAGCTTGACTTAATTGACACTTATCGGATACCCAGCCAACAACAGTATCACACACATTGTGTTCCAGTGCGTATGCAACATTCATCAACAAGGGCTAAATGCTGGGCAGAAAAATCAAATATCACAAGGTACACAACTAACCCATAACTGTTCCCAGGAAGGAGCCTGGATCCCTAAGTCATTGTATGGAGAAAGAAATACCATCCATAGACCAGGAACATCCACATCAGAGAAACATGTGAATGAAAAAGAAATTTTAAGTGGGTTAAGCCACAGAGCTCTTGAGGTTTACTTTTCAAGGCAAATAGTGATATTGTAACTACTAGAAATAGAATGTATATTCAGAACTACAGCTAAAACATGGGGTATAGGATCAGAACTAGGAGGGAAAGAATACTGGCCAAGAAATATGAGAACGGACTGAGGAAAGGAGGGTGTGGTGGACCGGGTGAAGATCATTGCCAGAGAACATCAGTGCCAGGATGATGAAACATCCCAGTCAACTGAGACTGAGGGACCCTCTGCTGGGCACTTTCCGGGCTCGGAATTTACTGGGCACGTGGCTGGTGCTCCTGGAGATTGCCACCCCAGGCTGTGGTGCTGTTGAAAAGTTCAGAGTGGAATCATCGGTGCTGGTATCTCTAGATTGGTGGAATACCTAAGGCACACACCAAAATGTGATTGTTGTGTACGTGGCGCAGATAAGATTCAAAGCGGACCTACTCCTCTGTGGACCCAAGGGCTGTGACTCCGTTCATTCCTCTTCCTGCTCAGGAAAGCATATTAAAAGGCAAGAGATTGAGGATGGTGTTGTTACAGGTGTAACCTTGAAGTTTCATTTTTTCATATTAAAAGATGCATTTTAAGTTTATATAAATGTAAATTATTCACAAATCAATAAGAACAAACTATTTGAGACACCTCTCAAAACTGGAAACATTTTGTTACTATGATGCTGCCAGTGAAGTATGCAGGTCTACCCAGTCCTCTACTGACCTTCTATACCTTTCCTGACCAATCAATCAACCTGCCTCTGCTTGAACACCTCCAGTAATTCACTCCACACCAGGCATTCACTTTTACCAGTGGGCAGTTGGCCCAGGGGGCTCCCTCCTGCCTCCAGCGGAGTGGCCTAGTGATTAGAGGGCTTTGAGAGTGTGCTCAGATTCCAGTTTCAGCCCTGCCACTTATTATAGGGTAAACCAGGCAAGTTACCACCCTTGCTGAACCTCAGTTCTCTCATCCATAAAGAGAGATAATTGTGTCAAAACCCTAGGATTGTTGTGGCTAAGTGGCTCATGGCTTGAGTAAACACGTGAAGAAATAGATCCTAAACAAAGAGAGCCAGGACAAAGATGACGTCAGAAGTGGTAGGAGCCTTGAGAACGATCCAATCCATCCTTCCTCTCATAGACAGGGAGATGGAGGTCCAAAAATGAAATGGACCATGTCTGCAAGGCCAGTGCCCCAAAGTTGTGTAGAAGGCAGCAGAAAGAAGAAATGTGTGTGGTGAGGGTGGAGGGATGCAGGCATGGCTATGCATGAGGTGCAAGCTGTTTACAGCAGCATGGGGGCAGGTGTCCATGGATCCCTTTACACACGAGGGCCATGAAGGGAACACCGCATGTCAGGCACCAGCCAGCTAGGTCCAGGGCTGCTCCTGAGACCCCATTCACCAGCCTGACCCAGGAAGACCCAGGCCAGGAGGTGTTTCTGGACCTACTGCAGCTTCTCCCCAGATCTCCACATGCTGTGGTCCCAGGTGACCAAGAGTTACCCACAAAGTGGTGCTTGCCATAATATTTTGGGGATATTCCCCAGCCAGGGATTGAGCCAATGTCCCTTGCACTGGGAGGCAGATTCTTAACCACTGGACTGCCAGGAAAGTCCCTCAGAAAAATTTTAATTTAACTTAATTCCAAAAAAATTATTGCAGTATAAAATAGGAAGACAAATTAACGTGAATTAAAACTTTTACACTAACATATTTTAGGGGATCAATTCAACAAAAACATTGATCTGCTATGGTTTAATAACAAATTAAAGATACATAGCGTAATTTTAAAAGGATAATAAATTTAAGTCGAATATTTCATGTGCAAAATAAATCTGCATTCACAAAACTAGTACACTTTGCATTTTGCACTATTTCATTGTTCTGTTTGGCTTTTGAGATTATTCTTGCCCACAGTTACCTTTTCAACTTTTTAAACTATATTTTAGACTCAAAGTAAGTTGCACAGGTAATAGAGAAAGGTCTGATGTACCCTCCACCTTGCTCTCCTCAGTGACACCTTAGGTTAACTAACTGTAGTTAACCAAAATTAAAAGCAGGAAGTTGATGTTGGTACATGAGTGTTGTTCTTTGTCATTTTACCACCTGTCTAGTAATCATCAGCCCATTCAGGATACATAACTGTCACACTTTACACTTGGCTCTCTGTTTCATTGTTGTAAATTTTAAAAAAATTATTAGTATTATTTATTTATTAGGCTGGGCCAGGTCTTAGTCGCAACAAGCAAACTCTTAGCCGTGGCATGTGGGATCTAAGTTCCCTGACCAGGGATTGAAGCCAGACTCCCTGCACTGGGAGTTCACAGTCTTAGCCACTGAACCACCAGGGAAGTCCCTGTTGTAAGGTTTAAACACTAGTGAAAAATAAAACTGCCAGTGCTCTGGCAGAATAGTAGATTTGGAGCCTGAGGTCTGTCTTTGTCTTCGCAGTCACCCTCCTTTCCGGATGGACACGGACTTTACCATTGATCTCAGGAGTGTGTGATTCTACTGGGGCTCACCAATGGTCCCCAAACCTCACAAACTCAAGATGTATGTCAGGCTCTTCTGCCTAACTTCCAGTTATCTAGGTAACTTCCATGCAGACCACAGTTTTCATGAAAAGGTAAATAATAGTGTGTGCTAGCCTAAAGCTTCTATATATTATAAAAACAATGATAACAGCAGCAGTTGTTTAGAACTTAAAGCAGCATAAGATGTGGGTAAGGGAGGAGAGTTTCATGATTGCATTGTTTAAAATAGCAGATACACGGTGATAATAAAAAAAAAGAGACCAACTTTCAGACAGCTTTGTTATTGCTCTTAAATTCTCTGTAGATAATATATCACTTATGGTCTTGTCTGCTGCAGACCCTGCTTTGGCTCCACCTTTGCGATGCAGCCGCTCAGGCTCTTCCTTCGGGTTTTGTAGCACCGTTGACCCAGGCTGAAGTTGAAATTTCAGTCTGGACCTTTTACTTGGGATGGATGTTAAGCGTTTAAATGAGAGGTTCCAGAATAGGGCTGTTGCTTACAGCTGTGCAGCTTGTTCTCTGCACACAGGTACCCAACTCAAGGGTAAGCAAGAGGCTCAAACCCAGCCTGTGCTTGACTGCTGCAGCCATGCCTACCTTAAGGAAGGGGTGTCTTTATGTAATTTGTACAAAGGTGCTATATGGGCAGTGTTGTGGGGTGAACTCTGCTCCCCAGAGAGATATGCTGTAGTCCTAACTCCCAGGACCTGTGAATGTCACTTTATTTGGAAATAGGGTCTCTGTAGATGTAGTCAGTTATGATGAATGAAGGTAACTCTAAAGCAATGACAGGAAGGCTTCTAAGGAGGGAGATGAAGACAGACGTACAGAGGGAAAGGCTATTCAACTACAGAGGCTGAGACTGGAGCGATGCAGCCAGAAGTCAGGGGTCATCGGCAGCCACAAGAAGTTGGAAGAGAAGAGGAAGGATCCTCCCTGGAGCCTTCAGAGGAAGTACGGCCCTGCCGACATTTTGATTTCAGACATCCAACCTCCGGCACTCAAGAAACAGATTTCTGCTGTTTAAGTCAGCAAGTTTGTGATGCTTTCTTATGACAGCCAAAGGAAACTCATACAGGCAGTGATGGCTTTGTTCTAGAATCCTCTTTTAACTATTTTAAAGTATCAGAACATATCCCCTTCTCCCTAGAAAACATTCATGCAGACCACAGTTTTCATGAAAAGGTAAATAATAGTGTGTGCTAGCCTAAAGCTTCTATATATTATAAAAACAATGATAACAGCAGCAGTTGTTTAGAACTTAAAGCAGCATAAGATGTGGGTAAGGGAGGAGAGTTTCATGATTGACATTGTTTAAAATAGCAGATACACGGTGATAATAAAAAAAAAGAGACCAACTTTCAGACAGCTTTGTTATTGCTCTTAAATTCTCTGTAGATAATATATCACTTATGGTCTTGTCTGCTGCAGACCCTGCTTTGGCTCCACCTTTGCGATGCAGCCGCTCAGGCTCTTCCTTCGGGTTTTGTAGCACCGTTGACCCAGGCTGAAGTTGAAATTTCAGTCTGGACCTTTTACTTGGGATGGATGTTAAGCGTTTAAATGAGAGGTTCCAGAATAGGGCTGTTGCTTACAGCTGTGCAGCTTGTTCTCTGCACACAGGTACCCAACTCAAGGGTAAGCAAGAGGCTCAAACCCAGCCTGTGCTTGACTGCTGCAGCCATGCCTACCTTAAGGAAGGGGTGTCTTTATGTAATTTGTACAAAGGTGCTATATGGGCAGTGTTGTGGGGTGAACTCTGCTCCCCAGAGAGATATGCTGTAGTCCTAACTCCCAGGACCTGTGAATGTCACTTTATTTGGAAATAGGGTCTCTGTAGATGTAGTCAGTTATGATGAATGAAGGTAACTCTAAAGCAATGACAGGAAGGCTTCTAAGGAGGGAGATGAAGACAGACGTACAGAGGGAAAGGCTATTCAACTACAGAGGCTGAGACTGGAGCGATGCAGCCAGAAGTCAGGGGTCATCGGCAGCCACAAGAAGTTGGAAGAGAAGAGGAAGGATCCTCCCTGGAGCCTTCAGAGGAAGTACGGCCCTGCCGACATTTTGATTTCAGACATCCAACCTCCGGCACTCAAGAAACAGATTTCTGCTGTTTAAGTCAGCAAGTTTGTGATGCTTTCTTATGACAGCCAAAGGAAACTCATACAGGCAGTGATGGCTTTGTTCTAGAATCCTCTTTTAACTATTTTAAAGTATCAGAACATATCCCCTTCTCCCTAGAAAACATAAAGTTCTCCCCACCGTGGTGAATGTTGTTGTCAAGGACATTAAAGGCCTTTGGTGGAGATTTAAAAAAAAACACATGATACATAAATAAACACTTTTTTCTTTGGGGGGGGCGGGGGAGGGAGGGTGAGGAGAAACAACCTGTTTCTCCTGCCGCCAGAAGGGCAGGCCTGAGAAAGAGACAGATGGGCGCTAAGTTGTTGCTCCGGGAGAAGCCAGCAGAGGGCGCGCGGGCTGCACGCAGGCAGGTTGGTCACACCTGCGCTCAGCTAGGGCCTGGCGCCTCACAGGCCTTCTAGAAGGAGAGCGCAGGCCTGGAGCACCTTTCACAGCTCTCTTCTTTTCCTCGGAACTTCCACGTGCCAACGTGGCTCTCCTGGGGCCACCCCTGGTCTCTCACACCCTCTGGGAATCCACTCACCCTCATTGTCTCAGGGATGGGGAACTGTCCAAAGTTCCCAGCAGAGGAAGCTGAGGCTGGAGGGAAGGAGCAAGGACTTACCTGAGTCATCACTCCTGTTGGGGTATCTGCATCTTCTCTCTCCTCACCCATCCTGAGAAGGTGCCCGGCTTCACACCAAGTTCTGAAACCTAAGGCTGGACCTGTGCAAGGGAGTCGGGGGCTGGGGGACACTTGACAGTCCCTTGGCAGCCAGGGACTCCAGGATGCAAAAAAGGAGTCCCACAGCCTGGGCTTCCGTGCCTGCTCTCAGCTCTGGACCGCGACTTGAGCTTCTGCAAGAAGATGCCTAGGTGGACCAGAGTGTGGGGGATGGGAGAAAATCATGCCAGCACTTTTTTTTTTCAAGAATTTAAAGTTTATTTTTATTTTATTCCTTATTAATCTGGGAAATTCTTTTTTTCTTTTTTTAAAATTTATTTATTTTTAATGGAAGGACAACTACTTTATCGTATTGCATTTGTTTCTACCAAACATTAACATGAATTAGTCATAGGTTTACCCATGTCCCCTCCCACTTGAACATCCCTCCCACCTCCCTCCCTATCCTGCCCCTCTAGGTTGTTATCGAGCCCCGGTTTGAGTTCCCTGAGTCATATGGCAAATTCCCATTGCCTGCCAGCATCTTTACCTAGAACCACCCAGCTGCGTCTTTGTACTCAGGCCTGCAAGACTGTCCTGAAATGCACACACAGTGCCAGCATCTCTGCCGTGACCTCTGCACTGTTCCTTTTCCTCTCAGTGCTCACTCTCCATCTCTTATTCTGGGTATTGATACATATGAGTTTCATCCCTACCACCTGGCCAATAGTTTCCTGCACCCAGGACTGGGCAACCATAGACTCCCTAGCATAGGATTCAAATTTGACTGTGCTTTTACTAGCTTCCTTGGGCATTTTCTGTAATGCCTCTAGACTCAGTTTTCTGGTCAGAAAGATGGGGACAACACTGCCTTATGCCAAAGGGCTTAGGTGTATGGTAGAAGGTACTCTTTCAAACGGTAATCACTAGTAAGGATTTTCTGAGCCCTTAGAAGTATCTTATTGTTCCAATTTTGTGAGCGCTTATTCTGTTCCTGGCCTTCTGCTAAGCACATTGAAATTATCTATCTATCTATTATCTATTTATCTATTGAAATTATTATCTCATTTCACTCTCACACTAATCCTAGAACATGGGGTTGCTACTGTCCCCCATGGAGAGATGAGAAAGATAAAGCTCAGAGAGGTTTCAATGTTTGTCTCCCAAACTGGTGAAGGGTGGAGCCAGAATGGTCAGGGAGACGTGACTGGTAGAGACACACATGAATTGGTTGTTACAGTGTTGGGCAGGAGGGTGCTTGGAGACCTCTTTCACCCCTGTGACCCTACCTCACTAAGTGGGGACAGACTGGGGATGCCACAGAGCAGGGAGGCAGCCTGGAGGCAGGACCCCCGCTCTGAGCTTTAGCTGCCTGGAGTGCTCGTCTCAGCCCTGCTGTCTGTGTGGTAGGATTGTCCTAGCTCTGGTCGTGTTGTCAAGGAAAGCGACCAGCATCACCTCCAAGCTGGACCACTTAATCACCAATTTGAAACTCTCCAGAATTCCCTCTTCCCTTCTGCTCCTCACAAGCAGTCCCCACACAGAGCCACTCTGTGGATCAATGAGTGATGGACTCACAGCAGGAGCGGACACAGACCTTGGCCTTGCCAGCCTCCCAGGAGAGGAGGCTGTCATTACAGCCTGTTGAACCATACATGTCCTTCCAACCCTGCCACCAGCCATGTGGCTTGGAGTGAGCCCCTCTCCTCCTCAGATTTGCATGCAGCAAGTGGGAGCTTCTGTTCATTAAGCACCTGCTATGGACCAGGTGCTGAGAAAGCCTGTGATGAGGAAGTTGGTCTGATTTTTATTTTATGATGGGAAACTGAATCTCTCAGGGGTGAAGCGATGTATTGACATAGCTTTCTCACTGGGCTTTCTGGGTGTCGCTAGTGGTAAAGAACATGCCTGCCAATGCAGGGGACAGAAGAGACGTGGATTCAATTTCTGGATCAGGAAGATCCCCTGGAGGAGGGCATGGCAACCCACTTCAGTATTCTTGCCTGGAGAAGCCCATGGACAGAGGACCCTGGCGAGCTACACTCCATAGAGTTGCAAAGAGTCGGACACGACTGAAACAACTTAGCATGCAAGCCTCCTCACTGGTGACAAAGGGCACATTTCACTGAACTGCACAACATTTATAAGGGATTCTTGGCCGGTGAGATGGAAGGGGCCCCAGAGGAAATGGAGTGGCTGGGCTGCGGGCGAGCAGCAGCCTGGAGAGGTCCTGGCCCTGTCGCCTTATCCTTCCACAGGTGGAATGAGTGAATAGACTCCCTGAGCAGACCCAGGGTTGGGCAAGGACTTCAAGGAGGGCAATGGACAATGGGATGGGGGTGAGCAGTCCTTGGGGTTGGAGGCCCTCCCAACTCTTCTACCCTACCAGATGTTGGAGGTCTACCCTAATGATAAAGGCCTTAGGAAGGACAGTCTAGCATGACTCTGATTTGATGGAATGTCTAACTGGAACAAAGTCTCTGCCCAACTCAAGGGGGTTCAGGCATCAGGAGCTCCAGGGCCTCGCTGAGAGGACAGCAGGGCCTGGAAATCAGGTTAGTCTTGTTGTCTCCAAGCCCTGGAGATGGCTCGCTTGGCTACCAGCACAGTAAACTTCCAAGAACAACCACTCTTCACCGCAGCCCAACCTCACCCACTTTTCACCACAGCAGCCGCACATCCCTCCACCAACACCCCACCATGACCAGCACCAGACTCAGGCCTCCTGTGGCCCCTGCCCATCTGGCTGCAGTTCACTTTGTTGACTGTAGGGGAACCATGCAGATGATGAGTTGAGCCCTGACTGTAAGACTCATCTGTTTGACACAGCTCAGGAGCCACTGTCTCCACTCATCGCTGTGCACATGCCAAGGGGTCACGCTCAGCCATGATAGATGTGGTGAGCCACTGCGGGAGGCTGGTGCTCCTGCTCGAAGGCTCAGGGCTCTTTCTGCAGCAAGCTCACCCGGCATCCAGACAACTGCACAGCCGTGGAGCAGTCAGAACCTTCCTGATACTTCGTTCATTCATTCACATTTACTGACTGGGCGAGGCTCCCTGCTGGGTACTGCAGTTGACAGTCACTTCCTCCTGCCAGGACCGGTAAGGGTCCTGTCTAGGGGACAAGAGAAGCAAGTGGCAGAGAAAATCTGGAGCTACAGGTGTCAGCGCGGGGGCAGCACCTCTCAGACTGGGGTCAGAAAGTCCCTACAAGAATGGCCATCAGCAGCATCTAAAAGGGCTCACTATGCAGGCTTCCTTAATCCCATTTGTCAGTTCTATTTAACACACACTCACCTAGCATGTGCTGCATGGTTGAGAGCTTTGTGAACGCGCACATAGTGGGTCCTCACAATGTTATTATCCTTTTTTGGTGAAAGAAATTGAAGCACAAAGAAGGCTGGTGCCTCAGGTTACTGAGTGAAATTCGAATCCAAATCTGTGCTGCCCTGCTCATACCGCCTCCACGATCATGTCATTTCCTCATGAATCACCGTGCTACTGTTTATCTGATTTTTCCCCCTTTAAATGGCATTGCTCTAACTAACTCAATGTATTTAAATTTACCTAGATGTGGCTCAGATGGTAAAAAAATATGCCTGCAATGCAGGAGACACCAGTTCCACCCCTGGGTTGGGAAGATACCCTGGAGTAGGAAATGGCAACCTATTCCAGTATTCTTGCTTGGAAATCCTATGGACAGAGGAGCCTTGTGGGCTACCATCCATAGGGTTGCAAAGAGTCGGATATGACTAAGCGACACTTTCACTTTCATAGATCTTAAAAACAAAAACAACCACTCAGCATCACTTAGGAAAAATCAAAAGTAGTTTACTATAATGATAAATCCAATTACAACACCCCTCTGTCCCTGCATGCCCCAGCGCTGCTACCTGCCCGGTGCTGTACAGCTGAGGCTGGACTCATCTGCTGAAAGAAGAGCGGCCAGTCTGCCAGCACAGTGCACCCATACCAGCAGCAAGGGGAGATGTGGGACTTAACAAAACCAGGAAGATGAACAAATAACTGAAAAGGGAGGAACTTCCCCAGTATGTGATACAGTGTAATCAGCACACAGTCTGTGTAAGTTCCTGCTAGAAATTAGCCAGCTCTGCCACTCTCTCACATACAGCCCCGATTTCCTCTAACTTAATAAACTGTGGAGAATTCTGAAAGAGACGGGCATACCAGACCATCTGACCTGCCTCTTGAGAAACCTATATGCAGATCAGGAAGCAACAGTTAGAATTGGACATGGAACAACAGATTGGTTCCAAATAGGAAAAGGAGTACGTCAAAGCTGTATATTGTCACCCTGCTTATTTAACTTATACGCAGAGTGCATCATGAGAAACACTGGGCTGGAAGAAGCACAAGCTGGAATCAAGATGGCCAGGAGAAATACCAGTAACCTCAGATATACAGATGACACCACCCTTACGGCAGAAAGTGAAGAGGAACTAAAGAGCCTGTTGATGAAAGTGAAAGAGGAGAGGGAGAAAGTTGGCTTAAAGCTCAACATTAAGAAAACAAAGATCATGGCATCCAGTACCATCATTTCATGGGAAATAGATGGGGAAACAGTGGAAACAGTGGCTGACTTTATTTTTCTGGGCTCCAAAATCACTGCAGATGGTGACTGCAGCCATGAAATTAAAATACACTTACTCCTTGGAAGGAAAGTTACGACCAACCTAGACAGCATATTGAGAACAGAGATATTACTGTGTCAAAAGATCCATTTAGTCAAGGCTATGGTTTTTCCGGTAGTCATGTATGGATGTGAGAGTTGGACTATAAAGAAAACTGAGCGCTGAAGAATTTATGCTTTTGAACTGTGGTGTTGGAGAAGACTCTTGAGAGTCCTTCGGACTGCAAGGAGATCCAGCCAGTCCATCCTAAAGGAGATCAGTCCTGGGTGTTCATTGGAAGGACTGATGTTGAAGCTGAAACTCCAATACTTTGGCCACCTGATGCAAAGAGCTGACTCATTGGAAAAGACTCTGATGCTGGGCAAGATTGAGAGCAGGAGGAGAAGGGAACTACAGAGGATGAGATGGTTGGATGGTATCACCGACTCAAAGGACATGGGTTTGGATGAACTCCAGGAGTTGGTGATGGACAGAGAGGCCTGGCGTGCTGCAGTACATGGGGTTGCAAAGAGTCAGACACGACTGAGCAACTGAACTGAACTGAACTGAGAGGGCGTGAGAAGAGGACACAGAGAAATAGAGCAGGATTCAGTGGTGCATCAAAACCACGTTGACCGGGGCCTGGCCGACAGAAAGGTCTGGTCTCATGGGCCACAAATGGCTCCTACCAGGAGCTCAAGTCCAGATGCAGCAGGCAGAGGGTAGGATCTGGTGACTGAAGTCTGTCACCAGGAGGGAGGGGAGGTGTCCTTTGGTCAATACATTTGCTGTGAGAGTAGGGCTGGATAGGGGGGGCTGAGACATAGCCACAGAACAAACTTCAAATAGGGGAGTGGGGACTGAGCAGACTGGCCCCGGTTGCACCAGGCCAGATATCTGAGCATGGAGTCCAAGACCATGTGCTGCTTCATCCTGCCTCCCAGATCCCAGAGGATGGGAGAAAGAGGAACTGGACATACATCTTCCCCCACCTCACTCCTGGTTCTCCCTGGGTCTGCATGCCACACTGGCCAGCTCTGCAGCCTCAGAGAGGCTTAGAGCAGCTTTCCCTCTCTGGGTGGAGTCTTCCTTGGATTCACTCTTATCACAGTGAGTGGGCGGTTGCAGGATACCTGGACATTGGTGATCAGAATCACCTCTCTTGTTCTCCACCCTAGGTGAGGAAGCACCATGTAGGTCCTGCCCACACTGTGGCCAGCTGCCTGCCAAAGGGGCTTCCTTGGGAGTCAGTGTGCATGTGGGGACTAGAGGCACATCATAGTCCCTTGGCAGGTGTGCCTTGGAGTAGTGGAATCCCAACTTGGTCTCTGCAAAGGCCCCCAAAGGGGTATCCTCTCCTCGTGTAGTCTCTCTCCTGAGGCAGAAGTCAGATTTGGCCCATGCACAAGTAACTTACTGAATTGGTTTCTATTCCTGAATAACGAATTATTGCAAATGCAGTTGCTTAACACAATGTACACATGTTATCTCAGGGTGTCTGTGGGTCGGGAGTCCAGGCAGGGCTTAGCTGGGTCTTCTCACAGGGTAGCAATCACGGATGTGGTCTCATCTGGAGGCTGAGCTGAGGATGGATCCACTGTGAAGCTCACTCAGGCTGTGAGCAGAATCTGTTCCCTTGCTCTTAGTTCCTTGAGGCCACTGTGGGGTCCTGGTCCCAGGTCCCCTGTGTGCCCTGTCACAATGTGGCAGCTGACTTCAAGGCCTGCAGAAGAACTGCTCAGACCCCAGGGAGGTCTAAAAGGGGTCATCTACTTAAGTCAAGTCCAGAATAATCTTCCTTTCAATCATTTCAACACCAACCAGTTAGGGACCTTAATCACATTAGCAAGATCCCTTTTGCCATATGGTGTTAGTTGTTCAGTTGTGTCCAACTCTACAACCCAGGGACTGTAACTCGCCAGGCTCCTCTGTCTATGGGAATTCTCCAGGCAAGAATGCTGGAGTGGGTAGCCATTCCTTTCTCCAGGGGATCTTCCCAACCCAGGGACTGAACCCAGGTCTCCTGCATTGCTGGCAGATTCTTTACCATCTGAGCCACCAGGGAAGCCCTTTTTGCCATATAAGGTAACACAATCAGGGTAGTAACAGTCTATCACACATTCAAGGGAAGGCTTACATAGGGTGTGTACACACATCAAGGGGCAGTCTTAGAATTTAGTCTGTCATATAACCCTTACTCAAAACTTCAAGAGAAAGTTTGCTCTAATCTGTAACAGAAATATAACATGGCTAGGCTGTAGATTTCTAAATTAAGTTAGATTTTTAACATGAGTATAAAGATAGGATATGTTTTCCTTTGTGATCTCAAATTGTAGCTTATCATTTGGGAAAGGGGCATATATAATGTCATAAAATTTAATGACAACAGTCTCTTCAACCCCGTTTGGTTCTATGAAAACAGAAGGAAACAAGTAATTGGCAGGACTGCTGGACATGGTTGGCAGGACAGGGGCTGCGCACTGCGTAACCAGCAGGTGCCATTTCCAGCTCGGTCGATGACACTCCTAGCGGTTATGTAGCCTGTAAATGGGGCCACAGCAGAGGTCCTCAGACCCACTCCAGAGTCTACAGCCTGGCTTTGGGCACTAGGAACATCTACAGTTGTAGCTCCCTGACAGGACAAGCTGCTGTGGGCAACATCAAATGCAAAACCATTTGGAACAAGCTTGTTTCTGGAACAAGCCCTTCAGCCTCAAAATGGGTGACTTCCCAGACATCACAGAAAGGCTCAAACCCCTGCTACGAGCTCAGCACATAGGTGGGTTTTCCAGCCCTGCTACACCCAGATACCTACTCAGCTGTCCCCTCTGCAGCCTTCTCTATTGTCTCCTCAGGTTCCCAAAACAGCCTGTCCTTTCCAAAGCCACCACCTTTGGCTACCCTCTGTCCTTTCTACCCATATGCCCTCCTAGACAGCCGGGGTGGGCCTGGGTTGCGGCCAGTACAGGGCTTGCCCATGGGAGGGGCCCAGTACACTGGCTACCCTGCCGGCTGAATGGGGATGCCCTGCCTGCTGTGAGTGCTCTGCTAAGAGTGGGGCCTGCCTCTTGGGCCCTCCTGGTTGGTGGGTAGTAAACATGTGTACACTGATGGCTGCTCCAGCGGATGCTCCCCACCCAGCCTGGGCCAGGGCAAAGGAGAGGCAGCCTAGGGGGAGGCGAAATACAATGAGTCCAGATGCGGGCACAGCATGTCTGTGGACACCTGACTGGAAGTGACCTTTGGCAGATGGAGCTACTGGTAGAAACCTCAGTAGAAATCAGGCCTTGGAGAGAAAACAGAGGTTAAGTCAGAAGGTGGAGGACCCCCCTCCCCAACCAAAGAGGTCACTGCGGTGCTATGGACAGAATGCTGGTTCAAATACCAGCTCACCACTTGGACAAATGAAGTTGCTCTGCTACCTCTACTGACTTACCTGTAAATCAAGGGTAAAAATGCCCTCTTCCCAGAGTGAGATTAAAGGAGATAATGTAAGGGGGATGGTGACAAAGCCCCCACAGAAGACATGCTCTTCAGATGGTTCTGAGGGCGACTTCATGTTGGGGAGTACACAGTGGAACCCATGACTGAATGGAGAGACACCCCAAGCACGGAGCACAGAGGGCTGTTATGTCTCTGAAGGCCAGTTGTGGCTGGCAATAAAGTGTCCAAACATTTAAAAACATACTGACACATGTTTCCAGCCACCGATTGGAACACTAACACCCTCCAGAAGCATGAGCTTACTGTGTCTGCGTCTGGAAGCTCCGCACCCCTCAAGGGGTTTAGACCATGTCACCTGCTCTAGGAAGGCATCCACATCCCCCTCACTTTGTTGGCACTTGTAGGCACATCTGTCCATCTCTCTCCATAAACTTCACTCCCTGAGGATATCTCCTCACTCCTGCTCAGCATCCAGCAAGCGTCTGGTACATAAAAGGGAGATAAAGTTCTGAGTTGCTTTTCCTTTTGAAGAGGAAAGATGAATCCGAGTGAGCCTGGTTAGGATTCAATCTGATCAGCAGAGGGCGCAAAAGCCATTGACAATGCAGAAGAAGAGGGTGAGGCCTCCGCTTGTGCAAGATTTCCTGGAAACACTTTTAGCAAGTAACACATTTATAATAGCTTTTTTTTCTGTCATATTCTTTCCTTTTGCCTATTCCTTGCAGGTTTGTCACTTGGCAGCTGCAAAGGCCTGCAAAAGCTCAGGGCTTGGGAAACTCCCAGAAAGTCAAGGCTGCGGCCCCCTGTCCAATCCACATGTCAACAGCTGGAGGGGATTTAGCTGGAATTGAGAGGAGATGGGAAAGGATGGTCCTGGAGGGAGCACTCACACCCTTGTTGGCCTTTGACCTTCCAGGGCTGCCAGCCAGGTCACTGAGCTCTCAGCAGCTGGGATTCTCCAGAGGAATCAGCCTTTAGCGTTTGTTAGGGCTGCCACTGAAGGGAGTGAGTGTACTGTCACAAGGAGCATGCAAGAAGCTGGAAAGTAAGGGTGAATAATTCCTACTCTAAAGACTATTGTGGGATTAAATGAGGTGATGTTTGTAAAGCATCCAACCCTGTGCCCAGGTGTATCAGTATCAGGAATACTTTAAATTGTTGAGAATTCAGACATGGGAGTAGGAAACGAACTTAATGATTTGTGTTTCTAAGGCCACAATACTGCAAAAATAATGAGTGCTTTCATGGAAAAAAAATTAAAAATGTTTTTTAAATAAAGTAATCCTTCCGATACAGAGGTGCACATATTTGGGCAATCAGAAGAATTTGCATCTAGACTAGTAGACTAGGAATTGGCAACTACGGTCTGTTGCCTGTTTTTGCATGGCCTGTGAACTGAGAATGCTTTTCACATTTTTAAATAGTTGAAACAAACAAAGATAGGACAAATATTTGTGACATAATATTTTATGAAAATTAGATGAAACTCAAGTTTTGATGTGCATATGGAGCGAGACTGGCATGGAGCCACATTCGTTCCTTCACGTGTTGCCTATGGCGGCATTCATGCTCAAGGGCAGAATGGAGGCACCACACCAGAGCCATACAGCCCACAAAGCTTAAAATATTTACTTATCTGGGCTTTCAGAGAAAGTTTTTTAACCCTTGATCTAGACTGTTAAAATTGGTAGGAAAGAAGTATTCATCTAGTTCATCCCTTCTTGCTTTTTTATTTGGGGAAACAGGGATGAGCTTGCATCGTGGGTTCCTTGTGTGCCCTACATGGCATTTGGACATTTGCAGACAGCGCCTCCGTGCCCATGCTTGGCACTGAGGAACATGTACAAAAGAGTGCAGGAAGCACAGGTGTAGGTGGACTGGGCACCAAGCTCCTAGACCCTTTATCTCACTCAGACCAGCAGGAGAAGGACTGGACTGGAGCCCAGGAACCAGAGGCTGGGTCTGGCTGGCGTCTAAGGAACAAGGTGATTGTGGCTTCTCTCTTTCCTCTTTACTTCCTGCCCACCCCCCATCCCTCCCAATACTGCAGAGGAGAAGGGACTTCTGTGTTAGGGAAGACAGTTACAGGTGTGAATTCCCTCATGCAAGAGGCAATGTGTTCTGGCCTCCCATCTGTTGGAAGACACCCTGGAGGAGATGTGCCCACCTCACCTGGCTGGGTCACAGATTCAGTCTTTTGCCTGATTCATCTTTGCCACCTCGAATGCCCAGCTAGCTGGGAAGAGACCCTGCCTCAGGTCCACAGCCCACATAAGCCTCCCAGGGCTCTGCAGTGGGGTACCTGGAGGTCCTCTGGTGAGTATAAGGCCTCTCCTTTTATTACCAGGGAGACAGACTGGGATGTGGACCCCTTCTGACCAAAGGAAACAGGAAAAGGGAGAGAGCAGAGAAGCAGGGAAGGAGCAAGAGAGCAAGAAAATAGGATGAAGAAGCATGCAGAGGAAGCAGGCTAAAGAAGAAAAAGGGTAAACAGATGAAGGGAGGGAAAAGATAACGAACAGCAAAGAAGGAAGGGAGAGAAAAAAGGAAGAAAAACAAAACTTGATCCATTTTCATGAATCTTGCCTGCGGGTCTGTTTGGAGGGACCAGCCTCTGTCGTGGGACCTCTCCTTTTCTGTCCTGTCGCCAAGGCTGGTCCCGTGGCTTCAGGAGGACAGTGGCCCAGGCAAGCGGGCACCTCGTTCTCTCAAAGGCCGGAGCGGATGGGAGCCTGGACTGGGGTCCCTGACTGGCACCCTGGAGGGAGTCGACCTAGCCTCCTGCTCCTTGGCACCACGTCCCTAGAGCACAGCGCCCTTGTTTCAGAGCACATTCTTGAAGGTCCTGCGCATATCTACGGGAGAAGCCGGCGGGAGACCCCCGGGCTGCCTAAACACTGCTTGGATATCTGCGAACAGGATCTGCTGAGCGAGTCTTGGGGCCCCAGAGAGCAGAGCCACTCGCGGCCACTACTTCCCGGCCCTGCGTGTGGCCTCCAGTGCAGATACTGTTCAGGACTCCACTCGGAACCAAGGTAGTTGTTCAAACCTTCCCGGCTAGGCTGAAACGCCCAGGGGCGAGTGCAGAACAGCCCGGGGTCTGCGCTGTGCCCAGCAGGAACGCTTTGGGTTTCTGGGGGCATCAAGAACGGGATCCTGGCTGGGTCAAGGCAATTATTGCCTACCTATGGATCTGGTCTTTAAAACACATTTCTAAAGAAAATCACATGTTTAAAAAAAATAGCTACAAAACAAAAATAAAGTAATTATTTCCAGAGGAACAAATTTGTAAATTACCTGAAGAGGGAGAATTTGAAGGGGAGAGGGAGGGATCTGTCTCAAGACGCTGTCCCCAAAGGCTCTTTGAGCCCTGAGCTCACAGGTGTTTGAAATGATTCAAAACGAAAAGTCCACACATGACTTGAAATGTTCATAAAGGAAGGCATCAACAGAGATCCGCTTCTCCAAAGAGAAAGTGATCATGCGGTCATCAGGAGGTGTGACTTAGGAGCGTGGAGACGGAGTAATTTTATAACACCGAGATTTTCTGTTCTGAAGGCAAGGCAGATGTCGCCAGTCTTGAATCCAGACACTGTGAGCAAGAATGGGGCACGGGGCCTCAGGACTAACGATGCGCGTTCCCGGCGGTGCCGGTATGCTCCTCCTGGCATGGTCCACGGAGACAGAGCCGGTGCGGCCACCTGAGAGCCTCAGCCACCAGCGTTAGCCTGCCCTGGGCCGGGGACAATCACAAGTGACTGCTTTCAAAAGAAGCCCGTGGAGGATGACTTTTCAGACCTGGTCACAGACCTTGCCCGGGCCTGCGCACAGCCGGACTCAGCTTCCGCATCTGTACAATGGTTCGGGCCCCCTTCGCCCCCTCGGCTCCAGAAACCCACCGGGGAGGCGCTAGGGGAGGAGGAGCCCTTAAGTGGAGGAGGGGAAGGTCTGGGACCCGCGTTCCTGGGCTGAGGGGGTTCGGTTAGGGAGGAACGTAATCCTCTCTCGCGCTGTTGCCCTGACGGCGCGGGTGTGGGGTCTGAGGAGCAGAGCAGCAGTGGGGAGGGGGCCCCACCCGGCGTCCGGGCGGCGCCGAGACCCCCCTGCTGCCCGGAGCCCCTCATTGCCCGGCCCGCGGTGAGGGCGGCTGGCTGCGGGCGCTGAGGTCACCTTTTCCACTGCGCCCGCCGAGAGCGGACGGTTTCCGGGATTTTCGAGGCGGCAGCGGCGGCGGGAGGCCCGGGTTGGAGGAGCTGGGCCCGGTGGTTGCACCCCTGAGGCGGGGGCTACAAGGCTGGGACCGCGAGAGAGGCCCTGAGGCCCCTTCGCCCAAGGGGGTTTTCCCTTCTCTGGGCCTCTGTTCCCCACCGGGAGGAGGGACCCTTCTCTCTTGGAAGGAAGGAGGAAGGACCCCACTCTTTGGGAATCATTTGCCGGCCAATAATGCTGCAATTCCCAAGCAAAAGAGGCCCTGCTGCTCTTTGTGAGTATTTTTTCGCCTAAAAGGGGGTTTATCTGTAGATCTTCTTTGGGATCACAGCTGAGCACAGGCGTGCCCAGAGAGGGGAGATCAGAGGCCTGCCCACCCAGGGAAGGGCCTTGAGGGGTGACAGGGAGCCCTTTGGACCAGCGAGGGTCTCCAATGCTCCCCCAAAGAGCCTTGGGCCGTATTCCTGGTGCCTGCCATGGCTCAGACCTCAGCCTCCAGAAGCTAAGCCTAAGTAGCTGAGGGGAAGTGTTCCCCTTCAGCATCTGCGAAATAGGGTGGCAGCTGGACTGCACTAGTCTTCTGACTCCCAAAAATCTAGAGGTGAAGCCTCAATCCTGAAAATAACCTCCTACCCCTAAACCTGACCCAGGACTGGAGGCAAAATAGATTTTGGAGAGTTGATCAATGTGATTCCCAAGTCCTCTGATCTGGGTCTTGAGCTCTGCTGGTCTGGAGGACCTAAGACCCTCAGGGAGGCAACTGCCTAGGGCAGAGATAGTTCAAAGCCAGGTGGCTTCAGTTAAGGGCACAAATAGAAGGTAAAGGGATGGAGCGGGGTGGCTGGGTTTAACCCTCACAGTAGGCTATCCATAAGCTATGCCCTTGGGAAGGTATGGAAGGAAGAAGGAGGTGGCTGATGGGCCCTACTAGGTGGAAGGAGGTGAGAGGAAAATGGGACCCATGCCATATGCACCAGGACCAAATAGAAAACAAACCCTGCTCACTGTGGTCCCTGGGCCAGTACTTTCCTCTTGCTGGGCCTTAGTTTCACCATCTGAGAAAGTAGGTGGTTGGACTGGGTGACACCCAAGCACCTATCTAGGGAGGGGTTCTCTTTGCCTGTGAGCTAGAAGAGGCTCCCAGCTGGACTGCCTAGAGCTCTGAGAGACACTGGCTTTTCTCTGTTTGCCTGGTGGCTGCTGGGCCAACTGAGGTGGCACAGACCCACTCCCTGTCTCTCTACCTCTCACCAGGAGAGAGGCCTGGCTTGTGTGGGATATCCTCACTCTTAATGGGTCCAACACTATCCCCTTCTGAGCAGCCATGTGACTCATAAGATCACCCACATAGGGAGCAGCTGGAGGTCTTTTCAGTCCTGAGGAGGGCTGGGAGGTTCAGAAAGGTGCAGCCCTGGCTGAAGTCACTCAACAACTAGGGGGACGGGCAGCTGGGCTCTTAGAGCCTCTGGTAAGACATTCTCTTTGTTCCTGTGGACAAAGTCTTGGGTATCTCCTCATTCACAGGTGCCAGGGCCTCACCACTGGCAGCTAGAGCTTGACAAGCTGCATCATCTTGAGGTGAGGCAGGGCCACGGGTGTAGTAAGTAGGTCCTGTTTCCCAGAGGTGATCACTGAGGTCCCAGGCAGAGCTCACATGGGAAAGAGAAGAGGCCCAGGACCCCAGCTGAGGGACTCCGAGGGACCGGAGGAGAAGTGTAGGCACCCCCTCAGTCTCCTGGGGACACCCACCCATCCGCTGATACCCCACCCTCCTTGTCTAGACAAACTATTTACTCCTCCCTAGTCAATCCTATGGATCCATGGGAACAGAACCCCCCACTAAGTCCTCACAGCCTCCCTGAAATCAAATGTCAGCATCTTCTCTGGACAGGTCAGGAGACTGAGGTCCAGAATGGGGCAGTGGCTTGTCTTGAGTGACAATGCCAAAGAGATAGACTAAGTGGAGAGTTGAGCTTTGGGATTGACTCCCTAACTTGCACTAATATTCCCCTAATGATGAAGAGAGAGACCTGCAAAGCCTCTAGCCTTCCTTAATCAAACTGGGGTCCTTAAGGCTCAGAGAAGAGGCAGGAGCCAGAGTTCATCTCCAGATTCCCAGGGCCCTCTGTGGCTTCTCATCCAGCTCCACCCAATACCCGTTTCCTCTGTTGCTCCAAAACTGCGAAAAGGCAAATCTGCAGCCTTTCCTTTTCCTGGCATCCACCTCTTGCTCTATCTAGGGGAACCCAACCCACTCCACAGCGTCTAGGGTTGTGTGGAAGGGTCCACATATCACTTGACAATATAAGCAAATTCTGGCTGGAGAAATCTGACTCTCAGGGCGTTTCCGGAGAAATGAGGCGGTGCCTGGTAAACTGAGGCACAGGTAAGATCACTGCCCTGCGTTGCACTCGGCCCACTGCTGCACTCCAGCCCCGCGGGCGGCCCTGCGTCCTGGCACGGAGGCTGAGCACCGCCACCCACTTCCCAGCCGAGCTTTCTACTCCTCCCCCGGATCTCTCCGGGGCTCCCTAACCCCTGCCCAGGCCGCCCGCCTTGCTAGCTGTCCCATCTTTCTTTACTGCCCCCTCTTTCTGTCCTGCTTGCCTCTGTGCTCTCTGGCACGTCACGGCCCGCTGACTCCCGCGCCTCTGTCGGTCGCTCTCTGCGCACGTCTCGGCGTCCCTGGCATCCTCACGTCACCGTCTCGCATCTTG
>SJXQ01005048.1:182085-198384 GCA_006408695.1 Aepyceros melampus
ACCGAGCTGCTAACCGACCGCGTTCGGACTCGGCATTCCTGACTTGGGCAATTCCTATGAGACCCGATGGAAGCTCAGGCTCGCTCCAGGAAAAAGCGAAGAAGCAGAGGCAGATTTGCCGCCCATCCTCAGACTTCGAGTCAAGGACCGCCGCCTGCAGAACTAGGACTCTAGATAAAGGGCCGCACCGTATCTCTGACGACGATGCGGTCGCCCAGCCTCAGAGCCACTCCGCCCCGGCCACCTGGGCCACCCAGCGCGGAAACCCTCTCCCTGCCTGGCAGCAGCCGCTCGCTCCCAGACCCGAGCCTTGGGGAAGGAACGATCTTCTCACTCCCCACCGCCGCACAAATCTCATCTCCGTCCCAAGGTTCTGGGAAACAAAACCCGGAGACCACACCAAAGCGCAAAAGAGGTCGCGCGGCTGTGCCTCCGGAGCCCCAGATCCTAGCCAGGGCAGGAGCGGGCTCGGGCGTCCCGAGATCGACGAGGGCCCAGAATGGGGGTGGAGGTGGAACGCCCTTGGTGGCCACGACTCCGGCCTGATTGGAAGGGCGCGCGGCTTGGCGCGAGGACTGAGCGGCACACGGGATTAGCTCGGCGGCAGCGCTCGGAAGCAAGCACGAAGTTTGCGCGTCTGGGCTTTGTGAGGTGGGGGTCGGTAGGGGCCTAGACCGGAAGGGAGACTGTGGGCGCAGTTTGGCTGAAGGCCTGGCCGGGGATGGGGGTTATGACCCCGATCCTGAGCAAGTCATTCTCCTAGTCGGCGGAAGCGGGAGCCTCGCTCTGTGTAGCGCTCCGCTCAGGCCAGGATCGCAGGAAGCGTTCGAGGAGCGGTGAGCCTGTCGCGGCCGGCTTGGGGTTCGCCGCAACTTTCTCGAAGCTTCCGACTAGCCGCGGGTTTTCCGCGAAGCCGGAACCACTAGGATACGACAGGCGCAGCCTAGCAGGGGCTCCCCATTTCTCCTCCTGTCGCCTCTTTGTAAAAAATAGAGTTTATTTGGGTTTACTCCGTTTCCCTGTTCTGTATTCTCCTGTAGGGTCAGTAGTGAGAACCCATAAGGTGGAAGAAAAGAAACACGGACCCCAGGACCACATTAACCAGGCCAGGCGCGAGGTTTGCCTCTCCTGGAGCCGGAAGGTTCTCTCCTACTGCACGTAAGAGGGAACCAGGATCCAGAGTGGTGCCGGCTCAACCTGGAGTGAGCAATACTGCCTGGGGACATTACCGAGGCCCAGAAGTGGACTAGAAACGAGGCCTCTCCTCCGTTTTTAGTTGCCCAGTGCCTGATTTCGTTTCTACACTCAAGGGGAACCCCTGTCCCATAAGTTACATCTCTGATCCCATGTTGAGTTCCCATGTCCACAGAGGGGACCAGCTGATCCCTTGAGTCTCTGCCCCTCAAGGCCTCTTCAGGCCCAAGGGGGCTGCAGTCAGGCTAAGAATGACTACAGAGGCCCAGTGGGCTCCTCCAGCTCATCCTGGCCCCGGACTTTCTGAGCTGAGAAGAAATTGTCTCCAAAACCACCTTCCCAGCCCCACTTTAAGGGGAAGGAAGGAAGCCAGGACTCACTCCTCATTTGTGGGCAGGGCAGAAAGGTGGCAACAGCAATAGCGACATGCATCTGAGTCAGCCTGGCTCAAGGCCAAGTTTTTCACTGGCTCTGGTCCCTGGACCATGCCACATCCATGGTGCAGCAGAAGGCAGGTCCTCCCTGACTTTGCAGGGGCCTCTCCATTTTGTGACTTCAGATGTTTCCTTTGTGTTAGTTCTCACAGTGTATTATGCTCATCTTATTTACTTTAAGACAGTGTCTTCCTGTTTCTGAAATCTGGTTTCATGTGACAGTTGGGGTGGAAAGCCCTGTGGGCCCTGTGTCTGCAAAGATGTGACTGTCCCTAAGGAGGTGTCCTTGGCTGGACAGTGGAGGCCCCTCATCTCTCAGGCACCAACTCTTGATGGAGAAAGCCACAAAGCCTGGAGGGAGGAAGGAATCTTCCTTAAGGTGCAGGAAGACACAGGGCAATAGCATGGCAGGGACGGGACTGTAGGTTGCTGGAGGGGGACCTTGGAGAAGTTTTAGGAATGCTCAATCCATTGATTTCCCTGGTGGTTTCTTTTTCATGTAAACTCAGTAGTGATCTGTGATAGAAATTTTTGTCTTAATAAGCCCCAAAGAGATCCTTGGGTAAGTACAAGATAAAAATTCTGGGCGCTAAAAAACCACTGGGTTATGTCTTCATTGGCAGTGTTTTAACATTTTTCTTTCTTAGTGTTTCAGGAAATAGTGGTGTGAGACATCAGTGCTATTGAGGATGCTCTGATATTAATTAAGCTCTTTCTTGGGTGATTCATTCATTTAACAAGCAGTTGCAGGATGTGGTGGGGTTCTCAGCATTGGGACACAGGCCATTCTCCCTTTACTGATCCAGTTACAGTCCAGTAAAATAGAGGCCCTACTCTCATTTTGCAGATGAAGATATTGCTCAGAATGTTAGGCAACTCGCTCAGGGACACACAGCTGTCAACAGCAGAATTTGGATCTGATTTCAACTCTGTGGATCTCCACTGCCTTGAGGTTCAAATTGGGGTATCCTAGATCCCTTCGGGTCCCCAATGGCCCCTGCCTGCCCAGAATGAGTCTCATCCATTTGTCTGCCAAGTATCTATTAAATATGCTGTGTGCCAAGCACTGTGCAAGGCATGGGGCACACAGCCTGTGACCCAAGGAGCTCTAATTGGAGGCAAAAATGTCACAATTAAATCTACAAGATGATATCAGGAAGTAACAAATGCCTTGTAGAAAATAAAAACAGGTGATAGACAATGAGTGGGATGGAAGCTTTAGTCAGAGTGAGTCAATCTCAGAGTTGACTCTTCAACCGAGACATGAATGTGAGAAATGCTTACCAGGCAGTGAGCATAGCAAGTGCAAAGGTCCTGTGGCAGAGTGAATCTTGGCCTGAAAGACACAGGCGAAAGATCAGAGTGATGGGAATATGCATGGAGAAGTGGGCAAAGGTAGTGGGGTAAGGAGGTGAGAAGGTGAGTCTTGCTGCCTGGAAGGTGGTGGGTAGGAGGTGACATTCTGGTTCCCTCCAGGGGCAGCTTTCTGTGCCAGCTCAGCCCCCTGAACTCCAAGCGAAGCCACTAGAGCCCTGAGGCAGCTCCGCCTACACCAAGCAATTTGCTTTTTTTTTTTTTCTTTTTCATAAGGATGCAATTTTCTGCGTGCTTTAAGGACATTAGAAGGGCGTTTGACTGACGCGCCATGCGAAACGCATTAGCAAGGCTCTAGGCGCTGCGCACAGGAGGCAGCATTGCCAGGCGTGCGCGTGAAGGGGCAGGTGGAGGCGGGAGCTGGCCCTGGGGACCCGCTTGGGGCGGGAGGTAGAAAGGCAGAAACCAGCAGAGAGGAGAGACAAAAGAGAAAGAGCTGGAAAGATTTGAGATGCAATAGTGAACTATCAATTTAGAAGCGTTTAAAGGGGCGGGGCAGAGGTGAGGGTTTCCAGGAGGAGGAGGAGGCAGCTGGAGGAGGGGGAGGGCGGCTTTGGGAAGAGGGAGAAGGGAGCGGGGGAGTGGAGAGGAGGGGTGCGAAGTAAGAAGGCAAGCTGGGAAGAGGGAGGGAGGAGAGAGAAAGGGAGAGAGAAGATGGAAAGGGTAAAGAAACAGCTAAAAGGGGAATGAGGAGACAGTGGAGATGGAGAAACAGAGGAGAAACATGGGAAAAGGAGGCAGAAATGAGAGTTACTAGCACGAGATAATAAAAGGGAGGGGCAAGGAAGGCAAAAGCAGGAATGGGGTTCTTCCTGGGGCATGCTGTGTCCCAGACCAACCTATGACCTGATGCAGAAGGGTCTTGTTTGGTAGTCACTGGGGAAGATGGGAAGCAGTCTAAAGTGCCTTTGCCTGCTGTTGACCTGCTGTGTTCAGCCTTTCAAACATGCCAGGGTCCTCTTCTCAGGGCCCTTGCACATTCTATTCCCCAGTCCGTGGTGCTCTTCCTTGCACTCCCTTAATGTGAGGTCCTTTCTCTCCTTCCAGGTGGAGGCTCCCTCATTCCCAAGGTGGCTTACTCTGAGTGCTAGCTGGCACTCACCCCTGTTGTGATTCTCTATGCATTTGCCTGGGGTCTGTAAAATTGCTTACAGTCTGTGCATTTGCCTGGAAGGCAAAATCACATTTGCCTGTGATTCTCTGTGCATTTGTCTGGGGGCATAGCTGTCTCGATCCTGGTATAGCCTCACAGCCTCCAGCAGCAGCTCCTTTCCACTTGACATTCTCCTGAGCAACAAGGGACACTGTATTTGCAGCCAGACAGACCTGGATTCAGACCTCCTGGTTCTTGCTGGGTTGGGTACCCATTGCAGATGCTCAGAAAACTGCCAGAGCTAGGAGGACACAGGGCTGAGCTCTTTCCCCTTCAGGGACCCTTGAGGATACTTCTTTCCTGTGTGAACAGCGGCAGGTGGGCTGGACATAAGCAGGATGGGCTCTGTAGGGGTTTGGCCTGTCTTGGAGCTGTGCACCTTCCAGGTGTCTCCTGGGGATGTGATGTGAAAGCTTGTAGTGGCATTGTCTCCAGCCTTGGAGCTTGACTGGAACCCAGGGCCCTCACTGGGCTTGTAAGCATGCCACCACTGCCTCCACCATTTACGGAGCACTGATGATGGGCACTGCTTTGGTTAATTGTCATCAAGGTTAATCTTGAAGGCCTTGAAGGTGAAGACGATACCAAGCCCATTTCACAGATGAGGAAACTGAAGTGCAGAAGAGGAGTAGCTTGCGTTACTTACATAAGCAGAACTGGAGTATAAATTTAAGTCAGAGCAACTTACTGTCTCAGAGCTGCATCCTCAGCCTCGAGTAGATTCTTAGGAAGGTTTCGCTGAGAGCAGTGGAGGCAGTCTGGCTTGGTGACTGAGGTCCAGGCTAGCTTAGGTTGAAATCCTGACATACCACTTACTAACTGTGTGACCTCAGGCAAGTTACTTGTCCTCTTTGTGCCTCAATTTCCCTCTTGAAAATGGGGACTAATAATAAAACTTCAAAACTATGGTTTTTCCAGTAGTCATGTATAGATGTGAGAGTTGGACCAGAAAGAAGGCTAAGCGCCAAAGAATTGATGCTTTTGAATTGTGGTGCTGGAGAAGCCTCTTGAGAGTCCCTTGGCTAGCAAGGAGATCAAGCCAGTCAATCCTAAAAGAAATCAACCCTGAATATTCATTGGAAGGACTGATATTGAAACTGAAGCTCCAATACTTTGGCCACCTAATGCAAAGAGCCAACTCATTGGAAAAGACCCTCATGCTGGGAAAGATTGAGGGCAAGATGACAGAGGATGAGATGGTTGGATGGCATCACCAACTCAATGGACATGAGTTTGAGCAAACTCTGGAAGATAACGAAGGAGAGGGAAGGCTGGCATGCTGCAGTCCATAGGGTTGCAAAGAGTCCGACACGACTCAGCGACTGAACAATAGCAATAAACCTTGTATTTCCTTAAGGTGCTTGATCATTTGGTGAGCAGGATTTCCTCACAAAGGAGTTTTAGATTATTTTGAAGATATGACATGATGTTTGTGTGCCTCAGGGACTGGTGGGAGTGACTCAGATGTTGGCAAGAAACAAACTATTCAGGTTGTCAGTTGATGGATTTCTGGCCAACTCTCCCACTGGGAGGGAGAGACCCTACCTGTTCTGCTCATCCTTGAGCCCTTATTTCTGAGACAGTGGCTGGGATGTGGTAGGTGCACAAGAAACATCCATGGGCCAGAAGAGTGAATGCCACGAATAGGCTGGGAGATCCTGGGCCAAGCACTTGTGGCCCTCCTGCCTCAGTGTGTGCTGAGAATGTGTGCAAAGATCTCACATGAAAGGTAGCCTAGCCTTTGCTCCAGCAGGCTCTGGAATGCAAAATCTCTGCTCCCAGGGCCTTGTGGTGGTACCCTGAGGCAGTGGCAGGTTGCTTGGCAGGCTCCTGGGTGTGGCCTCGACAGAGCTGTGCACATTCAGGTGACTGCTTGGAGCTCAGGGCTGCATCACTGTCATGCTTCCTCTTCAACAGCTTCCATCAGGCCCAGAGCCCTTGGCTCACATCGCCACCTCTCACCCTGCCCACCCTCTCCTTTTACCACCCTCTGCCTGGTCTGTGGGTTCCAGAACCACTCACTTTCCAAAGCTCCCTTCCCTGCCCAAAGCACCATTTCTGCCTTCCTCTGATGGCCAACCACAAATGCTTCTCAGGCACGGCTTCTCCAGAGTCCTCCCTGTCTCCATCCCTGTCTGTGTTGGTCACTGGACTGAGCTCCCACATCCCCCGGGCTTGCCCTGAACCTGGACAGTCATGCACATCCCCTCCAGGCTTGCAGTGAATGAGTGAGTGAGAGAGTGAACAGATGAATGATGTGAGTGAACAGATGAATGATGTCCTGGGCATGACTTCCACCTGTAAGTGCTGGCTTTAGGCTGCCTGAGTATTACTGCTGCCACGACAGCCTGCTCTCCCAGGAATTCACACCATACACACCATACACCCACAACCAGTGGCTGCCAGAAGTTGGCTGGTAGGCATAGCTCTTACCCTGCAGTTGCCCCCAGTTGGGATTTGCTGGCAAACACACCCTTTGTCAGCCATGTGCTCTTTGTGATTGGGGTGTATGGGGTAAGCTGCATGGAGGGCTGTCAGGGAAAGTAATCATGGAAATAGCTGTACTGACAGCCCTGAGTTAATAGATTCTAGTAAGATTTTATTTGAACAAAGGGTTGACTGCTAAATAGGTTTAAGACAGTCAGATGTAATTGATGCTTTCTGAGGACCCAGCTCAGAGCTTCTGGAATCCTCTGATGCTGTTCATCCACTTCAAGAACTTCTACAATCTTCTGATGCTGTCCCACCTTTAAGCAGACACTGGCTTTGCTTCAGCCATGCAGCAGCCACCAAGATATTTGAAGAGGAGGAGGTGGGGGAGACAGGGAGGGGTGGGTGAGTTGGGGAGGAGGAGGAATGTGTGGAGTGATGTGAGGAAGGAGGAAGCAGAGAAGTATATCAATGCTGCCCTGATGTCCAGTCTGTGTGATGCTAACAGCTGTGGTCCAGAAACTTCTGGATTCCTGCCTGCACTTCCCACTTGTGAAGGAGATCTTAGGCACTGTGTGAAGCAAACTGGTAGAAGCCCTTCCAAAGAAGGGGCATCCTGGGTCTTGCCTGATGGCCCAGCTGATGTTAGGATGTACAGATTGAGAAAGGAGAAGAGAGAAAGGGAGCACACAGAAACCACACCTCAGGGGTCTGGGCAGGAAAGCCCAGACCTTGATGCTCTGAGCATGCACCTTTCATTCATTTATGCATTTATGTCTCCATTCCCTCCTTTGACAACAAAAAGTTAGTCATGCCAATTGGTACACCTATGTTCATCTCAGCATTCACATGAACCACAGGTGGAAACAACCCAAAAATCCACTGATGATGGTTGAATGGATATGCAAAGTATGGTCTATCCATACAATGGATACTGGTTGGCATCCTGGGTCTTGCCTGATGGCCCAGCTGATGTTAGGATGTACAGATTGAGAAAGGAGAAGAGAGAAAGGGAGCACACAGAAACCACACCTCAGGGGTCTGGGCAGGAAAGCCCAGACCTTGATGCTCTGAGCATGCACCTTTCATTCATTTATGCATTCATGTCTCCATTCCCTCCTTTGACAACAAAAAGTTAGTCATGCCAATTTGTACACCTATGTTCATCTCAGCATTCACATGAACCACAGGTGGAAACAACCCAAAAATCCACTGATGGTTGAATGGATACGCAAAATATGGTCTATCCATACAATGGATACTGGTGTTGTTCAGTCGCTAACTCATGTCCGACTCTCTGTGACCCGATGGACTGCAGCACACCAGGCTTCCCTGTCCTCCAGTATCTCTTGGAATTTGCTCAAACTCATGCCCATTGAGTTGGTGATGCTATCTAACCATCTTACCATCTGCCACCCTTTTCTTTTGCCTGCAATCTTTCCCAGCATGAGGGTCTTTCCCAGTGAGTAAGCTCTTCACATCAGGTGGTCAAAGTCCTGGAGCTTCAGCTTCAGCATCATTCTTTCCAATGAATATTCAGGCTTGATTTCCTCAAGGATTGACTTGTTTGGTTGCCTGGCTGTCCAAGGGGCTGTCAAGAGTCTTCTCCACCACCATAATTTGAAAGCATCAATTCTTTGGCGCTCAGCCTTCTTTCTGGTCCAACTCTCACATCTATACATGATTACTAGAAAAACCATAGATTTGACTTTTGTCGGACCTTTGTCAGCAAAATGATGCCTATGCTTTTTAATACACTAAGTTTGTGATACAATGGAATAGTATTCAGCCTTTAAATTAGGAAACTGTGACACATGTTACAACATGGATGAACCTTGAGGACATTGTTCTCAGTGAAGTAAGCCAGTTACAAAAAGACAAATTCTATATGATTCCAGTCATATGAAGCACTTACGTTGTCAAAATCATGCAGACAGAAAGTAAAATGATGGGTGCCAGGGGCCAGAGGAAGGGAGAATGGGAAATTATTGTTTGGTATGTATACATATATAGAGATATATAGAGAGTTTCAGTCTTACAAGATAAAAAGAGTCATGGGGATGGATGGTGGTGATGGCTACACAATAATGTGAAAGTGTTTAATACACTGAACTCTACACTTAAAAATGGCTATTGGTAAATTTTACATTATGTATATTCTAGCATAATAAAAGAAAATCACTAAAGAATTTGTGTATTCTAGCTCTAGCCACTGAATATTCCTCGAAACGATGAATCCAGTAGCAGAAAGCCTGTCTGATACCTTCACTGTGGACTCTGTATCATTTCCCATTATAAGGAACCAGGCCGCCATAGAGGAATAGCTGGTCTATGTCTGGGGCAGGAAACAGGCAAGATGAGCTTGAAGTTTTCTGTTATAACAGACAGCAAGGAGGTGACTAGGGCTACTGGGCACCAGTGAGAAGAAACCAGGGCCAAGGAGAAGAGCCCCCAACTGGGGCAATTTAAGCAACAATAGTAACTGCAGTGGTTTGAAACATCACTTACTTGAAACAAATTTAAGAGGAAAGAAAACTCTTTCCTCTTTCCAAACTGTTTTTAAAGGGTGCTAGGTGTTAAGGTGGAGAAGGCAATGGCACCGCACTCCAGTACTCTTGCCTGGAAAATCCCATGGACGGAGGAGCCTGGTAGGCTGCAGTCCATGGGGTTGCTAAGACTCAGACACGACTGACCGACTTCACTTTCACTTTTCACTTTCATGCATTGGAGAAGGAAATGGCACCCACTCCAGTGTTCTTGCCTGGAAAATCCCAGGGACGGAGGAGCCTGGTGGACTGCCGTCTATGGGGTTGCACAGAGTTGGACACGACTGAAGTGACTTAGCAGCAGCAGCAGGTGTTAAGGACTCAATGTTTGTGTTCCTCTGAAATTTATATGTTGAAATCCTAAATGCCCAAAGTGATGGGTTGGGTCCAGGCAAGGAGCAGGGAGAGGCTACGGCTTCATTTTGCATGGGGCCCTGGGAAGCAGTCCTTGGAGCACTCCCATGCCCCCTCACCTTGAAGAACATTGGAAGAATGTTCTTCCAACGTCAGCTGCCAGGGATGTCTCTGAGGGGGTGAATGTCCCCTCAGGAGGGGCTGTGGGAGGACACTGTGGTAAGTGGGGCTGCCTCTGAAGGCAGATCCAGCCCTTAGAGGCAGGGTTCTTCTCTCCAGTCTGTAAATTAGGAAACTGAAGCCCAGAATGAGCCAGTGAAATAGGAAGTGTCATTTCTGGGCCCCCAAACCACAGGACCACTGGCTCTGCCTGTGGCGTCTATGCTGGTATGTGAAGCGTGGAAAGTGAGGAGGACACAGTCTCCTATGCTGATGGTGCTGTTCACCATCTGGGTGCAAGTCTGGACTCAGTGTTCCCTTGGAGGGATCACTGACCCGTGGGGGCATAAGGTAGTGTCCCCCATGTGTCTGTGCTCCTTCTTTGCTGGGGTCCTGTGTCTGTAGGACAAGCCCCTGTTCACTGCCGTCTTCACCACAAAGTACTGTTTGTGATTTTTTTTTTAAAAACACACTCTCTGCGAGTGACTCATGCATTTAAAATTATTTTAATATATTTTACACACTTGTGTATAAATGGGGCCGTGTGTTTCTTCTTATTAAAGGAGTCTTATTTAGACTGGTCATAATATGGTCAGGAGGCTCTCTGCTGAGCCTGGGGTATTTATAGGGACTCAGAGTGGTGAACGTGCGGAGTGCAGCTCTGCCGTGCCCAGTGGTCCCCTTTGGGATGCTACAGACCTCAGGGCCAGAGCATGCAGGCTGCAGGCCTCCTGCACACAGCAGCGTGAGATGCCCACCTGGAGCTCCCCAGGACCTGGTCCAACGCTCCAGAGAGGGCTTGCTCAGGTAAGAAATGTTGTCAGGCTCTAGCCAACACAATGGGTGGGCATGGGTGGCTGGGAGGGGCAATGGACCCCAGGTCCTGTTCTTGTGGGTCTACTTAACTTACTACCCTTTTGAGAACATGCAAAATGTCACATTTGCACTCTGGGGATGCAGGTGTGGGTGAGAGCTGGCCCTGCCCCCATCAGTGAGGAGGTGGACATGTGAATGGACTCCACTTTCCTTCCCACTCTCCTTGAGGTCCCTGGCTCCCAGGACTTCTCCCACCTTCCCTCTGCTCCAACCAACTGTCCAGCCTTGCTGGCCTCCGGGCTCTCTCTCCAACACTTGCCCCAGGGTCTTTGCCCGTGCTGTTCCTACCGGATTGCCCCTCCCCCAGACACTTACACAGCCAGCCCCATCCATCTCTCACACACGCTCTCTGCTGTTTTTTAGGGAAGCCCCTCATGGCCCTGCCCAGGCTCATATTGTAGCTTTCAACCCAGGCCCCCCACCCACTTCCCCCATTTCCCTGCTCTAGGGCTCTTGGCACATATCCCTAGAAATCACATTGTGCCTTTTTGGGCTTCTGCTTATTTATGTCTGTTTCCGCCTCCAGAATGAGATCTCCCAGCACTTTTCTATTTTTCATGACTCAGGATGGTGCCTGCGCACAGTAGGTGTCCGATAAGTATTTGCAGACTGACTGGACAGGTGTGTTGACTGATTGAGTCTGGTCTCCCAGAGATACACAGCCCACGTTTTGTTGGGTATGTATTAGGGTGGAGCCACTGGGCCACGGTTACAGGCAGGTTCAGCTTGGTGGAAACTGCCAGCAGCTCTCCAATGGCCGCATGGCCTCGGCCTCCTTCTGTGGGGCTCAGGCTGTTCTCTGTCCTCCCCACTCTTGGCACTGTCAGTCTCTTTCATTTTATCTCATCTGCGCTGGGTTCAGGCAACATACTGGGAATTTAATTTGTCTTATTGCCTTTCCCTATGTTTGTTGTCACATAGATATGGCATGAATACTGGAGTGGGTAGCCTGTCCCATCACCAGGGGATCTTCCTGACCCAGGAATCGAACCGAGGTCTCCTGCATTGCAGGTGGATTCTTTACCAGCTGAGTTGGGATTTTAATTGTATTATTACCTTTCCTTGTATTTGGGGCCACATAGATGTGCTCTTTTGTAAAATGCTTATTCAAGACTTCTGTTCTATTTCCTGTGGGGTTATGTGTTTTTTATTTATCATTATTAACTTTAGGACACTGTACCTATTCTGGATAAAACTCTTGGTCACTGCATGGCTTGCAGGGAGAACATAGTTCTCTCAATGTGCCCAGTACCCACCATGCTCCCTCTCTTCCTGTCAGCTGGGAGCTGGGTTTGCGCTGTAATGCTATTCCTTAGATTGCCCCAGGAGAGGGACCACGGGCTTACCAGGGGAACTAATATAAATGTGCCTTATTGGGCTTACTTTCCCAAGGCCTCTTTTTTTTTTTTTTTTGGTCTATTCAGAGTCATTTTAGAGGCCACTTCCTCCAAGAAGCCCTCCACACTTTCCCGAGGCTGAGCTGGGAGCCTCCTCAGGGCTCTTACAAGTTACTCTGTTGAATCATCAGTGCTGAGTTATCTGTTTCCACAGCTGACTGGGTGGCTTGGGTGCTCAGGGCCAGTCTTCCCTGGGTGCTCAGGGCCTAATGCCTGTGTGCAGTAGGCACTCTTTGTGTGATGCTGTATCCTGAACAAAGCCCCGAGTCTGAGTCTCAAAGCTGTGTCTTCCCCCTGGTTGCAAAGTCTCAAGTGAGGACTCTGTGTCAGGGCTTTCTCATCACAGCCTTAGCTTTAGTTGATTGAGTTCTTACCATGCACTTTTCTTACCAGGAACACAGTGATTCCCCTCATGAATCTCTTTAAATCTATTTGCTGGTTTTTTTTTTTTCCCTTTTTTATTTTTTTGGTTGGTTGGTTGCTAGATCTTCTCATTTATTTAAAAAATCAGTTTCTCCATAATTGCAAAAGACAAACGTACCCCAGTGTTCACTACAGCACTATTTATAATAGCTAGGGCATAGAAGCAACCTGGATGTCCATCAATAGCTAAATGGATAAGGAAGCTGTGGCACATATACACAATGGAATTAATATTACACAGCTATAAAAGGAACCCATTTGAGTCAGTTCTAATGAGGTGGGTGAACCAAGAGCCTATTATACAGAGTGAAATAAGTCAGAAGGGGAAAGACAAATATTGCATATTAAGGCACATATATGAAACCTAGAAAGATAGTACGGATGATCCTATGTGCAGGGCAGCAAAGGAGACACAAACATAAAGACCAGACTTTTGGACACAGTAGGGGGAAGGAGAGGGTGGGATGATTTGAGAGAGTAACACTGAAACATACGCATTGCCATATGTAAAATAGATAGCCAGCGGGAGTTTGCTGTATGACTCAGGGCACCTGAAGTTGGTGCTCTGTGACAACCTAGAGGGATGGACTGGGGAGGGAGGTGGGAGAGGTATTCTGTACTGTGTTCTCAAGCCATCTGTCTGCCAAACAGAAGGTGGAGATGATGATCTGAGATGGCAGATGATGCACAGACGACCTCGTGCAAGGTGAGGAAATGATGCCAAACTGGTTTTCCACAAACTCTCAGAAACAGCTCTCAGGTTTCTGGTTCTTCTAGTTTTTAGAATTGGGGACTTCACCCCTCCCCATGTTATCCATTTCACAGATGAGGAAATAGAGATGCAGAGAAGTGAGCAGCCTGCCTGGCAAGAGGGTGGGGGAACCGAGTCGCCAATGGGGTGGGGCGGCTCTGATGGCTTTCCGCCTATGTGCCAGGTCCTGGGCTTGTCCTTAATGAGGGATGAAAAGTGTAGGACAGATCAAGGTGTCCTGTGCACCCTTCTTCCTGAAGCCAGAGGAGCTGACTCAAACGTGCAAGTGTTTAGAGGAAAGTCAGGGCAAACTCAGTCCCCTGCCTCAGGCGGCTGATAGGCACTGCTTGGAAATTCTCCTGGCGGTCCCTGTCAGTACTGTCCCCCATCCTCTGTGGGAATGATTTTGTCTTCCCCACCTGTGACAGTGTGATTTTACCCCTTCCTCTATCCCCATAATCATGTCCTTCCAGAATCTATCTTCCTTCACCTTGGGGCCAATAGAATGTGATGGCTTTAAGGAGTGCCAGCTCTGAACTTGGCCTGGGGTCCATGCAAACTCAGCTCTCTCCTGCCTTGGCTGTGAGGACACGCGGAGGTGGCGGGGTCCTGTTATCCCACATTCAAGTGCTGTGGTGCTGGTGGTCACCAGCATTTGTGAGTTACCGCTGTGAAGGAGCTCAGATTCTGCATAGACTTGTGAGCCATAAGTGGTGGCTGTGGTTTTAAGCCATTAAACTTAGGAGAGGTTTTTATACAGCAATAGCAGTTTGATGCACTGCTATTCAGGGGCCAGTCTATCTCCACCGTCATCCTTTCGGTGAAAACTTTGGCTTTCTATTGAAGTAGGTGTCAAGCTCATCACCCTCCCTGGTGCCTCTCTGGGCTTGAATAATATATATAATATATGCCTGAATGCTTTTTGCTTCTTAGAGAGGAGAGTGGAGTCTCCTCCTGTGAGGCCCAGGGTCCCCCATGAGCTCTGGGCCCCCCTCCTGTCAGCTTCCCTGACCTCATCCCCCAGGGTATCAGCTTCCTGGGGCAGCCAAAACAAAGCCCCACCACTAGGTGGCCCAAACAACAGAGAAGTTTATTGTCTCTCAGTTCTGGAGGCTAAAAGTCCAAGATCAAGGTGTCAGCAGGGCTGGTTCCTCCCGAGGGCGTGAGGCAGAATCTGTTTCAGGTCTCTCTCCTGATCTTCCAGTGATTTTCTGGTGCTCCTTGGCTCGTAGAAGCACCATGTTGATTTCCACCTTCGTCTGCACGTGCGGTTCTCCCTGTGTGGACCTGTGTCCAAATTTGCCCTTTTTATAAGGACGTCAATCACGTTGGTCAGGGCCTATCCTGCTCTAGTATCATCTCAGTGAAGGGCATTTGTTGTAATGACCCTGTTTCCAAATAAGGTCGCATTCTGATGCCAGGATGTCCACATGGCAGGACATGAACATATGAATCTGGGGGGACACCTGCCATTAGGATGCAGTGGCTGGGTACTTGGACTTTGAAGTCAACAAAGCCAGAGGCCTCTTGGCTCTGTCAGCACCCAGCTCAGGTGTGAAGCACTGAGGCATTTGTGAGGTGGGCATGCAAACACAGAGTACACTGCTGGACCGTCACAGCCCTCAGACAAGAGCGTGATATGCACAGAATGCTCAATAAAGCATAACCCTCATGTCTTAAGTTATCACTCTGCTCCTCCTACCTTCAGCCTCTGCCTTCTCTAGTGATGTACAAGTCACTACCACCTGTAAACACCTCCTGATGCCACTTTGTAGCTCCCCGGCCCCCTCCACTGCCTTTTGCATCCAGACCCTGTGGCACACTGATTTCAGAGCCCTAGTCGGCCATGCCTCCCAGATTTCTCACCCTCCTCCCTACTCTGGGCTTGACCATATGGGTAACTGTGGGCCATGGGACGTGAGCAAGCATGATGCAAGCAGAGGCTTGATGTACACCTGTCCCATGGGACCCATCTTCTTGAAGTGCTGGTTCTTCACACCTAGTGCCCTGCTATGAGGAAGCGTAAGAAGCCGTGTGGACCAGACACCTGGATGAGAACCAAGATATCCTGACTGGAAGCCCCAGGGAGCTCCTAGTTGATGGCTAAAACCAATGGCCTGCTCTGTGAAAGAAAATACTGTAGACCTCCCAGCTGTCCCAGGCTGTGCTCTGTTGTGCTACGTTGCTTCAGTGGTGGGAGGAGTATCTAATGAACCCATAGAGAAAAATAAACTGTTATTTTAAGCTACTTAATGTCAGCATGATTCTTTCCCCAGCAATAGGTAGGCAGAACACCCCTCAGTTCAGTTCAGTTCAGCTGCTCAGTTGTGTCCGACTCTTTGCGACCCTATGAATGGCAGCACACCAGGCCTCCCTGTCCATCACCAACTCCCGGAGTTCACCCAAACTCAAGACCATCGAGTCGGTGATGCCATCCAGCCATCTCATCCTCGGTCGTCCCCCAATCCCTCCCAGCATCAGAATCTTTTCCAATGAGTCAACTCTTTGCATGAGGTGGCCAAAGTACTGCAGTTTCAGCTTTAGCATCATTCCTTCCAAAGAACACCCAGGGCTGATCTCCTTTAGAGTGTCTGGTTGGATCTCCTTGCAGTCCAAGGGACTCTCAAGAGTCTTCTCCAACACCACAGTTCAAAAGCATCAATTCTTTAGTGCTCAGTTTTCTTCACAGTCCAACTCTCACATCCATACATGACCACAGGAAAAACTATAGCCTTGACTAGATAGATCTTTGTTGGCAAAGTAATGTCTCTGCTTTTTAATATGCTGTCTAGGTTAGTCATAACTTTCCTTCCAAGGAGTAAGCATCTTTTAATTTCATGGCTGCAATCACCATCTGCAGTGATTTTGGAGCCCAAAAAGATAAAGTCTGACACTGTTTCTACTGTTTCCCCATCTATTTCCCATGAAGTGATGGGACCAGATGCCATGATCTTAATTCTCTGAATGTTGAGCTTTAAGCCAACTTTTTCACTCTCCTCTCTCACTTTTATCAAGAGGCTTTTTAGTTCCTCTTCACTTTCTGCCATAAGGGTGGTGTCATCTGCATATCTGAGGTGATTGATATTTCTTTCGGCAATCTTGATTCCAGCTTGTGCTTCTTCCAGTCCAGCGTTTCTCATGATGTACTCTGCACAGAAGTTAAATAAGCAGGGTGACAATATACAGCCTTGATGTACTTCCTTTTCCT
>SJXQ01005048.1:198645-259557 GCA_006408695.1 Aepyceros melampus
CTTTTCACAGCTATTTGTAAGGCCTCCTCAGACAGCCATTTTGTTTTTTTGCATTTCTTTTCCAAAGGGATGGTCTTGATCCCTGTCTCCTGTACAATGTCATGAACCTCCGTCCATAGTTCATCAGGCATTATATCAGATCTAGTCCCTTAAATCTATTTCTCACTTCCATTGTATAGTCATAAGGGATTTGATTTAGGCCATACCTGAATGGTCTAATGGTTTTCCCTACTTTCTTCAATTTAAGTCTGAATTTGGCAATAAGGAGTTCATGATCTGAGCCACAGGCAGTTCCCAGTCTTGTTTTTGCTAACTGTATAGAGCTTTTCCAGAACACCCCTATTCACAGCTAAATTTCTCAAAAGGGTTGTCCTCACCAGCTATCTCCAGTTCTCCACAGTCTATACTTCCCTGCCTTATGTCTCCCTTCTCCCCATCACTCTGCCAACATTGCTCTCAACAAGGTCGTTTAATACTGCCTGAACTGTGTCTCCCACAAAATCATATGTTGAAGCCCTGGCCCAAGACCCCTCAGAATGTAACTGTATTTGGAAACAGGGCTTTCCAAGAGTTGGTTAAGGTAAATTGAGTCCCTGAGTGTCCTCAAAGCCCAGCACAGTGTCTGATACACAGTCGGTGCACAGGAAGGACCTGTGGGGGCTGGTATGGAGATGAGGCTCTGACAATGAGGACTGAGTGGGAAGAGCAGGCTGGAGATCTCTGGGTCTGGTGAGGGGGTGTGATGGCCAGGGTATGTGAGGTGTCTCGAGGCAGAGTGGACGGAGACCTGCTGCCTTGTCTTGGATCTCTCCTTCCACTTACCCTGCCCTGTCTCTGCTTCACACCTTTCAGAATCCTGGGAGGAAGCCCAGAGCTTTCCATCGCGGACTTGCAGCATCCAACCCTCCCCCAGCGCCAATGGTTTGGTCATTGTTCTCACAACCATGTCAGTATCGAACAAACAGATGTTTATAGTTAATCCCTAATTTTGCCATCAAAAAATATACAATCTTGGGTAGAAACCGAAGAGGAAAGAATTTTTTAATTTACAGTGTCTCCCCACCGCCCTACTCCTGAAATTTGAAATTGCTGAACAGCCTCCAAATTCAATATTCAAAGTCAAACAAATCTATGTGTTCTCCAAAAGGAAGTATTGAATGTCGACCAAGATGGAGAAAGTCAGGAGACGGAGAAGCGCCCTGCTCCCCGCAGTGCTTCCCAGAACGCCTCTTTTCCGGTGTTTGTTCGTTCTTCCCTTTCTCTCGTGTTTTAATGAAAGAAATACCTCTGTGAGTATTTTCTCAGAGGAGCTGGCTGTGGGTCTCAGATGGCAGTCAGATTAATTAGAAATCCTGGCTTGTCAGTGCCACACTCTGCTGTCAGGGGGCTGGGTCCGGGTACAGCCTGGGCCACCCTGGGGGACCCAGAGCCAGGAGGAGACTCATGGCTGTGCTGCCATGAGTTAGTCTGTAGTGGGGGAGCCCGACTTCTGGGGGTGGCAGGAAGGTTTGATGCCAGAGGAGACCCTGGATCTGGGTCTGTAGGAGAAGCAGGTGGTCACCCAGAAGAGCTAGGGCCAGCAGTATGACCAGCCTGGGGCTCCAGGTAGAGCTGAGGTTGGGGCTTGCTTTCAGGAGGGTAGAAGGAGCTCTGGGGCCTCTTACTAACGTGGTATGTCTGGGAGGGAGCTGACATTCTAGATCTGCTCTGGAGTCCTCCCCACTCCTCTGCTGGAATTTGCCTTGTCCCCCCCTCTACTCCCAAAGTCCACTCTTTTGAGTTCTTGGCCATGCTGCTGGGTGGCGCTGCCCTCTTGTCAAAGCTTGTTAGGTGGCAGTGTTCCCTTCAGAGTGAGCATTGTAGAAGATAGGACAGCCTCCATTTTATGGATGGGGAAGGTGAAATGACCTGACCTGTTCCATTAGCCCAGACTCTACTGGTTGTGAGCGACAGAAACCAACTGCCAAGCTTGAACACAGAAGGGAATTTGCTAGCTCACATCACTAAGGAGTCCAGGGCCTAAGGGGATCCAGAAAAGGGAACAGATGCCTTTAGTTGGGTGTCCCCCCAAAACCCCTTTGCTCTGGCCCCCTGTTATGGTGGGGCAAGTTGGTAGTGGGCTCCAGGGTGACTTCCCAGCCTGTCCACCACCTTACAGAAATGATCATCTTTTTCTAATAGTCCAAGTAAGGATGGGATCTCCTGTCCTAGAGTCCTGTGCTTGTTCAGGTAACAATCACCATGGTGGGTGGAACCCAAACTATGTCCTCATCCTGCATCCCAGGGTCTTGTTGGTCCCTCAAACCACAGACGGTTAGTTCCTCAAACCACTAACCTCAAACCCCATAGATGGAGGACAAGTTTCCCAAGGAAAGTCAGAGGATGTGCTTAAAGAAGGAAAGCGGAGGGAAGGGATTGCTAACGTGTTCCGCTGCAGCTGCCAAACCTCGCTGCTCAAAATGGGAGCACCAGGATTCAAACTCGAGTTCCAGGGGGAGTGTCACGGCCAGGAGGGCATTACAGGATCCGTGTTCTATCCATCCATGCCACCTCTGCTGAGTGACAAGCCAGCCTGCCCCATGGGTGTCACCAGGTTGGAATGGAGGAGTGGCCAGAAGGATCCCCTGAGGAATTAACTCATGCTGCTTACGCTGTGGATGCTGTGATGCTGTGAATGCCACAGAGCAAGGATGAGCTGACTGACTTGTAGACTGTCTAAAAGAAGTATCAGCAAACTGTTCTGTAAGAACATTTTAGGCTTTGCAGGCCACATGTGGCCCCTGTTACACCTCCCCTCCCCCCGTTCCCTGTCCTCCTCCTCACCTGTCTCCCTTCAGGAGCTGTGTGCTGGCTGAGGGCTTGAACCTATTCAGTATTACCCAAGCCTATGGCTTGGTGTCCATCCCTCATATGCACTTGGCTAAAGGTCACATGTCAGGTGTAGGCTCTTAATTAGGGGGAACCCTGAGGCTCCAGCAATAGAGTCAGAGTTTGGGAAACAAGGTTGGTGATGGGCCTGAGACTGGCTTGGGGAGGGTCTCTGTGTGGCCCTGCAGGGGGAATGTGGGCAGTCTTTCTCTCCAGAAAGATAGCGGCAGTGCAGAGTGACTGAAGGTGGTGACCACAGTGAAGGCTTGCTTCACTGACCCAGAAAGGCTTCCACTTGGGGTGTGGGCATGAGCTCCAGTGTCCTCATGATGAAGGAATGGCCTGTCCTGGTTCTGTTCCCTGAGAGCTGCTATGGGCTGGATGGGGGTTAGAAGTTCCTGTAGTTCTCTGTTGGCACCCACCACGTGCAATGGATGCCCACCTCAAGGCATGAGGACCTCAAGGGCACCTTGCAGGTCAGGGCACAGCAGCATCCATCCATCTCCACCCAGCATGACGGCATCCATGCATCCCGCACAGGCCCAGGGGCCCAGCAGGGGCCAGGATGTTCATGTGATTCTACTCTGTGTCTGTCATGGACAAAGAGAAAGCTTGGGCAGTTCCTAAGGCCCCCCGTCCATCTCATCATCCCATGCCATCACCCTGCCCCATAGCAATCCCTCCTACACTCACCCCATTCCTGGTCCCCTGTCCCCTGTCATGGCCGGGCAGTGGCTGGGCCTAGCCACCACATGTACCGGGTAAGCCTAATTCTTCCAGGCTGCATGCTCTAGTCAGTGGGGACTCCTGCATGTTTTCTTGGCTGTCTTCTGACAATAGGATTGGGGGGAAGAAAAGCAATGTGCAGAGGGGTGTGGACTGGGAGGGCCCCAGGCTGCTGCTCTACTTGGCAAAGCCCACTAGCGCTCTGGTTTCTGGGGTTGGATCATCCTCTGTTTTGGGGTTCCTTCACCCACCAGATGCCAGTAGCGCCCCCTACCCCTGTCGTGATGTTGTCTAGTGGCAAGCTGATTCAGAATCTGAGGGACTGAGGGAGATAGACCTGTATACATCCAAGGGATGTGTCTCATGTGTCAAAGGACCAGGTGGCTTAGAGCAGGGAGGGTGGCCTCCCACCTGGTGGGAGAGAAACTGGCTAGATAGGAGATATGAGCAAAGAGCTGGGGGCATCTGGTAGGTTTGGGGAGCAGAGGAGGAAGTGTGAGGTGGCAAGAAGCCTGAGCCCAGCTCCTCTGTAGGCCAGGGTCTCCACAGTGGGGCTGTACAGCTCAGGGCCAGTGGGGGCTGGGTGCAAACTACCGCACTTTCTAATCTAACGATGGGAACATCTAATCTAAAGGAGGGAAGCATGACTCCCAAGGGAGGCTGCGGTGCCGTCTCTGAGCCACTGTCACACAGGTCCAGTGTGTGAGGGCTTCATGTCTTGAATGAGGGGCTGCGTTGCTCTGCTCTGGGGATGTCACAACCCAGTGCCACGGTGCAGGCTTCCAAGGGGGTCTGTGGTGACGCTGCGTGGTGGGTGGTTCAGTGCCCCAAGGCAAGGTAACTCTGGGCAGCACCTCCCTCCTGGGTCGTGGCTCTCAGAGCAGCCCTGGAGGCTGGTGTGCTCTTTATCCTCCTCCATACAGATGAGAAACTGAGGCACAGAGTGAAGCAACTCAGCCAGGGGCTCGCAGCTGAGAAGCCCAGCCTGCGCTGGACACCTGCTCCGGCTTCTGCCTCTGCCCTCGGGAGTTTCTGTCAAGGTTTCCTCCGTCTGGGCGTCTGGTCAGTGACAGTGCATGAGCACACTGATGCGTGCTGCTCATAGACACACGCAACACCCTCGCGCACGCCCTAGCACACAGTTCTTACACACACACTTGCACCCATGCACACACTTGTATGCGCTCATGCTTACTTACTCTCATGCTCACACCCCTTTGCACTCACAAGTGCACACCCTCCAGAGCCTGTAGGAGGAAGGCTATCAGCTGGAGGAGGAGAGCATTTGTTGTCTGCACTCTGAGGTTAAAGTCGGTTCACGCTGGCCCAGCAGAGGCCCCAGCCTCCCAGGGACTCAGTTTTCCCATCTCTTTGCCACAGCATTAGCATCAGAGGGCGGAGTGTGTGGATGATCAGCCCAGGAGGTCTCTCTGCTGCCACAGCTAGGTCCAGAAACTCCAGCTTCTCCTTCTCTGCTGGCTTCCATCTCAGGGTGCCCCCCTTTGTGGAATCAGAACTGAGGTGGGCACCCAGGGAAACTTTGAGTCCCACAGCTGTCAGGACAGCAGCACTTTTCCTATTGGCTCTGACTGGTAGGCATGTGCCCGCTCAGCATTTTGGTGGGCAGGAGTGCATTTGTGCCCTTGCATCAGGATGGGACCTGCCTTCTAGAACCAGGTGGATTGAGGACAGGGCAGGCCCTCAAGGGATATTGGTGGGAAGGCAAGCCCCAGAAAAGGAAAACACAACATCAGAATGCCATTCTGTTGGGAAACTGCTCTGGTGCCTGTGTGCCATACAGAGTGACCAGTGAATTCTGCAGAAGAGGTAACTGGCTTTAGAGGGGCAGAGTGCCTTGTCCAAGGCCACTGAGATGGGCAGTGAGAGCAATGGTGAGCCATGGGGGGCTTTGAGCAGGAAAACACCACAGGCCAGGGTGGAGGATGAAGGAGGAGGAGAAAGTGGAAGCAGGGGAGACTGGGTGAGCAGTGTAGAGACCCTGGATGTGCAAAGCACAGGAGCAAGGCCTGTGGTGGGTAGGGCGGGCCCTGTGGCTGGCTCTCAGAGTCTCCAAGCTATCGGAGCACAGATCAGGACTGCAGGCCTGAGGTGTTGATGAGGACTTGCAGCTCATCTAGGTAGGTGACCCCAGCCCTGTCCTCCAGTCCCATGGCGATTTAGTTTTCTAATGAATCCGGTCCAGTCTCCCTGGCACAGGAGCTGACACCTGTTTACTGAATGATCCCATTGACCCGCACTGGTTTGCTAATGTCCTTTGTATGCCTGATGAACTATGGAATGAGGTTCGTGACATTGTACAGGAGATAGGGATCAAGACCATCCCCATGGAAAAGAAATGCAAAAAGGCAAAATGGCTGTCTGGGGAGGCCTTACAAATAGCTATGAAAAGAAGAGAAGCAAAAAGCAAAGGAGAAAAGGAAAGATATAAGCATCTGAATGCAGAGTTCCAAAGAATAGCAAGAAGAGATAAGAAAGCCTTCTTCAGCAATCAATGTAAAGAAATAGAGGAAAAGAACAGAATGGGAAAGACTAGAGATCTCTTCAAGAAAATTAGAGATACCAAGAGAACATTTCATGCAAGGATGGGCTCGATAAAGGACAGAAATGGTCTGGACCTAACAGAAGCAGAAGATATTAAGAAGAGGTGGCAAGAATACACGGAAGAACTGTACAAAAAAGATCTTCATGACCCAGATAATCATGATGATGTGTTGACTAATCTAGAGCCAGACATCTTGGAATGTGAAGTCAAGTGGGCCTTAGAAAGCATCACGACGAACAAAGCTAGTGGAGGTGATGGAATTCCCGTTGAGCTGTTTCAAATCCTGAAAGATGATGCTGTGAAAGTGCTGCACTCAATTTGCCAGCAAATCTGGAAAACTCAGCAGTGGCCACAGGACTGGAAAAGGTCAGTTTTCATCCCAATTCCAAAGAAAGGCAATGCCAAAGAATGCTCCAACTACCGCACAATTGCACTCATCTCACATGCTAGTAAAGTAATGCTCAAAATTCTCCAAGCCAGACTTCAGCAATATGTGAACCGTGAACTCCCTGATGTTCAAGCTGGTTTTAGAAAAGGCAGAGGAACCAGAGATCAAATTGCCAACATCCGCTGGATCATGGAAAAAGCAAGAGAGTTCCAGAAAAACATCTATTTCTGCTTTATTGACTATGCCAAAGCCTTTGACTGTGTGGATCACAGTAAACTGTGGAAAATTCTGAAAGAGATGGGAATACCAGACCACCTGACCTGCCTCTTGAGAAATCTGTATGCAGGTCAGGAAGCAACAGTTAGAACTGGACATGGAACAACAGACTGGTTCCAAATAGGAAAAGGAGTACGTCAAGGCTGTATATTGTCACCCTGCTTATTTAACTTATATGCAGAGTACATCATGAGAAATGCTGGACTGGAAGAAACACAAGCTGGAATCAAGATTGCTGGGAGAAATATCAATAATCTCAGATATGCAGATGACACCACCCTTATGGCAGAAAGTGAGGAGGAGCTAAAAAGCCTCTTGTTGAAAGTGAAAGAGGAGAGTGGAAAAGTTGGCTTAAAGCTCAACATTCAGAAAACGAAGATCATGGCATCTGGCCCCATCACTTCATGGGAAATAGATGGGGAAACAGTAGAAACAGTGTCAGACTTTGTTTTTTTGGGCTCCAAAATCACTGCAGATGGTGACTGCAGCCATGAAATTAAAAGGCGCTTACTCCTTGGAAGAAAAGTTATGACCAACCTAGATAGTATATTCAAAAGCAGAGACATTACTTTGCCGACTAAGGTCCGTCTAGTCAAGGCTATGGTTTTTCCTGTGGTCATGTATGGATGTGAGAGTTGGACTGTGAAGAAGGCTGAGCGCCAAAGAATAGATGCTTTTGAACTGTGGTGTTGGAGAAGACTCTTGAGAGTCCCTTGGACTGCAAGGAGATCCAACCAGTCCATTCTGAAGGAGATAGACCCTGGGATTTCTTTGGAAGGAATGATGCTAAAACTGAAGCTCCAGTACTTTGGGCACCTTATGCGAAGAGTTGACTCATTGGAAAAGACCCTGATGCTGGGAGGGATTGGGGGCAGGAGGAGAAAGGGACGACCGAGGATGAAATGGCTGGATGGCATCACAGACTCAATGGACGTGAGTCTGAGTGAACTCCGGGAGTTGGTGATGGACAGGGAGGCCTGGCATGCTGCGATTCATGGGGTCGCAAAGAGTCGGACACGACTGCGCAACTGAACTGAACTGAACTGATAATATAGAGCAAGAAATGGATATAATTTCTTCAGCTGAAAGGAGGGGCTTCTCTAGCTGTAGTATAGGTAACACCCTTCTGAACTTGCGAGATAGCACAACTCTTTTTGTGCCATTGGAGACCACGTCTTTGTTTTGCTATCAAATTTGTTCCATCATTTCAGCTTGTGGTCACCTAAGACCTTTAGATCATTTTCATTGGAGCTTTTGATATGTCATGAAGTGAATTCCATTGTTGCTGAGAGCTGGGCTCTGGTTCTTCACACTTAGGTGGTTCTGCCCCTAATCCCGCCACTAGCTACGGCTTATCCCTATTGGTGCTCTCCAAGGCTCCCTAGAGATTTGAGGTTTTCTACCTGTGACGGGGCCTGAAATGTCACCATGCTTTTTCTTTCTTCTTTGGAAATCCCGATTAGAAAAGTGAATGTTCTCTAGGCAGGAGATGGCCTGAATTAAGTCAGTTTTTCCCGAATTCCATCATGTGGGCGTCACCGGCTGCATGCCTCAGGATCTTATGGATTTAACATCATTCTCGCAGTGGGCCCGCCCTTGGGTTTGTACTGTGCGGTGCCCAAAGGAGCCATGACCGCACAGTGATATTTGTGTGCTGGCTTCATACCTCTGATCCTAGGGTGCTGCCTTCCCCACCTCTGCCCGCAGGCTGTGGAGCTCTGCACTCCCTTGGAGGGAGGGCGGTGGCCAACTCCCCTCCCAGTCTCAATGTTTCACACTCCTTTACAGTTCCTCCTAGAAGGAGGTGGGCGTCCCATGCCTGGTAGTACTTAGGCCAGTGGAATTGGGCTGAGCCGCTGGTGGCCCCCTTTGAGGAATAGGCCCTGAAAGCACAGGTCTCCTCTGTAAGCAGCCCCTCCTCACCACATGGCCTCCAGGCCACAGACGTGTGGGGTAAGCTCATGCTTCTGTTGCCTGAGCTCCAGTGGTGGTCTTGCTGTGCCACTGCAGGCACGGCTGACCCACATAGGTCCTGAGGGGCTCTGACAGGGATGGTCCAGGGAAGGACATGCAGGGCCACTCCTACAGGAGACAACTCCAGGGCTGCACGCTGCCTTGTGAACTGTGATGCTGGAGGTGGGATCCCGGGGTCCAGCTCCACCTTGGCCATAGGCAGGCTGGAGGTTTTGAGCCAGATCTCACCCTCTCTGATCCTGTTTTCCCACCTGCAGAACAAGAAGGCTGGACTTGGTCTCTGACATCTGGTTATCCTGATCTGCTCTCTCTCCATCTAGCCACCTCTGGTCAATTTGACTATGTGTGACACCTCTGGGTGATGCCCCCCCACACACAGCAGAGAGTACTTCCTGGTGATCGTTTTAATTATGGCCCCACACTGTCTCATATAATAGCATTTAGCAGCTATAATAGCTGTCTCCAAATAATAGCATATATCAACTTCCATTGAGGCTATAGTACTCCGTATGGATTACATCCTCAAGGCAAGTTTGTTGTGGTCCCACTGTGTGGATGGAAAGATTGAGCCAAGAGGGGCTAAATGACTTAACAGAGTTTGAACCAAGGAGGTGATGCCTGTCTAGTTCCAATGTCTTTTTCCTAATCACCTCTCCCTGGGATGTTTGAGGCCTGGTAGTGGTGCTCTGCTTCCCTGGTGGATCAGATGGTAAAGAGTCTGCAGAGGCTCTGTTTTAGCCTCCTATGGCTGTCACAACAAAGCAACATAGAACAACAGAAAGTTATTCTCCCACTGTTCTGGAGTTCAGAAGTCTGAGATTAAGGTGTCAGCTGGGTTCAGACAGCAAAGAATCCACTTGCAATGCAGGAGAACTGGGTTAGATCTCTGGGTTGGGAAGATTCCCTGGAGGAGGGTATGGCAACCCACTCCAGTATTCTTGCCTAGATGATTCCATGGACAGGGGAGCCTGGCGGGCTACAGATCATAGCGTCACAAACAGTCAGACACGACTGAAGCAGCTGAGCACAAAAGCACACAACTCAACACTTAACAGCCCTCAGCATGGATATTGGTGCTGCAGGCACAGCCCTGGCTGTTTTTTGGCCACTAGGGGAGTAGGGGGCACCCTCTTAGTGGGATATCCACATGTTCTCCTTAGGAATCCATGTCTGCAGAGGGCTGAGCTTTGGGTGGCCTTTAGGGAGAAAGGAAGGGACAGGGCTGTGTGGGGGTGTCACCACTTTGCCAGAGAAGAGGAAGGGGCTGTTTACACACAGGCTGTCCTGGAATAGCCCCCTAGAACTGCAGAAAATGCTGTCTCTGGGGCAGGGGCTGAATGAGAGGATACAGAAGTGAGGACATGTCCTCAATGGCCTGCCAGCGTGTACAGTTTGATTGTGGACAATGAAAAAGAATTGCAAAAACGATTAAAAACATTTTTTTTTCATTAAAAATAGCTCCAAACTTAAAAAACAGGACCTACCAGGTAGGCAGGGTGAGGAGCCAGTGAACTAATGGATGGAAACACCACTGGCCTGGCCCCTGCTTGCAGTGCTATTATTAGCTACTGGCCCGTGCTGGCCTCTGAGGTGGCTCCAGGCTCGGCAGCCTTGGCTGAGCAGAGATGGACCAGGCCCCTCCATCCTTGTCCAAGGAAGCCCTTGGAGCCAGTATGGCCTGGCTTGGCCTGACGTCGATGAATTCAGGGGATAGGTCGATGGAGGGGGGCCTCCTGATGGGCAGGCCCACTCCTCCCAGAGGCTCCTGTGGCCTCTGGACAGGTGTGAGAGCCCCTAGGCCTCCCGCCTTCACACAGCCTTTTCCGGCCCTGCCAGCTCCGCTGCCAGGCCAGGCAGCCCTCGGGCCTTGGCAGCCCTGCGAAACCTCCAGCTGGGCGGATGATGGATGGGGCCGCGTCAGCACTGGCCTGAGAGTGGATTTTGTGTGTGTGTGACATTTATTTACTGTCCGTATAAACACTAACACCTATGAAGCATGCTCCCCGTGTGATAGCTTGGCTGAAGGCAGCTCTTAAATACATAAATTATGCACACCTCGCTAATGAAGGACCTGACAGCCGGGAAGTTCTATTTACCACGGGCCGAGTTTCCATATAAAACCCGGCACCAGCGAGCCAGGATTTGTGCACGATCACAGTCCTGCCTGTTCAGACTCCGGCTCATTTCTTTCTTCTTTAAAAAAAAATCTCTTCTATGTCTTCTTTTTTATTTCCCCCTTTTAAAGGTTTGACATAAAACCGAAGTCGATGTGTAACTTTGCTGCCTGGAGCACACGTAGGAAGCCAGCCCATCTGGCGCGGGCTTCTCTGACGGGCGTGTGCGAGAACAATATGTGGTTTGACAAATTTCAAGGCAGGCTTATGAAAAAATAACAGTGGCGCAGCCGTCGCGGTGAATGCCCGTCCACCTGCGGGCGCGGGCAGGGGTGCCAGGCCCATGAGTCAGGGTGCCCGGTGGGGGATTAGGAGCCCCGTGTAAATCACCATCATCCTGCACGTGTCGACACAGCAGCGTTGTTGTTCCTGAGACCTGTCTCCACCAGCAGGGTGCAGCTGTCCTCGGCGGGGGTGGGAGGTGTGGTGTGTCCTTCCTCGGGGACCCTTGAGACACTCCAGGTAGGGTGAACCTCCGGCCCGACCTCTCTGGAGACTCAGTCTTCTCATCTGAGAAACGGGTGCATGTGGTGGACCATGGCTTCAGCTGAGCCCGTCTCGAAGGCCCAGGCTTGTGAGGCTGCTGGGAGAGGCATGGGAGTCTGGCCTCCAGGCGGTCTTGTCCTGAGGACTCCAGCCAGTCATCGTGGACACACTCCAGGGCTGCCACATACTGCGTGGCCTCAAGGGCCTCTTATCCTTTCTGTGCCTTGGCTTCTCCACTTGAAAAGTGGAGGTGGTAACAACACCTGCCTATGAGGGGTGCTGTCAGCAAGCACTCCCCTCGCTGGGCCAGACCCAGAGTGGCTAGGCTATCTGCTAGGGGATTCTGGGTGCTTCCTGTGGGGCTGTGACCAGTCTCTGAGGGGTGTGTGTATGGGGAGGGGTGGAGTTGCTCCAGGTGCCTGGCACCAGCTGACCCTATCTTTATGGACGGCATCAGCCATCCTGAGAATCCTAGGAAGGGGTGTGGATGGTTCCTGCAACACTGGGATCCCCAGCCACGGTAGATTGTTCCAGTCTCCTTGTCTGGGTAACAGCTTGTGGGACATAACTTCTCTGGCACGTTCCACTAGCCATGTCTGGAGCCCCCAGCCAGGGTGGGGTGGAGTCTGACTCTGTCTGGGTCTCTGGCCTTCTTATACAGAAAGGGTTTGGTAAATGTCACAGGACAGGTCGGGGGCAGGAGGTCTGACATGAGCAGATGTGCAAAGTGGGAGTTATGGGCACCCTCACCCTCCCTTGCCTCTAGTGGGATGGAGCTTCCTGGCCACAGGAGGATCCCCTCCCTAAGGGGCATTGTCCCCCCACACCCTGCTGCTGGGCCCACAAGGACTTGCAGAGCTGGATAGTGTTTCCTCCCCAACCTTAGACCCTGTTACTGAAACGGCACACCTAGCGGGCCCCAGCTCCTCTCTATTCTGCGACTTACTTCTGGGAAAGTCGCTTCATTTTCTGGAGACCTTGTCTCCCCTCTACTAAGTGGGGTTAGTGAAACCCACAGGGAGGCCTGCTGCACCCAGGGCAGGTCTGAGAGGCTGTGGGTGTGGTCATAGCACTCAGGATGCTGGCATCATCAGCAAAGTCATGGAGGGCTTCCTGGAGGAGGAGATGGCCGTAGTGGGCCAACAGCTCTACACTGGCCTGCAAGAGAGATTGTAGACCGCTCCAAGGCTCAGGCTGGGGAGGGGTTGTAAATTGCCAAAGTCACAGGAGTGAAACAGGAAGCGAGGCCCTGTTCTGAGCAGCCCAGGCTGCTGGGACACTGGCTCAGGGGCCCAAGGAGCAGGGCCACGTGCCACCAGCTTTATTAAATTCATATTTCCACCTCTGTCCCACACAAATATCTGTATTTACCATCAACTTCGGCAGTATTTATTTTCTAAAGTAGTTCTGTTTAAACAAGGAGTTTCTCTCTTAAATTCATCTACTCCAATTTCCTGTGGACCCCAGCCCTCCACGGAGCTGACATTAATCATTTGCATGACTGCAGGTTCTGTGGCCATGGGGCCTCCGGCAGGCGGCATCCATGGCGCCAGGCTTTGCCGTGGCTTTCCCTGCCTTTTCCTATTACAGTAGCTGGGCATGAGTTGGAAATTGAATGCCCCACCCTGTCCAGCTCCTCACTGTGCCTGTCTCACCCCCAGGTAATAGGTGGAGTGTGCTGCGTAGGGTGGGGGCAGAGTAGAGGGGCCAGCACCGCAGCTCCTGGCTTCCACTCTGGCCACGTGATTCCTTTGAGCATCCTGGCTTAGATCTTGGGCATCAGAGCTTAGACCCCAGACGGCTATCTGCATCCAATGCTGGTCCCATCATGGACAGTCTTTATGCCTCAGTTTGCTCATCTGTGAAATGAAAACTACACAACCTTCCTGTCTTGCTGGGACTGAGTTAATACATGTGAGGATGGCCATGGGCTGTGGCTTCTGTCGTTATGATGTTTGGTGCCATTTGGCGACTGGCGGATCCTCAGGCACAGTGCTACCCTACAGCAGGTGCTGGTCATCCCTGTCCTCTTCCCAGTGGTGTTCCCTGAACAAGTAAGATGCCCAGTAAGATGCTCTTCCTGCCAGGTAAGATGCTCTTGTCTCATCTCCCTAGGGGAAGGGCAAGTGCATGCATCCCAGGAGTCCTGCACTGCCTGCTGGCACCTGAGCCCTAAAGCCCTTTGGAGTCTCCAAATATGAGGGGCAACTCTGAGCCACGCTGCCACCTTACCCTGCTCCAGCTGGATTGCCATGCTGGCCTGATTGTTTCTATGGGGCATCTCTGTGCAGTGATTAGGAGTTGTGTTGTGGGCCATGACAGCCCAGGGAGCCTGACTGCCCACAGCAGCAGGCAGGGGCTGACCTGGAAGGTTATCAGATGAGCGGAGGCCCAGGTGTTGGGTTTGGAAGAAGACAGTAACTGGGTCGGCCCCAGGAGACTGATGGTAAGGATGACAGAAACAGCTCCCTGAGCTGAGGCTTTGTGAGCCCTCATGGTATGCCAGGTGCTGTGCCATCAAGTCACACATCAGCCCCTATTAGCCTGTACAGATGGGGAAACTGAGGGCAGAGCCAGTGAGTAGCTTGTGGGTGGGGGAGCTGGGAGTCAGAAGCCTGACTTTGGAACCAGGTGGCTGGCTCTGCTCCTGTCAGCTGCACAGGGTCCTCGAGTAAAGATGCCTCAGGAAGAGGATCTCAGAGTTCTGCTTCCTGGTGAGATTTCAGGGAAGATGAGCCTCTGGCTACACGGCTACTTCTTCATAGTGGGAAAGCAGGCACTGGAGCATCCACGGCGATTATCTCCAAGGGCACTGGGAATTTGGAAAGGAACCCAAGTGTCATCTTCAGAACAAGGTGCCATGGATTCTGGCTGACCCAATCTCCTGTCCACCAAAGGGCTAAATAATAACTAAACGTCATCGGTCCTATCCAAGCCACTTACTTTGCAGATGAGAGAAACTAAAGTCCAGAGCAGGGGTGGAAGTTGAACCAAACTTCCAGACTGCATGCCCTCGCTGCCACTCACCTGTAACCCCTCCCAGAGCTTCCATTTAAGGCACCAAGGACAGTGGCTCTTTCTCAGTTTGCATTCCTCTTCCACATCTCTCTGGTCAAAGCTCCAGAGATGAGTGGAGACCTGTATCAGTCAGATGTAAAAAACTACCCCAAGACACCAACAATAATTTAATTGCTCCAGATTCTGCAATTTGGGTGAAAGAAAAGTGAAAGTGAAAGTCACTTAGTCATATCTGACTCTATGATCCTATGGACTGTAGCCTTCCATGTTCCTCTGTCCATGGAATTCTCCAGGCTAGAATATTGGAGCGAGTAGCCATTGCCTTCTCCAGGGGCACTTCCCAACCCAGGGATCTAACCCAGGTCTCCTGCATTACAGGCGGATTCTTAACCATCTGAGCCATCAGAGAAGAGTGGAGCAATTTATCTCTGCTTGATATGGCAACCTCATCTTTCCAAGATGATCCCATTCACAGACTGGTGCCTCGGTGCAGGGCTGGGGCTGTCTGCCAATCTCTCCATGCTCTCTCCTCTCCAGAGCCCTTCTCACCACACAGCTTTGTGTCTTGCTAGGGCCCAGGAAAGCTTCTGGTCCGGGTTATCTGGGAGGCTGAAAGGGAACATTCTAGGAAGTGGACATGGGAACAACAAAGCCCCAGAAGGCCCAGTCTGCAGGGATGAGGTCCTTCCCTCCACCTTCCATTGATCAAAGCAAGTCATGAGGCGAGTCTAGACATGAGGGGAGAGGAAATGGCATTGCACTTCAGGGAAGAGTGGTTGTGGGGAGGAATGCCTGGCTTGTCTCTGTAGAGAAAGTCTATGTGGCCAGCCATTTCAGCAACTGTTCTGTTGGTGTCAGAATTCAGGAAAGTCTTTTAAGGAAGGCAAGGACAAGGTCAGTCTGGATTTGACACAGGGTCTTTGAGGCCAGCATGGGAGTGGGCTGGGCTGGGCTAGAGTGGGGAGAAGCAGAGGGACTTCAATGGATTGAATCCTGTCCCCAACTCCCCCTGTTGAAGCCCACCCTCCAGTGTGACTGTATTAGAAATGGAGCCTGTAAGGAGCTGATTCAGGCTCAATGAGGTCATAAGGGGAGTCCCTGATCCCATAGGACTGGCGTCCTAATAGGAAGAGCCTCTCTCTTTCTGCCACGTGAGGATGCAGCAAGAAGGTGGCTGTCCACAAGCCAGGAAGAGAGTCCTCACTAGATCCTTGATCCTGGACTTCCAGCTTTCAGAACTGTAAGAAAGAAATGTTTGTAGTTTAAGCCCCAGCCTGTGGTGCTCTGTTATAGTGGCCCAAGCTGCCTGAGATAAGTGCGTTCTTGGGTGGAGCTCCTTCCTCAGCTGGCATCATCTCTGACGCCATGACGTGGGACACGTTTGTTGGTTTGTGGCCACCACAGCAGGTGGGGATCCCACCCTACTCCTCTTGGGCCCCTGTGTTCCTGCCCCAGGGCTGGAGAAAGCAGCCTCAGCCTATGCTGGTCAGTGGCTTCATACTGGTCACTGTGGTTGGGTGGGTGGTCAGCATGCCATTCCAGGCCATAGGGAAGGGAAACAGTCTTGACACCATCTCTTGAACCCTGGGTCCAAGCAGGCCTCTAGCTACCTTCTCGGTCCCTTTGTATCTGAGCGAGTTTGTATCTTCATCAGCAGCCTCTGTTCCAGTTGTCCCCAACAGAGTGCCTGTTTTTCAGTGAATATTATCTAAGCTCACCCTTAGAATAATCATATCTGCAGCACAGACACTGCTGTGGTCCCCATTTACACCTGGGGACTGTTGTGACAATTATCTTCTCCCAGTTCTGGAGGCTAGAAGTCTGAGATCAAGATGTCGCAGGCCTGTGCTCCCTCTGATAGCTCCAGGGGAGGGTTGTTCCTGCCTCTTTCAGCTTCTGGGGGTTCCAGGTATCCCTGGGTTGTGGCTGCATCACTCCAATTTCTGCCTCCATTGTCCCATTACCTCTCCCTTCGTATACCTGTGTGCCCTCATCGCCTCTAAGGACATCATTCATTGGATTTGGGCCCCACCTTACTCCAGGACAACCTTGTCTTAACTAACTACATATGCAAAGACATTGCTTTCTAATAAGATCATGTTCTTGGATTCTAGGTGGACATAACTTTGGAGGGAACACTATTCCACACACTATGGAGTCTGAACCCAGAAATGGCCCTCTCCAGCCACACAGACCAGGCAGGAGATCTGGGATTTACACAGGACCAGTGGACACCCTACCTGCTCTGCCCGCACAGGAAGCTTCCCACTCCCCCTCTTGGGGTTACTGAAAAGCAAATGGTGGCTCCTGGTGCATCTGGCCCCCAGCTACCCTCTTTGCCCTGAGCTGTCAGTCCTGTGGCGTAATATAAGTAGAGTGACATCCAAGTGGCGCTGTGGGAGGGGAGAGTGGCTGCTTTGGCTCCACATCTGGCGAGGACTCTGTTTCTTCCACCAGTCCCTGGACCATAGTAGACACAGCCTCAGGCAGGGATGTGCAGGCATGGAGTGAGTGCCACTTCTCTTAAACTTGCAGACAGAGTGCGTAAGGTTGTGGGAACACCTGGCTCTTAAGCCACCACTGAAGCCCACAGCACCAGATTTTTCTTTTTGTTAATTGAAAAATAAAAATTGTATATATTTAAGGTATACAATGTGATGTTTTGAGATATGTATACGTTGTGAATTGACTACTACAATCTAATTAACACAGTCCTCACCTCATATAGTTACCTTTGTGTGTGCGTGTGTGTGTGTGTGTGTATGAGTGTGGTGAGAACACTTGTGATCTAACCTCTCGGCACATTTCAGGTGTACAAGACGGTATTGTCAACTGTAGTCACCATGCCATGCATTAGCTCCTCCTGACTAGTTCATCTTATAACTGAACCTTTGTACCACTCAGCCTTTTCTCTTCTATTATTTGGTTGAGGGCAGCATTCATTACACAAGTAAAACTTCTAGGCATTCTCTCTCTAAAATATTAAATCCTACAAATTAAGATTCATGGCTCCACAAAAGGCCACACTCCTCTAATCAGGGTCCTGCCTCCACAGGCGTCCACCTTTGCCTGTTTGGAGTACATCCTTGTGGTCATTAAAACATGCCTTTATTTATATTCATGTATACATAGGAAACATTGCTTCATGGTGCTTAACTTTTTTTTGTTGAAATTTTCGAATACAATAGTGTGAAGAGTCCTGTCCCCACTGTGCAGCTCCACCAAGCTCCTCTCGTGACCGCTCTTGGCGCCTCCATATCCCTGCCCCCAGTGACTTGTTCCAAGCACATCTCAGGCACCACCATCTCATTTGCAGTCATCTCAGTACGTTGCTGTCTTCCTGAGGTAGGTCTCCTTTCCCCTTTAACAACCCCATTCTATCAGCACACTTAACAAAATTAGCAGTCATTCCTTAATATCGTCTAATGCCCCATCAGTCTTCAAATTTCCCCGATTGTTCAAAAAATGTCTTCCTGCGATTAGTTTGTTTGACTCGGGATTTGCTGGGCTGTCAAAGGCCTCCATGGGATCATGTTTCCACACTTCACTGTGCAGGTTGCTCCCTCCACTCCCCATTGCGTCTCAGAGATCCATCCTGTCCAAACCTGCAGAAAACCTTGGAGGGTTTCCTAATTTATTTAGTCACACCTCTATTGATGAAGGCACATTTAGGCTGGTCTGGGGGTTTTGCTACAAAAACAAGGCTGCAATTAACATTCTTGTCCTGTTCTTTCTGTGTCCTCTGAGTGTTTTTCTAGAGACAATGCCTGTCTGTTGGGCAAACTGTTTCCCTTCTCTGAGCCTTGGTTTCCCTTTGGTGAAAGGCGGAAATGCCTACATTCTGTCAGCATGGATATTCAGGAGGTCTCCCTGAAGTCATCCAATATGACCTCTCATTTTTCCTTGTGACAGGAGAGGAGGTACTTTGCCACAACTTGGAGACACTGTTACCGTGTGTCCCAGAACAGGGCTCAGTGGCAAGGACCTAAGTGTCTGATGAAGCTCCTTTCCATCATCTGGGCTGCTTGCTGTTCCAGCCTCTCCTGGATGACTCCGTCAGGATCTGCGCTGGTTTCCCATAGCTGTTTTAGAAAAACAACACAACTAGGGTGGCGGGGGGCTTACAACTGAAGTATATCTTTTCCCAGTTTTGGAGGAGGAAAGTCTGAAATCAAGCTATCAGCAGAGCCATGCTCCCTCTAGAGGCTCTTTTGAGGACCCTTCTTGTCTCTTCCAGTTTCTGGTGGCCCCAGTCACCCCCTGGATTATGGCCTCATCACTACAACCTCTGCCTCTGTGTCATGCGACCTTTCTCTGTCTGTGTGTGTCTGTGTCCTCGCCTCTTATAAGGACACCAGTCGTTGGAATTAGGCCCCACCAGGACAATCAGGATGATCTCATTGCAAGATCCTTAATTCATTAACCCGCCAAGACTCTATTTGCAAATAAGGTCACACTCAGCAGCACCCGGCAGGTGTGACGTTTGGAAGGACACCATTCCACCTCCTCATGGTGTGTCATAGAGAATTTTGGCCTCAACCACTGGGGAACCTGGGAGGCTTGGGAGGTTTGCACAGCCTCAGGGAAGGACGCGTGTTTCTTTCAGGCAGGAACCCTTCAAGTCCTGCCTGTGTCCATTTTCTAAGCTGCACAAGGAGCTGTCACATGCTGAGTGATCACAATAGCAGACTGATGATCTCATGGTCTCTGTGGTTGGAAGCCCAGGAGCAGCTTAGGTGGAGCTCTGCTTAGGGTCTCCAGACTTAACGTCTTTATGTCTCCCAGGACTGCTGTCTCATCTGGGACTCTGGTCTCCTCCGAGCTTCCTGTGGTTGGCAGAATTCAGGTCCATGCAGCCGTGGGATGAGGTTGTCTGCCAGGAATGGCTCTCCTTCCCAGAGGCCACTCAAGTAGCCATGTGGCCCCCAGGAACAGTTAGTCTTGGCTGTCCGTGCCTTCCCAGGCCAGCAGAAGGGCATCTATCTCCTGACGCTTCATATTCTTTTAAAGCCCTTCCCTCCAGTTAGTTTAGGCCCACCCTCAAGACAGTCTGTTTAGTAACCCATTCATGATTCTGTCACAGTCACAGGAGGGGACTCCGGGGTAGGCTCTGGGCCATCTCAGGATCCTGCTCACCATAGTGCCTGAGAGGAGGGGGTGGGGAGCTTCAGCAGTGAGGGCTGAGTGGGTGCGGGAGCTAGGAGAGAGTGGCCAAAGAGGTGATATTGTTCCACAGAAGTCACAGAAAGGGGCCAGCAAAGGTGTCTCCTCAAGTGCCCACAGATGTGCCCTGAGAGTCCACTTCACCCACTTCCAGGCTAAAAAGAGTGATGCCATCGGCAAAAGAACTCACCGCTTTCCCCTCATCTCCCTCAACTCATACTCTAGTTGGGCAGCCGGTGAGCAGGAGGCAAAATCACTGGCGCCTGCAACGAGATGGTGCCTTACAGGTCAAGTTCAGAGCTTCCACTGTCCTACAGGATGGAACATTCTAATGTGTGCCTTTCCTAGCTTGGCCCCGAAATGTCTGCACCCTCTATCTCGTATCATCTCTTGACTCTTGCACAGGACCCAGTCAAGGATGCTGAGGCCTTGAGATGCTAGAGTCACCAGGTGGAAGGAGGCTGGCTCCCCAGTTACCACATAAATAAGGGAAGGAAATCGCAGCAGAGTCATGAGGAGGGTCCCAGAAGCCACAGGAGGTGAGGCTCCAAAGGTCGAAGGGCAAATAGGAAAGATGTCATCAGGCCAGGGCACCAAGCCCCCAGGGCAGCCCCTGCCTCCTTTACCTCCCTGGGTGGGGGCCCAGTCCTGCCCCCGCAGGAGGTAGAGAATTGCAGGAATGAGTTGACTGAGAGTGACCACAGGAGTTAAAGAAATCTGCCTGGGATTTCCTGGCCTGGTAGGAAGGCAGTGGGGGGCAGAAAAATTGTTTCACAGATGGAGAAATGGAGGCTCAGAGAGGGCCCTGGCAGCCCCTACTCTGAGCTCACAGGGTGGCAGGCCCCCACGCTGCTGAGTCTTGCCATGGAGCCCTGGTAACTCAGTGCAGCCAGGGCTGCTCTCCCAGAGAACATGTCCATGCCCAGCTCTGCAGTGGTTTCGAGGAGTCGATGGAGCCTTGGACACAGAAGCCCCTGCTGTTTTGTTCTCATGCGCTGCTTTGTGACCATGAGCTCAGTAGCACCCTTCCTTTAAACAAGGCTCTGGAAGCTTCCAGCACTTTCAAACTTTTGACCTTATGGAACACATGTCATCTGCAGGACAGGATGCTACCCAAGGCCCATATGGGAGGGGAGACCTGAGTTTCCACTCTGCAGGACTGAGTCTCCCACAGTCTCCTGCCCAACTGGAGAGGGGAGACAGACACTCTCCAGGATGGCCCCTCTCCTGCCCCCACCCATCACATTCTTTTCCCATGACATCACCTGGCGCAGGCAGGTGGCAACCCAAAGCCCCGGTGGCAGGCGGACAAAGGGCAGGGATTAGGCCTGAATGACAGGCCCGACAGCGCCTTGGGTGAATCCCTGTTGGGGCTGCCTCTGCCCCGAGTGAGTGGGAAGGGCCTGGCCCCAAGACGCAGTAATAGCTGGGTGTCTGTCATCATCCCTCCCAGGGTGGCCCCAGGCCTTGGGAACACACGTCATCCTCTCCCGGCTGCTCTACTGCTCCGAGAGCCCTAGTACCTGTGCCAAAGTCACCGACCCGAACCCAGGGCTGTAACCCCACGTGCACGCCTCCCTTGCACCCGCATACTGCCCCGAGTTCTTCTGGAGGTCGTCTAGGCAAGCAGTGTCTGTCTCCATTTTGCAGATGAGCAAAACTGAGTCAACCTGCCACTAGGTCCCCATGATGCCTGCTGGATGGAGGCTGGAGTTTGGGCCATCACTGTAAGGTCCTGGCTGGTTGGGGGGTTGGGTGGGGTGGGATGTGCCCTCAGGTATTAAAGAGCAGAGACATTACTTTGCCAACAAAGGTCCATATAGTAAAAGCTATGGTTTTTCCAGTAGTCTGTATAGATTGGAGAAGGAATGGCACCCCACTCCAGTACTATTGCTTGGAAAATCCCATGGACAGAGGAGCCTGGCAGGCTGCAGTCCATGGGGTCGCTAAGAGTCGGGCACGACTGAAGCGACTTAGTAGCAGCAGCGTGTATAGATGTGAGAGTTGGACCATAAAGAAGGCTGAGCGCCAAAGAACTGATGCTTTTGAATTGATGTTGGAGAAGACTCTTGAGAGTCCCTTGGACTGAAAGGTGATCCAACCAGTCAATCCTAAAGGAGATCAGTCCTGAATATGCATGGAAGGACTGATGCTGAAGCTGAAACTCCAATACTCTGGCCACCTGATGCACTCATTAGAGAGAGACCATTCATTAGAAAATATCCTGATGCTGGGAAAAATTGAAGGCAGGAGGAGAAGGGGATGACAGAGGATTTTTGGATGACATCATAGACTCAATGGACATGAGTTTGAGCAAGCTCTGGGAGATGGTGAAGGACGGGGAAGCCTGGCCTGCTGCAGTCCCTGGGGTCTCACAGAGTTGGACATAACTGAGCGGCTGGACAACAACAGAGCAGGTAGTGGTCCTGAGTGTCCATCCAGCTCTGGGGGATATGTCTTCCCTAGGAGGCTGGGGTGAAGGCCAGAAGCCCAGGTGGTTCTTTCGACATGAGTCTTGCCTGTAATGGGGAGAGAAGGTTCCTGGCTCCAGTGGGTTGGAGGGGAGGTCAGCCCCTGAGACCAGCTGCCACATTAGGTGCCTCAAAGTCCACTCATGACAACAGGGATGCTCCTGCCCATCCAGCCTGGGTCCCAGAGTTCCCTGGATCTGTGTCCCTTTGTAAAAGGTGGTGACTATTCCTGTCTCACTGGGCTAAGGTAGAGAGACAACCAGCGACTTTGGACGCAGGCATTGAAGCAAAGGGATGCTTGGCAAGGTGATAATTGCCCACCTCACTCTGGCTCCTCCTTTCCTTCTCTCCAATGGCCCTTCATCCTCCACCTCTCTTGTCCCCTCCTTTTCCTTCTCTTCCCTCTCACCCCATTTCCCACAGCCACTCCCCTGATATGACTCTAGTCTTGGACTCAAAATCCCTCAAAGATGAACAGCCTCCCAGGGCTGCTTAGTGGCTGGGCACCACTGCCAATGGTAAACTTTCTTCATGGGTCTCCAGGAATCCCAAGCTGGGCTCAGCGACGAGGAAGTGGCTCAGCTGGAGCCCAGGAGCAGTCATGGTGGGCATCAGCATGTCCTCCTGGGGGCCACACCACAACCCAGGTCAGCCCTGCCCCCCAGGGTCATCAGGACCCTGACTCCTTTCCCACTGAGTCTCTGCCCACCCCTGGTCCCTCAGTCTCTCTTCTCAGCCACTGATGAGACAGGTGAGGGTGAGTGGTGGAGCCAAGGAAGGTCTGCGATGGTGCCCTTCAGCCACACTGCCAGCCTCTCTCTCACTGGGAGAGGAATGATTCTTTATGTAGTACAGAAAGTGAATGCAGAGGTCATTCTAAACAAGCCTGCTCCTGACCAAACTATCACAGATGCCACAGCAGGTCCAGCCAAGATCAGTTAATACCAGGAGGACCAACTGATCAATAGATTCACGAGCAGACGTAACCACCTGCTGGTTCTGGGTACTGTGTTACGCAGTGGGAGCTGACCAATAGTGATCATCAGCACCTGCAAGGCGAGAGGGAAGGCCTGAAAAACACCGCACAGGTTGCTCTGGGGCTTCAAGGGTTGAGGATTTGGGGTCAGGAGGTTTCAGAGGGCATGTCTAAGCTGAGCACGTAGGGAAGGAAGGAAGGACATTTCTGGCAGAGGAATGAGCACAGGGAGGCGTGCAGGAGAGCATGGCCTTCCGGATCAGAAGTGGAGGGTGAAGTGACTGGGTAGGCTGGAGCAGGACCCCGAGGGTCTTGGGTGACTTGTCCAGAGGGTAGCAGTTTGAGCAGCACAGGAACAAAGCTGTAGGGTCTGGCAGATGGCATGGAAGATGGAATTTAAGGGGATACCATGGAGCGAATGGATCAGTCAAAGGAATTAGGCTGCTCATCCTAAGAGCCTCCTCCCAGGGGCCCTGGGAAACGTCAGTGGTAAACTGAGGCAGAGTTCTAGAGGCAGATGCAGTGGAAAAGAGAGAGGAGGCCATGACTGGGGGCCCCGTGGGAGGAGGGCTTGGGCAGCAAGGGACCCACCCAGGGTCATCAGCCTGGTCCCAGTGGGTCCCCTGTCCAAGTGGGCTGAGCTTCCTGGGAAAGAAGGGGCTGCCTCAGGGGTCCTGACTGAGAGATTCCCCACCTCCAGCATGAACATGCCAAGTCAGAGACCTCCCAGGAGAGCTGTAAAATAGAACCACAACTCATTACTCCCTGGGCTCTGGAGAAACGCATGGTCCCAAATAGGCTCACATGCATAAGCTCTATGACCATTTCACAGTCAGAGAGACTGAGGTTCAGAGAAGTGGGGTAACCTGCCTAATATCAAACAGATGGTCCAGAAGGGAAGGGCTCTGATTGGAGGATGTCTGTCCCTGAGGGTTGGAGTTGAGACTGTTGTGGCTGTGCCCCAAGTGGCTTTGTGTGGGGAGGGAGAGCTGGAGCCCACAGCTAACCCCTCTTCTTCCCATCCCGGCTCCACCCTGAATGGAGGGAGCTGGGGAGTGATGTTACGACTTGGAAAGTGTTAGACCACACGAGAAACCAATTTTTGTCTCCACTTATATAAAATAAAATAAAATAACCCTGAAGCATTTGAAGTTCTGCCCACCTTGGCCGCCTTCCCTGGAGGCTGGCTTGGAACCACCTCAGACTTGGGTCCTCAGAATGCCCTTTCCTTGTGTGCCCCAGGTCCCAGCCTGGCTCTGACAGGGCCCCTCAGTCCTGCCAGGCTACTGACAAGCCCAGCCCCAGTCCCAGAAACAGGGCAAGCCTGAGAACAGTTTCTTACTCTCAGGATACTCGAACAACGGACCCTTGCAGCCTTGGGAATTTCAGAGTCCTTTAGGATTTCAGGTCCCTCCCATCTAAGAGGGGGTCTCCCATGCATGCTCAGTGAACATGTCCTGTCCTACCAAGAGACTGCGGTGTCAGGCCCCAAGTCAGATGGGGAGTGGACGCCTTGACTAGGTCTTGCTTCTACTCTCTTGTCTGCTGTGAGCTCACAGGGTCCCGACCCTGTGCCCAAGGGGACCCTCCTCTCCATTCAGCTGCACTGATTTTCTTTGGCTGCTGAGTAGCCCCCAAATAAGCCCGCTTCTGGCCTGGGAAATGAGTGGCAAATAACCCTGCCTACAGGCCTGTTGTCTAGGTCGTCCAGTCCATGGTGCTTTTTTATGCAGCCTCAAGAAACAAATTCTCTCTCAGCCTTCTGCAGGGATAAAGCTGCTCTGGATCTGATCCACCTTTATTCTGATCTTGCCTGAGGCCATCTGATGGATTAGGCGAGTTTACTAGGCATTTTCTCTCCAAGGCATCAAATTCACCTTCAATGTCTGAGTTGAGAAGCAGCTAGTCTTTTTAGTCATCTAGGCTCAGTTCTCTGGGCACTACCAACTCCTTTTCTATTCTGATAGCAAGCTGGCCAGTTCTATCCTGAGCTCCGTTCTTTTCTGTAGCTACTGCACAAGCACAGCTAGTTGCAACCCCACATGCCGCTAGCATCTGCTTTCCTACCTCTTCTCCCAAAGCCACTCATTCAAAGTTTTCCTTGCAGCTGTAATCATGTGGGTCACCATTCTTCCAGCCTCTGGTATGGATTTCAGTCCACCTCCTACCCAAAGCCCCTGCCCCAATACCACCATACCAGTGTCAGTCACCTACTCCTTAGCACCCCAAGGCCTATTTCTCATGCCTGCCCCATCCCACACACAGGTTAGCTGGGGCTCTGCACCCCACAAGTCACTCATGGTGCCAGGTTTGACAACAGCTTTACTATCTTGCAGCAACACCTGTCATCACTTGGGTACCACAAACTGAAGGAAAAGAGTGAGGAGATGGAAGACTGACTCTTCTCTGTTGCAGCCTGGAAGTGACCTCATCACTATGTCCACAGGCCACAGGCCAAAACTAGTCCTGGGGAACCACTGCTGCTGCTATTTAGTCTTTAAGTAGGGTTGACGCTCTTGTGACCCCTTGGACTATAGCCCACCAAGCTCCTTTGTCCGTGGGATTTCCCAGGCAAGAATACTGGAGTGGGTTGCCATTTCCTCCTCCAGGGGATATTCTCAACCCAGGGACTGAACTTGCCCTGGCAGCTAGAATCTTTACCACTTGGGAAGCACTGCCCCCCCGCCCCCCACGCCGAAACAAAAGGGCTGAGAGTGCAGAGTGTTTGATGAACTCAGGCCGTATTGTGTACAAAGTCTGAAAAACACTCACAAAGGCAGGAGGCCTTGGGGACAGAGATGTGGCCTGCCTCCCCTCTGTACTTGCCCAGTATGTATCAAGCCTAGGGCTGCACTTTACTCTATCCCTTTGCAGCTAACTTCAGCCTCCTGAGTACAGTCCCTGGCTGTTGGGAGTTTCAGCTCTGGATCTAGTCCTGAAGAAACCAAAGGCCTCCACAGGGTCTGCTTTCGGAAGCCCCTGGTTTCCCACCCACCACCCGGATCACCAGGCTCCTGCCTTAGTACAAGAGGCAAGGCCTCTGTGGGGGAGGTGAGGTGGGTCTGCAGGGCTCTTCATCCTCTGCTCCCAGCCACAGGGTTTTGACCAGCCTTGCATTTCCCGAGGGACTGCCATGGAGTCAGGGTCTACAAGTCTCTCCTGCCAGAAACTAAGAAGGGACTGTGACCTCGTTCTGCAGAAGGAAATCTTCACGGTATGTGCTTGGGCGGCCCAGTTAAGTGCCCTGTGCATGTTCTCACCAGGCCCACCCTTCAAGCTGGCTGCGAGGACCCTCCTGCTAGATGAGGACTGGGAAAAGGCCAAGGGATGGCCCAGGTCACAGCTCCGTAGGCCAGTTCCCATGTGGGGACAGGACCTACTCTCTGTCCACACCAGCCTGGATACCCTCTGTTAGGAGGAGCCATCTAGTCCCCTTGCCCCTTCTCCAAAACTTGGCCCACTTCCTGGTCTCTCCCTCCAGGACCTTGTATTGTTTCAGACCCTGCACAGGTTCTGTTTCAGACCATGAAGACAAAGGCAGTTAGTACCATGAGGTAGAAATGGGGGCTGTGGGGTGGGCCCCTGGAAGACTTCCTGGAGGAGATGATAGTGGGTCCAATCAGAAGATGAGCAAGAGGGACCCTGCATAGGAATAGGGTGGGTGAGAGAGAATTCCTCACGGAGGAAGGATGGGCAATGAGGTGTCTGGGGGGAGGGACCTTTACATCTTGGCAGGTGGCTCCTCCCACCTATGGCCCTGAAATTCCCTCCTGCCAAGTCCGTGGGACCCCACCTAAGCCCCAGATTCACCTGCTGTTCTTTTGCCTCCTGCCCCTTTTGCATCTGATTCCCCCTTGCTACCCTGCCTGGCCTCAAATTAATTGTCGCCTCCTATTCCACCCCTCTGGGCACCTGCCAAGGCAGGGGCTTCATCCCAGCTCCCCCATTACCCCCCTACCCCAGCCCCAACCCTGTCTCTTATACATGTTCTCACCAGGCCCACCCTTCAAGCTGGCTGCGAGGACCCTCCTGCTAGATGAGGACTGGGAAAAGGCCAAGGGATGGCCCAGGTCACAGCTCCGTAGGCCAGTTCCCATGTGGGGACAGGACCTACTCTCTGTCCACACCAGCCTGGATACCCTCTGTTAGGAGGAGCCATCTAGTCCCCTTGCCCCTTCTCCAAAACTTGGCCCACTTCCTGGTCTCTCCCTCCAGGACCTTGTATTGTTTCAGACCCTGCACAGGTTCTGTTTCAGACCATGAAAGACAAAGGCAGTTAGTACCATGAGGTAGAAATGGGGGCTGTGGGGTGGGCCCCTGGAAGACTTCCTGGAGGAGATGATAGTGGGTCCAATCAGAAGATGAGCAAGAGGGACCCTGCATAGGAATAGGGTGGGTGAGAGAGAATTCCTCACGGAGGAAGGATGGGCAATGAGGTGTCTGGGGGGAGGGACCTTTACATCTTGGCAGGTGGCTCCTCCCACCTATGGCCCTGAAATTCCCTCCTGCCAAGTCCGTGGGACCCCACCTAAGCCCCAGATTCACCTGCTGTTCTTTTGCCTCCTGCCCCTTTTGCATCTGATTCCCCCTTGCTACCCTGCCTGGCCTCAAATTAATTGTCGCCTCCTATTCCACCCCTCTGGGCACCTGCCAAGGCAGGGGCTTCATCCCAGCTCCCCCATTACCCCCCTACCCCAGCCCCAACCTGCAGAGGAGAGAAGCGCCCACCCCTCGCCTGCACAGGCCTCCTCCAGGCTGCGGAAACAGCCCATTACACCCGGTACCGATAATGGCCCCTCAATTGAATTAAGAGAGTTCATGGGAAGCCCAGGCATGAAATCCGTTTCCGTAAAAGTCCAAATTTGGGACAGTGGTAGGAATAGGGGGTGGGGAGGGGACCGGGGATCCACCAAAGAAAACACCCCCGTGCATTTGTTTCCAATTCGCCTTCCAGCACGCTTGCTCCCTCCCTGCTCTCCCAAGGACCTTGGGCGCTGGGCCAGAAGCTGCGTTTGTAATTCTCTTTCATTAATGGGTAATTTCCCCTTCAGAGGAGGAGGGAGGAGAGAGCCTTGTCAGGGAGGCTGGCAGCACTCGGCCCTCCAGCCTGGAGCCTCTCTGATGGGGTGGGAAGAGCTAGGTCACCTCTTGGCTTCCTCCTACCAGGATCCCCATGAACAGATGTGAAAGCTGAGGTCTGAGTGGGTGCTAGTTTGTCCAAGCACCCTTAGTGGGTAGCCAGGGCCCAGAGTCCTCTGAGTTCTGTGTGGTCAACAATACCACAGAATAAGAGAGCGTGGGAGAGCAGGACCAAGAGCCCAGGTGCAAAACAATCAGATTCCCAAACTACCACCCCGGAGGCTGACAACCATTCTGTTGGTGTAAACTAGAGAACCCTGGGAAGGATTCCTGGCCTACCTCAAGAGGCTGGGGGAAGCTGACATGCCCACGCCGAGCCACTGTTTCTCTACCTGAACCTGGGGGTGTTTTCCCAGAGGAGATCTGTGCCTTGCTTGAGTGGATCAGACCTCTATGAGGCTCCTGTCACTCTGGGATGCCAGGATTTTAAGTTCTGGGGCATGTATCCCTGCACACGCTCTCACTGCCCCTGAATCCAACTTGCAGCTTTGTGACCATTGTCTCCAAAGACTCCCAGGAAATGACCACATAGCCCTGCGTGCAGAAAAGTATTGTGTGATGTAAAGACAGTGTCTGGGATTTAAGAGACAGCTTCTGAGATGGGAGTAGGTGGAGGGGGGCCCCATGGGAAAGGCAGGAAAGAGCACAGGTTTGGAGCTCATAACCTCTCATTCCTGGCAGTGACTATTTGGTGGGGGTGGGTCTGGAGTGGAAGGGTGAGGGGTGGGAGAGGTGTAAGGAGGTGTGGGGTGGTAGAGGGGTGGGGGTCAGGAGGATTAGGCTGAGCCCAGACCTCTCCATTCCCTTCCCAGTGTGGAGGCTGGTCTCTCATCCTGGGTAGGTCTATTTTAGAAAACAAATGGGGACCGTGGACCTTCTGCCCACAGACAGGTGCCCTACCTGCCCATCACCAGTTTGGCCTGCTGTTTCTTCATCTCCTGAGCCTCAGGCAGAACTCTGGTCGGAGGCACATGGGACATATTCGGGAAGCTATTAAACCCGGGCTCTGGCCCAACATAGCTCAACTCAGCTCCCAGGGTGGCCCGGGTGTGGCTCCAGACAGAGGAACCGGGCTCAGAGCCCCAAGCTCTCCCCTGGCAGAGCTGCCCTTGCAGTAGTTGGATGAACAGGGATCACCAGAGAACATGGGGACCGTGGACCTTCTGCCCACAGACAGGTGCCCTACCTGCCCATCACCAGTTTGGCCTGCTGTTTCTTCATCTCCTGAGCCTCAGGCAGAACTCTGGTCGGAGGCACATGGGACATATTCGGGAAGCTATTAAACCCGGGCTCTGGCCCAACATAGCTCAACTCAGCTCCCAGGGTGGCCCGGGTGTGGCTCCAGACAGAGGAACCGGGCTCAGAGCCCCAAGCTCTCCCCTGGCAGAGCTGCCCTTGCAGTAGTTGGATGAACAGGGATCACCAGAGAACACTTTGGGACCTCAGGGGCTGCTCCTGAAGTGAGGCAGGGCGAACAGGAGCAGGCTCCTCCTCGGCCAGCCTTGATAGACGGAGTGTGACTAAAGGGCAAAATGTGAGGCTAATGGAAAGCAAACACTAAGGGACGCACAGCCCACACGGTGTTTTCTCAGCAGTTTGCTGCATGGCCCGCGCTGCTTGGCCAAGGGCTGCGGCTGTGTCAATCACTCACCGCTGTTTGTCTAACCTCGCCAAGTGTGTTTCTCTTTATTAGCAGAACACAGATAGGGAAGGAGATCTCCCCACAGATGCTGGGCTGCAGGAATGCACGCTCCCAGCAGAGCGGAGGGCAGCAGGAGGGGCCTACAGCCCAAAGGACCCTGTTACAGCCTAGGGCTGCTCTGCAGACCCCACTCCACCGAGCACTCACCTGACCAGGCTCTGGGAAGGGCGCTGTACAGGCACTCTCTAGGAAGCATGCAGACCCCCAGGGCACTGTCATTCTGACCATTTTACAAGCACAATGTTGAGCTCAGCTGGCAAGGTGGGCCAGCAAGACATGGAGACACACAGCTAGGAAGAGGTTGCCACTGATTTCTGCCTCTTAACCAAAATCAGCATTCTGTTCTCATCGCCACTGCACTGACCCTAGCCTGGGTCAGCTGCCTCCTAGTCATTCTAGATGCATCCCAGAGGCCTTTGTGTCCTCAGATCCTTCTTTCCTTGTGCTGGAGTAAGGCTAGCAAACTACTGTTAAGAGCCACTCACAGTAACATGGCATGAGTGCCATGAGGACAGAAGTGAGAGCTTCTGAGTGGACCCTTGGAAGGCTTCCTGGAGGAGGTGAAGGTGACTCCAACCAAAGATGAGCAGGTGGGGCTCTATTTACATAGCAATGGGGCAGGTGAGAGAGAAAGGAGAAAGGATTTGGGTAGCTGACTTGCTCATGGTAGGCCTTGGTTTCTCCACTTGTACACACAGATGTTTCACAGAGGTGACCTGCTCCTTGCTTTAGTAAATAGTCTCTGTCACAACTACTCAATGCTGCTTTTGTAGCATGAAAGCAGCCATAGGCAACTTCAAACAAAGGGATATCACTGCACCCTTGTGAAACTATTTGTAAAAATGTGTACTAGATCAGACTCGCCAATTCTAGCACTAGGTTGATTACAAGCATTCTTTAGGCCTTCCTGTATATACATCTTATGCATACATTGTGGAACAGTTCAGCTTCTTCCATCAAGAGGTGGAGTCAGCACGCCATCCAGTGCATCCGGCCTGACTTCTCCACTTCCTTGGTCAACAGGATGATGGATCTAAGCCTAAGCCTCAGAGCCTGGGACACTTCCACCTCTCAGGGGTAAAATGCCATTCTCCTCGCATCATATCAAGTGTACTGCCTACATGACTTGATGTTATGATCACCTGCCTGAGGTATCACTTATCATATGTCTCTGCTGTAAAGTTACTCTTCCCCCCTACTTCTGTATCATGCCCTTTCAAAGGAAGATGTACCATTTCAGTTCAGTTCAGTTGCTCAGTCGTGTCCGACTCTTTGCAACCCCATGAATCGCAGCATGCCAGGCCTCCCTGTCCATCACCAACTCCCGGAGTTCACTCAGACTCATGTCCATCGAGTTGGTGATGCCATCCAGCCATCTCATCCTCGGTCATCACCTTCTCCTCCTGCCCCTAATCCCTCCCAGCATCAGAGTCTTTTCCAATGAGTCAACTCTTCACATGAGGTGCCCAAAGTACTGGAATTTCAGCTTTAGCATCATTCCTTCCAAAGAAATCCCAGGGTTGATCTTCAGAATGGACTGGTTGGATCTCCTTGCAGTCCATGGGACTCTTAAGAGTCTTCTCCAACACCACAGTTCAAAAGCATCAATTCTTCGGCGCTCAGCCTTCTTCACAGTCCAGCTCTCACATCCATACATGACCACAGGAAAAACCATAGCCATGACTAGATGGACCTTAGTTGGCAAAGTAGTGTCTCTGCTTTTGAATATGTTATCTAGGTTGGTCATAACTTTTCTTCCAAGGAGTAAGCGTCTTTTAATTTCATGGCTGCAGTCACCATCTGCAGTGATTTTAGAGCCCCCCAAAATAAAGTCTGACACTGTTTCCACTGTTTCCCCATCTATTTCCCATGAAGTGATGGGACCAGATGCCATGATCTTTGTTTTCTGAATGTTGAGCTTTAAGCCAACTTTTTCACTCTCCACTTTCACTTTCATCAAGAGGCNACTTTTCTTCCAAGGAGTAAGCGCCTTTTAATTTCATGGCTGCAGTCACCATCTGCAGTGATTTTGGAGCCCAGAAAAATAAAGTCTGACACTGTCTACTGTTTCCCCATCTATTTCCCATGAAGTGATGGGGCCAGATGCCATGATCTTCGTTTTCTGAATGTTGAGCTTTAAGCCAACTTTTTCACTCTCCTCTTTCACTGTCAACAAGAGGCTTTTTAGCTCCTCTTCACTTTCTGCCATAAGGGTGGTGTCATCTGCATGTCTGAGGTTACTGATATTTCTCCCAGCAATCTTGATTCCAGCTTGTGTTTCTTCCAGTCCAGTGTTTCTCATGATGTACTCTGCATATAAGTTAAATAAGCAGGGTGACAATATACAGCCTTGACGTACTCCTTTCCCTATTGGAACCAGTCTGTTGTTCCATGTCCAGTTCTAACTGTTGCTTCCTGACCTGCATACAGGTTTCTCAAGAGGCAGGTCAGGTGGTCTGGTATTTCCATCTCTTTCAGAATTTTCCACAGTTGATTGTGATCCACACAGTGAAAGGCTTTGCAATAGTCAATAAAGCAGAAATAGATGTTTTTCTGGAACTCTCTTGCGGCAGATCTTCAGGTGGAGAGAAAGGAGTTAAATTGGGCTAGATGTAGAGAAGACATTTCCACAGAAAGGCCATCAGAAACCTATTTAGCTGGTAGGAACTCCTAAGGCAGGGGTGGGGTCTGGTGGCAGCTGAGAGGGTCATAGGAGGAATTGTCTGCTGTAGATCTTGATAACATGTTAGTTTCCCACAGTAATTCCTTCCAAAGTTGAATTTATATTAGGATTTGGAATGGGAAGTTAGAGAACTTGTGGCCCCCACCAGGGAACCATAGTCATTATCCGAATGTCCAGGTATGGAAATTATAGGCAAGAATCATAGCATCCAAAGCCAAGCAGTTGCTTGTATTCCCCCTACCTCGCAATCAACTTCTCTCTGTCCCTCTCTTCTCCTCACTGTGTGTGCATGCTAAGTCGCTTCAGTCATGTCCGATTCTTTGTGACCCTAGGGACTGTAGCCAGCCAAGCTCCTCTGTCCATGGGGATTCTCCAGGCAAGAATACTTGGGGGCTCACATTCTAAACATGTGCTCCCAATTTTGGTATAAGTATAGGTTCTCATGATGACTTTTTTAAAGAAACAATGTTCACTTGAGTGTGTTAATTCTAACAAGTTTGTTAGTGTAATTTCTATATTATTCACACTGAACCAATGCAGATGTTAATTATATTTTTGATTGATTTTATTCAAAGAACTGAACTGTGGCAAGAAGCCCTGAGTCAGGTATACTATGCAATGTTGGTATTTAATTGCAGAGATAATGTAATGAAACTGTGAAGTGATACTTGTGGTGTGATGAAGTGAAAGTCAAAGATACTACTCTTGGGAGTAGCCTTTTGCAGAGAAGCACTAAAAGACCATTTACTGCTTTGCTACATGTTACAGGATTTTTTTTATGTTTGAAAGTTAACAATTAAGAGTTTGTTTGAAGGTGCTTTTATGGTTTCGTCATTGCTACTAACTTCAAATATGGCCATATTTATTTACCAAAGTGTTTTAATTCCTCTTTAAGTACAAAAGAGCCATGGAAAATGTTGTCTGGGTGGAATTTCACAAAAACAGGAATTCTTCAGACAAGGCATGAGTCCAAGCCTTAATCCAGTCTGGCCTCGGATACTAGTCCTTAGATGTTCCTTTATCAGAATCAGTAACAATGAGCAGTTATTCATTGTAAATAAAATAGAGCCTAAAAGTGAGGGGAGTGAGAAAATATCAAGATATACAGTTGCCCTTTGGAGAGGACCTAGTTATACTAAAACCAGCACATCCTGTAATTTTGTAACATACTTTTATGTTTAACTCCTTGACTCTGTCTGTCATGAATCTTATTACCTGATATCCTATGGGAACAGGAAAATCCAACCCTTTGGCATCAGTTAATACTCATTCTACCTTAGTTCCTTAGGACTTTGGTGCTAGTCCTATGTGGGGAAATAGACTTGTAAGAGCAGATGGTCCCAGACTAATAAATTATGGTCTCTTCAGTTGGGGAGCTCAGTAGCTTCTTTGATATATAACAAAGGCAAAGAACCTTAAATGAATTATTAAGCTATCTTCAGTCTAAGGAGCTTTTTAATCATTCCATGGCAAATGGGAATGATATTCCAGGTTATTCATAGCTGAAACACCTCTGAAAGTTTGGGGGGACAGTATAGTTTGGAGAACAGTTCAGAGGAATGACCCAACATGTCAGATTCCCTAACAACAATTTCCAAAGAACTGTCTTTATGGGCCTGTGTTGGAATTTAATTATATGTTGACCTGTGTCACTAGTTTAAACGTCTTATTGATCTGCAAACATGTTTGGTTGTAATGGGAATTCAAACAGAAAATCTATCTTAACCTTCTGAGCATTCCTTCATTATGAATTACACCTGCTTACCAAGGAAATAGACTACCAAATGGGAGAAATGTGACTGAAAGAATTGATATAATGTGGGTTTGGGTGGACTCTGGGAGTTGGTGATGGACAGGGAGGACTGGTGTGTTGCAGTTCATGGGGTCACAGCAACTGAGCAACTGAACTGAACTGAAGTTTAAATTTCCAGCCTGAAAATGTTACATTAATATAACTTTTGTCGTTTTCATTTGCTCATTATGGCTGACATTTTGAGCTACCAGTTAGCCTTCTTTGTTCCCAAATACCCTTGGTCTGATTTCTAAGTACACTTGTAATCACAGGACCCAGCATTGACTAGAGAAGGTGTCCACAACAGCAAGAAGCTATCTCATTGAGTGAGGACATTTCCAGAAAATCTGTTTTATGACTTTTTGTTTGTTTCTCTTTTATGTGGAAAGGTCTTTACTTGGAGAACTTTATAAAAGTAAACAATATGGAATCTTAGACGGTGACAACTTCATCTTCCTGATTGGCAAGAATACACAGACTTTAAGGCCCTCTTTCATTTGCTTCTGGTTGCATGGTTCCTTTCCAGCGAGCACAGCATTTCTGAAATGCCAGCATTTGCTTTGTGCTTTCTGGTGTTGTATCTAAGCAAACTAAGCTTATATGGGTACCAACAAAGTAATGCCTTGCTTTTGTGAAATTCCAGAAGACTAGTTCTTTAAATGAAATCAGAGATTGTGGAGTTGGTGTGATATTTGATCTAAAATTTGATCTCCTTTCTGGACCAATTATTTTTTCATGGAGAAAAACCCATTCTGTGACCAGCAAACAGGTACCAGGGGCTAATATATACTGGAATGAATGGACAAGAAAGAGTAAGTAGTGTAATGCATCATGATCAATATGATTAGAAAAATAGCTCAGAGCAAAATTCTTTTCGATGTCTTCAAAGAGTGATGTGGTTTGGACCTGTATGGCTGAGACAAGCTATTTATCTGATTTCATGCTGTTTCTTTAAAGCTAGAGGCCTTTGGCAACAGAGTTAAGGCTACCCTCTTGAATGGAAGTCTGTGCAAGAGAATAAAATACTTGCAGGAGACAAAGTTTTGATCCTTCATAAAACTTGAAGATGGGAAGAGTAAGGATGTCTTGCATAGAGTCAGCCTTTAGTGAAATATTCATTGACTATTTGAGCAAAACTGGATCCTTCATGAAGGATGAAGGGTCATTTTTAGTTTTTTAGCAACCTTGGGATCATAAGAGAGAGGAACTTCACTCTTGAGTGGAGTAGGACAGTAATGAGGGTCTCTGCTGCCAGTTGTGATGTACCTTTATCTCTCTCCTTGTTCTGTGGGAGTCCTGGGGAAACCTCAGAGAAGTCTGTTGACAACTTACATTGGAAAGCAAGAGCTGATCTTAATTTGGTCTTTTTCTCTGCATGAACATCAGAATTTACAGTGCTCTGTTAAACTCAGTGATTAAAAAAAAAAAAAAAAGATGTCTGGAGAGAGGGATTCTTTCATTTCACTCACCATGAGAGCTGTTGTTGCACTGAATACCTTCTAATTGCCTGACTAGTCAGACATGTTTATCCACTGGGAAGAAAAGCGTGTCTTGAATACCAAATCCCTACTTTGGGTTCCTTTAGTCAACAGAAATATGTTGAGCATCTAGTATGTGAGAGGCACTGAAGATATAAAGATGAATCAAATTGGCGTGGTCTCTACCCTCATAATGATAAAAATCTAGTAGAAGGGAGCAAGGAAGTGGGGATTCCCTAGTAGCTCAGCTGGTAAAGAATCCACCTGCAGTGTGGGAGACCTGGCTTCAATCCCTGTGTTGGGAAGATCCCCTGGAGAAAGGAAAGGCTACCCACTACAGTATTCTGGCCTGGAAAGTTCCATGGACTGTACAGTCTATGGGGTCACAAAGAGTGGGACACAACTGAGCAACTTTCACTTTTCAAGTTAGCAATTAACTATGTGTAAGTACTATGACAGAAATAATGCTCTTTTAAGAGCACATAGTGGGGGCACCTAACCAGACCTGGAGGTCAGAGAAGACTGACCTGAAGGAAGGAGGAGGCAGCCAAGGATAGGGAGGGGTAGAAGGTGAGGGCAGTGGGAAGAGGATTCCCAGCAAGGGACCAGCTTGTGCAGAGGCTGAGCACCAATAGAGAGCAGTGCATATTTGAGGAACTGAAATTAAATTGGCTGAGTGGTGAGTGGGCTTCCCAGGTGACTCAGTGATTAAAGAACCAACCTGTCAATGTGGGGGAGACAGGTTTGATCCCAGGGTTGGGAAGATCCTCTGGAGAAGGAAATGGCAACCCACTCCAGTATTCTTACCTGGGAAATTCCATGGGCAGAGGAGCTTGGTGAGCTGCAGCAGATGGGGTGGCAAAGAGTCAGACATGACTTAGCAACTAGACAAAGTGGAGAGTTTAAAAAAGAGCAAGGAAGGAGGAAAAGATACAGGCAGGAGACTCATCAGACAGGGCTTTTGTAAGGAAAGCCAGTGTGTTCTTGAGCCTTATCCTGATAACCATAGGGAGACAAGGAATGACAGGATCAGATCTGCACTTTTGAAACATCGCTCTCTGACTACTGTGGAGAACAGATATGCAAGCCTGGATGCAGAGTCAAAAAGTTGCAAGAGAGCTCAAGTGAGAGGTATTGGGGAACTGCAGAGGAAGCAGTGGTGGGAATGGAGAGAGGTAGATGGATTCTAAATATTTAATGCACTTAAAAGTAAACTGGGGGGCATTCGCTGGTGTTCCAGTGGTCCACTGCACTTCCACTGCCAGGATCTGGGTTCAATCCCTGCTCTGGGAACTAAGAGCTCATGAACTGCAGACCATGACCTTCCCCTCCCAACCCCACCCCCCACCAAATGTAAACTTGGTAGGACTTCATGAATCACCAGATTACATAGGAGCCATGACTCTGACTCAGGCAACTAGATAGATGGCAGTTCATTCTCTGTATGGGATAACAGAAGAGCAGGTTTATAGGGAAGAGCAGGAAGATGAATGTGATTTGAGATCACTGTTAACTATCCATAATGCTATCTGTCGGCACTTAAATGTATGAGTGTGAAACCCAAAGTAAAACCCACCTTGAAGATACGAATTCAGAAATCATCAGCCTTAGGGCTTATAAGTGACTGAGACATCCCAAGAAGTTGTGAACCATTCAGGTGGAACAGTGAGATGAAGAGGTAGAGTGGGAGAAGAGAAACCCATAGCAAAAAGAGATGTCAGAGGGAAAATATAGAAAACCAGAAGAGACCAATGATGTGGAAGTCAAGAGAAGAGAATGTGGGCCAAAGGGCTGCTTTACAGTGGCCTATTGTTGTCCAGTTACTGAGCTGTGTCTGACTCGGGACTGTAGCCTGCCAGGCTCCCCTGTCCATGGGATTTCCCAGGCAAGAGTACTGAAGTCGGGTGTCATGCCTTCCTCCAGAGGACCTTCCCGACCCAGAAATTGAACCCACATCTCCTGCATTGGCAGGTGAGTTCTTAACCACTGAGCCACCAGGAAAGCCATTACCGAGGAGCAAGTAAGTCGAGGGCTGAGAACTGTTCGCTGGATTTAGCTACAAGGAAGGTGTTTGTGACTTTGACAACTGCATTTTCATAGCGTGAGGGGAACGGAAGCCATTCTCCAGAAGTTTGAGGAAATCTTGAGGGTGAAGAAGTAAAGACCTGGAAAAGTCAAATAGCTTGGTTACGGAGGGGAGGAGTTGGAAAAGGAGAAGCAAGGGAGGGAAGAGAGGAAGTAGGAAATGGGGGAGAAGTGTGAATGGGAGAGGAGGAGAGGGGAGAAAACGACAGAGACACAAGGATGAAGGAAAGATTTTTGTGTTTGCAAATTAGAGCTACTTGGTCCCGTCACTTCATGGGAAATAGATGGGGAAACAGTGGAAACAGTGTCAGACTTTATTTTTTTGGGCTCCAAAATCACTGCAGATGGTGACTGCAGCCATGAAATTAAAAGACGCTTACTCCTTGGAAGGAAAGTTGTGACCAACCTAGATAGCATGTTGAAAAGCAGAGACATTACTTTGCCAACAAAGGTCTGTCTAGTCAAGCTATGGTCTTTCCTGTGGTCATGTATGGATGTGAGAGTTGGATTGTGAAGAAAGCTGAGCACAGAAGAATTGATCCTTTTCAACTGTGGTGTTGGAGAAGACTCGAGAGTCCCTTGGACTCGAGATCAGCCCTGAGATTTCTTTGGAAGGAATGATGCTGCAGCTGAAACTCCAGTACTTTGGCCACCTCATGTGAAGAGTTGACTCATTGGAAAAGACTCTGATGCTGGGAGGGATTGGGGGCAGGAGGAGAAGGGGATGACAGAGGATGAGATGGCTGGATGGCATCACTGACTCGATGGACGTGAGTCTGAGTGAACTCCGGGAGTTGGCGATGGACAGGGAGGCCTGGCGTGCTGCAATTCATGGGGTTGCAAAGAGTTGGACATGACTGAGCAACTGAACTGAACTGAAGGATGTTTGAAGTCTGAAAGGAAGGAGCCGGTGGAGGGTGGAAGGTAATGGATAGAGTGTAGGATGTAGGAAATTGGATCCATAGCAAATGGAAAGAATTAGCCTGAGACAACCTAATTTCATTGTAACTGAAGGAAAGGGAAGAAAAAAATGGTGTGGATATAAACAATGTTCAATTCAGTTCAGTTGCTCAGTCATGTCCGACTCTTTGCGACCCCATGGACTGCAGCATGCCAGGCTTCCCTGTCCATCACTGACTCCCAGAGCTTGCCCAAACTGGTGTCCATTGAGTCGGTGATGCCATCCAACCATCTCATCCTCTGTTGTCCCCTTCTCCTCCTGCCCTCAATCTTTCCCAGCATCAGGGTCTGTTCTGATGAGTCAGTTCTTCACATCAGGTGGCCGAAGTATTGGAGCTTCAGCATCAGTCCTTCCAGTGATAAATAATGTTGGAGGTAGGCAATTGACAGAAGCTCTATCTAATGATTTCTTAAATCTTCCTTCTGAAATGAAAGAGGGAAGTGGGAGAGGAAGAATGGAAATTGGAGGAGCATGAAGGAGGTTTGAAGTGGCTACTGGAGAGAATAGAGACACTGCTGGGCAGCACTAGGACCAGGTAAGGGTATAGAATATACTAGATACTGGCAACAATCTGCTTAGTCATGTGACTTGACCATCAGCATTTCAACCCCCAAAATTGCTGTGGGGAGAAAGTTAGATGGATCTGATATTGTTATGTAGTTATGTTGGTTCCAAGTGACAGAAAACCCAAATAACAGTTTCTTAAGCATAAAAGAGGGCTTCCCAGGTGGCACTAGTGGTAAAGAACCCACCTGCCAATAAAGGAGATATAAGAGATGCAGGTTCAATCCAAGGATGGGGAAGATCCCCTGGAGAAGAGCATAGCCACCCACCCACTACAGTATTCTTGCTTGGAGAACCCCATGGGAGAGGAGCCTGGCAGGCTACAGTCCATAGCATTGCAAAGACTTGGACATGACTGAAGTGACTTGATATGCACACAAGCATGAAAGAAGTTGACTACCCTCTTATGTAAAAATCCAGGTAGACCAATGTGTCAAGAGTCAAAATTCCTTCTATCTCCTTACTTTGCCATCCTCAGCATTTAGCTTCCCTGTCACCCACTCCAGTGTTCTTGCCTGGAGAATCCCAGGGACGGGGGAGCTTGGTGGGCTGCCGTCTATGGGGTCGCACAGAGTCGGACACGACTGAAGCGACTTAGCAGCAGCAGCAGCAGTCATGGTCTAATGTGGTGTTGCTAATGTGGAGATGTTGCTCCATCTCCATCCATTTTGTTTGCACTGCAGCCAGCAAGATGAAAGGAAGGACTAGAAGGGCATGTGCCACTTCTACCTAAATCCATTGACCACAGCTTGGTCACATGTCACATCTAGCTGCAAGGAGGCTGAAAATTTTAGCCTCTCTCATGGATGACCATGTGACCTGTTACATTTTAAATTAAAACTTTGAGCCTAGACCTTGGGAGATACTAAGACTTGCTGGGTTTATCTGGGTAGGCACAATAGAATGGAGCTAGGAAGTAAATGATACTGTCAAGAGGAATTTAAGGAGACAGAAGGGAGCCGATCAAGATAAGGGAGGAACTCGGGATCTGGTCGTTTTTGTTCAGATATCTGTTCACCCGAGTGTGGCTTCTGTACTTTAAAGGAAAATAAACTCCTGGGTTCAGGGGGATGTGCCCTGGTTCTGAAGCCAGTATTTCTTGACAGGGACACTATTGGCATTTGGGGCAGGCCAGTTCTTCATTGTACAGAGCTGTCCTGTACTTTGCAAGACATCCGCAGCTCCTAACTCCCACCCACTAAATGCCAGTGACCTCCTAGTCATAACATGCCTCAATAATTTTAAGGAGGTGTTACCACTCACAGTTGAGAACAACTGATATAAATTAATCATGGTAATCCCATCTGCCTCACTACTGTGATTGGCTCAAGAGTGGACAGTGTTTTTAAGCGTTTTTGTTAAAAAAAAAAATTTCTTTTTTTGAAGTTTAGTTGATTTACAACTTTGTGTTAGTTTCTGCCATACAGCAAAGTGGTTCAGTTATACATATATTAACATTCTTTTTCATATTCTTTTCCATTACGGTTTATCATAGGATATTGAGTATAGTTCCCTGTGCTCTACAGTCAGAACTTTTTGTTTATCCATTCTATGTATAATAGTTTGCATCTGCTAATCTCAAACTCCCAATCCATTTCTCCCACATCCCCACAAGTGATGTATCTTGATCGGGGTGGTGGCTACAGGGACACACGTTTGTCATAACCGCATCGAACTGTCCATTTAATAGGGATGCAGTTATTGTGTGCAAATTATGCCTCTTTCCTGGCCTTTTCCAGCTTCTAGAGCTTCTCTCCTGTGTTCCTTGGCTCATGGCCTCTTCATGCATCTTCAAAGTCAGCAGCTAGTATCTTGCTTAAACCCACTATTGTCGTCTTCTCTCAAATCTATGTCTACCTCCCTATTTTTTAAATTAATTTATTTTTAGATGAAACAAAGATGAATATTTTTAATGCTAAAACATACAATTCACGAAGAAGATAGACATTATAAATCATTGGACACCTAACAACCTAATTTAGACCTTAGTGAATTAGCGCATGGCAGCTCCTAGTCACCATGGTTGGTTCATTCTATTCCAATTCACAGAATGTTAAGATTTTTGTTTGATGCTTATAGACTCACTTCCTCTCAGTTCCTCTGGACATAATGACATTTGCAGGCCCAATTGCTGCTAACATCCAGCCTATAACCACTAGGGGAATCAGTCCTAGAATGAAGCTGATGTTGAGGGTGGTACAGCAGAGACAGAAAGAAACAGAGGCCTTAGTAATTCTGAAATGCAACCAACTTGTCTTTGCCACTGCTGATGTACAGTCCCCTGGGTCAGAAAATACCCTTAATGTTCAAACTGGTTAGACTTGAGTTACCTGTTACTTGCAAGTGAGAATACATTAATAGAAAAGAGAAGCAAAGGAAGATTGGGCCAAGGGAGTAAAAGTCTAGGAGAGTTGTGAATGAGAGTAAAAGATGAGGTAGATGACTGTCTTGGGAAGAAACCAAGGAAAACAGGGAAAATGGGTATCCTGAGTTTGGCTGGACATAAGATTTTATAAAAATTAATCTCCTGTCTTTTCTCGGACTGGAGGTCAGGGGTATTCAGAACAGCTCTAGCATTGTACTAGGATAACCCAATGAGGTTTGTATTAACTCTCATGTTTAGGAGAAACTCAAGACTCACCCAAGGACACGAGTCAGTAGCTGGCAGAGGTAAGTCCTAGTGAGTCTGACTCCAGTACTCAAATCCTTTCCACTGAGTCCCCATTCCTACTTGATGCCAATCTGAAATAACCAGATCCAGCCCTCATCAATCCATTCCACACCTCAATCCAGGACGGCAGGCAAGACTGACTGGTCAGTAGGATTTTTTCCCCCGGACAATCCCTGCCTACAGGATGCGCAGTACTGTGTTTGGGGTATGAAAGCACAGATGGGTCATGGACTAGATGGAGTGGCAAGATAGCTTACAAAACCAACACAAGCACAGATGAAAGGAACAACCCCAGGGTGCACCAAGGAGGAGTGGCCCAGAGACTCCTGGTGAGATAAAAAGTACAGAATGCTAATTGCAAGCACTGAATGTGAGATTCTGTGCATCTACTTTTTTTTTCATTTCAAAAACTTTTATTTTTTCCCATTTTACTTTATTTTTTGAATAGTTAATGCTTACACATGGTACAAATGCAAAAGTTACAAAAGGTGTACAGTGAAAAATAAATCTCTCTTCTCTGTCCCCCAGCTACCGTCTTTGGAGGCAACCCAAACTGACAAAATATAATCTCTGCCCTCTCTGCTCCCCACCCCACCCCCATTATAAGCTGAGGTACATACGCTAAATTATCTTCATTCAGTAAAGATACCTTCCTAAGGTAGCAGCCTTGTAATGGACACACTTAATAAATCAGATTTACAAAAATACATATGGTAACTTTATTGTCTATAATGACTTCTTGCTAAAAAGCCCCCATTGCTGATGCAAGTGGAAAACACTTGACCTTGCTGATTAAAGAAGCCTCTTTTAGATTTGGGCTTCTCAGATGGCACTAGTGGTAAGGAACCTACTTGCCAAGGTAGGAGACAAGAGACGTGGGTTTGATCCCTGAGCCAGGAAGATGCCCTGGAGGAGGGCATGGCTACCCACTCCAATATTCTTGCTGAGAGAATCCCAAGGACAGAGGAGTCTGGTGGGCTACAGTCCGTAGGGTCACAGAGAGTCAGGCATGAATGAAGTGACTTAGCATGCACACTTTTAGGCTCAAAACAGTCTCTTTTGGGAAATCACTGCACCTTTCAGGGTTTCTCCCTCATCCCAGGGTTCTCCTTTCCCAAATGGTTTCCCAGGTGGAAGGCATGCTACAGGGGAGATACAAGGGAAGAGACCATGGTGAGGAAATTGTTCTCTCTGGCCTTTGGGCTGTGTTCATTCCAGCTCCTGACAGCCAGTCTCCACCATGATCATCAGTGGTAAAGGTCACATACCTTTACCTTCTCGGCCCAAGGCCAGGCCCATTTCAACCCGTTCATCCTTTCAGCCTTCACCGTCCTCCTACGGGATCTGCTGTAGACTGCACACGGGCCCAGGAACTGGGAGACTTCTCAAGGCCTCTCATTACCCAACCCTCGCATTTTTTCTTCTCGGTAGTTGGCCCAGTTCCAAAAGGAAAGCAGGGTACACAGCTCTCCTGCCTTAGGGCTCCGGTCACCCTTCATCTGGGGCAACCCTATGCTTATAACCTCTGACTCTCATAGCTTCCTGCAAGCTGCTTAAGCTTTTTTCTTCCAGTCATGGGAAAATGGCTCTGACGTCACATCCTGTGTTTCTTCCTGGCACTGTCTGTGACCTGCTTAGGGGCAGTTCTCCAAGCTCTTCCTCGTCTGTGTATACAAATATATATATTTTTTTCTTTCAGCAAACTCTGGCTTTTACAAATCAGAAGCACTTAATTTCAATCTATTGTCTTGCTATGATTTTTTTTTCAATCCTGTTTTGAAACTCAAAGCTAAATGATGACTTACCCATTCTTGGCTGGGTTCCTTCCTCCCCGTGACTCAAAGCATGTCCTTGACTCACTGGGTGGAGGAGCCATAGAGCCAGGGTTTACTGGGAAAGCAAACATGCTGGGAGAATATCTCACAAATGTTATCTCCATGACATCAGCGTAAGGTTCCCAGGGCTGAGGGGAAAGCCAGTGTCAGGGTGGTAAAAGTTACTAAGTTTTCAGTTGCGATTAGGGTACATTTCATACAAAAACTTCATGGTCCTCAAAGTGAACATAAACAAAACCGAACTTCTGATTCTACCGTTTTCCACCCAGCTAGGCAGTGCGAGCCTGAGTCATTCTGGACTCTTCTCTTTCCTTTGCACTCCGTATATAATTCATCTGCTATTCAGAACCACCAAAGGGAAGGGGAGACTTTTTCTAATTGTCACAAAAGCAATGTGTGGGCCAGTAGTGGCCTTGCTACTGAAACCCTCCGCCCAGCCACCAGCATCTGTTACTGGACTTCTGCCATTGTCTCCTCCCTGGTCTCTCCACTTTTGTGTTTGACCTCCTACAATCTATTCTCCACAAAGCCAGACTTTTCTTTTTAAAATATGTTAGATCCTTAATTAATATAAATCATCACTTCCCAGCTTCCCTGCTTTAAATCCTCCAGTAGCTTCCTATTACTCTTTGACCTGACTCTGCCTTCCTCTTCAGCCTCATCTCTCTTCCAGGCCTTCCCTCTTACTCTGCTCCATCCCACCTTTCTGGCCTCAAATATGCCAGGTTCATTTTGACCCCAGGTCCTTTGCACTTACTGTTTCTTTGCTTGCAGAGGCTCTTCCCTAGACAGTAACACTGTTGCCTCCTTAGCCTTCAGATCTCAATTCAGATGTCACCAAGCAGCTGCATCCCATCCCAGGTACCATTGGCCGTATTACCCTATTTTATCTTCTTCAATAGCCTTCAGTTCCTGAAACAGTATTATTTGTTTAAATGTTTATTACCTATCTGCCCTCACTTGGAATGCAACCTCCTTGGACAAGGACTTGGTTTGCCTTCTTCAGCACTGTATTTTTGCATTAAACAATGCCTGACACATAATAAACAGTAAATATGTGTGGACCAAAACCAACTAAATTCATCCAGTGGGGAAAAGGAGAAAGACAATATTTTTAAACTCAACAAACAAGCACTTTTTATTAGTTTACCTTTCAGAAGAAGTTTACCGCTTCTTCTAGTTTCTATGTAAGGGAATCATAAGGTTAATGTAGCTTTCTGATGAGAAACTTGGCTGCAAGACAGAACTAGTGTCTATATTTATGCTGCTGAAAAGCAGCTTTTTCAAATAATCAAGTCAGATCAAAGTATAAATTGTTAGTCTCATACAAAATTTGAATGATTACGTGCATGTTGCTGTATGCTTAACCTGCTACAGATCACTGCTATTTTAAGGTTCCCTGATTGCTAAAAGTTGTTTACCTGATTCCTTTCATTTTAAGTGTAGCTGAAGAGGCAGGGCTGATCAGAGGCAAGATGTAAAAAGAGAGGCAACATTAGTGGTTTTTCAGGCACACTATAAAACAATTACCTACAACTTTCAGGTATTTCTTGTACTTTCAAAACTAAAAACTAAGCTTACCTTGATATGGCTAAAATTTGTTATGAATAACTCACACCCTGGAAAGTCCTGAACAGTTACACAAACAGTGAAGCAGGGACTTTAAAGCTCAGCCCTGAGCGACATGTTTTAGAACAAAGATGCAAGAAAATTAGGCTTCATCTTGCTCATAGCAGATGAGGTCAAACATACTTCTCCATTCCTGGTATCACAGAGTCTGAAATTTCTATCATTAGAGCTTCATTTTTTATCCTGGAGTTCTCTTTTAAAATGCATATATTCCTGGAAATATATTAGACTAATTCATGGAGATATTGAAATTAATAAGGTCCATTTTCCTTTCAGTGGGAGAAGTTATCAGCAAAAGAGCCCTGAACAAGGAGGAAAGATGTATGGAGAGAGACTAGTAGCCCCAACTCCGGCTTTTCTGAACCTATACTAGGCCCAGTACAGTACAGTACTTACTGAAGTACTTTGGCTAATAATACTGTGGGAAAAATGATTTTAAGAGTGAGCATTGTGATATGAGTAACTTAATCTAAGAAAATGGATTTTTTAAACTTCAAGTGTTGCTATGCAATATGAATTTTGATGAATTTTTTCCAGTTAGGGTCCCAACAGGAAACAGATGGTACAGTTAAATTAGGATAAGTTGAGAAGAGTTTCTTTTCAAAGTGACTATTTGTAAGGGGGTGATGGGATATAATGAAAACCCAAGGCACAGTCTAGGAGCTAGGGGTTAGAAGAAGCAGAGTGGTTGACATCCTTGGGCCTTAAGGCAGAGATTATTAGAATACGGAAATGGAGTATTACTTGGAGCAGACCACAGTAAGAGGAGCAATTACGCTGACAAGCCAACTAGAGGCAGCCTCACTGGGAAAATGCCAAAGGATGAATACCCTGACCTTCTCCTATCTTCTGCGAGGGCTCACCGTTGGTCAGACCTAACTGGAAGCCAAAGAGAATACATTCATACAGGGTCAGTCTCCCTGGGCAGAGAAGAAGGAAAAAATGGTGACGAATGGATCTCAGGAACAATGTAGTGATATTTCATTCACTTGACAAGAAGCATTGAGAAAGAGCCATCCAACATCCCTTCCTCTTCCCGCTGCAGGCTTTCAGAGTAAAGATGTCTTACGATGGAGGAGAGGGAAGGATGTGTTCCTAGAGTCAGCTTTGGAATTTTGATTAATATCCAATTTCTGCATCAAGACTGTGTTTATAGCTTAAATTGATAGTCTATGATGCCAGAGTGCCAGAAAATTTAAGAGCCTGCCAGAATTTTCAGCCTAGAGCAGAGAAAGACTCCTCTTTCCCCTTACCACCTGACTTTACATATATGTAAAGGAAGAGTTGGGACAAAAATAAGTATATAAACTTGTCTTTTCATTAGGTCAGAGAATTGCACTTATTCAACATACCACTTAAATAATCTTTACCAACTTTCTCACGTTACATATAATGAAACTAAATTCACATGCCCTCTTTCAGCAAGCCAATGAAGTGAAAGTTGCTCAGTCGTGTCTGACTCTTTGTGATCCCATGGACTATACAGCCCATGGAATTCTCCAGGCCAGAATACTTGAGTTGGTAGCCTTTCCCTTCTCCAGGGGATTTTCCCAACCCAGGGATCAAACCCAGGTCTCCTGAATTGCAGGCAGATTCTTTACGAGCTGAGCCACAAGGGAAGCCTATCAGCAAGCCATTTCACACCCAAATCCAAACTAGAACTATGAATGGAGACATCTATTATGTAAGCTATAGGCTTATATAAGCAATTAGCAAGGGAACAAATTTCAAACAAGGCCAAAGATATTGACTAGCTATCTTTGCTCTGTCCTTTGACTGGATACATTACCTTTAGATAGCTCAGTTTAAGATGAGTGAGGAAGTCTCCCTAGCCAAGCTAGGCTTCTTGGTTCAGTGATGTGTAACTCTGCTCTGAGGTTTAGATCTTAGATGTGTGATTCAGAAACTTAATTTCATCTGTTCACCCAAGAATAATCAGGCCCTGATGACTCTATACATGACTGGGGCATAGACTTGGATTATTGTGATATTGAATGGTTTGCCTGGACATGAACTGAGATTATTCTGCCATTTTTGATATTGTACCAACTACTGCATTTCAGACTCTTCTGCTGACCATGAGGGCTACTCCATTTCTTCTAAAGGATTCTTGCCCACAGTGATATATATATAATGGTCATCTGAATTAAATTTACTCGTTACCATCCAGTTTAGTTCACTGATTCCTAAGATGTCTATATTCAATCTTGTCAGCTTCTACTTGACCACGTCCAATTTACCTTGAACCATGGACCTAACATTCCAGACTAGGGAATTACTTTGGGGTACACTAAAAATGTAGATCCCTCGTATTCTCACCAAGAGAGCCTAATGCAGTAAGTTTAAGGGAGACCCAGACAAAGATGGTTTAGCATTGAAGGCTATTTTTTTCCCCAGTGATTGATGTCTGCTCTCTGGGAATGAAGTCTCATAAAACCCTAAAAAAAATTCATGGAAGGGAACAATAAAGGATAAAATGTCTGATGTCTTCATTGGAAGCAATAATGCAAAAAGAAGTTTAGCAACATTGACTGCGTATTGCTCCCTGTGTTGACTATTCCTGAATTTGTTAGAGTTCTCTTTACTCCTTAGTAGTTAATTCTACTTTTAGTTAATATCCTTTATATTAAGCTTCCCGTGTTCAAATGACTGTGTCATTTAAGGACCACTGCAATGGAATTATACAGTAGAGGAGATTGGGCTCAATTCCAAATAGAGCATGGGTAAGTGAGCAGGGATGGAGGAGTCAGTGAATGGAAAATTACTAAGAGGAAAATCAGGGGTCAGGAGCATTCTGGCTAGAAGACAGACCAGGATGATCAGACATCACCTGGGGGATGGTGGAGGATGAGGAACCTGATGAGATATCCAAGGTGATCAGATATCAAGGATGAGGGGTTCTAGTTAAACTGACTTAGCAGGTTTGGTTCTTGCTAAAGCTGGATCTCATAAGGAAGTTCAGGGAAGAGATGAGCCTAGGAGAAGGATGAGAAGCCTGGCTAAAGTTTGGTGAAGCAAAGAATCTTGTCAAAACATTGACAAATGAGCGTAACTATGAAACAGAAACAGACTCTCAGACACAGAGAACAGACTTCTGATTGCCAGGTGGGGGAGGGTAAGGTTGGGACTTTGGGATTAGCAGATGCTAACTATTATGGATAAATAAACACCAAGGTTTTATTGTATAGCACAGGGACCTATATATAATATCCTGTGATAAGCCATAGTAGAAAAGATATGAAAAAGAATATGTGTGTATGAATAACTGAGTCACTTTGCTGTGTAGCAGAAACTAACACAACATTGTAAATCAGCTATACTTCAATAAAAAATTTTTAAAGTTAAAACATAAAAACATTGACAAAGAGTGAAAATAGCCATTGCTCACAAGTAGAAACCCAAATAGTTAAGAAGTTCCACATCACCAGTAAAAGAGAAATGCACATTAAGACTTTTTAAGACACCATCTTACACACAGATTTGTAAAAATTAGAGTCGGACAATGCTTTGGCAGTCTTGGCAAAGATGTGCGAATACAAGGACCCTCATTGCTGCTGGTAGGCTTGTGAATAGATACAGGTATTCCAGAGAGCACTTTTAACAGTATTTAATTGTGTGTGTGTGTGTGCTTTACATACAGCCTGTGACTCAGAAGTTCCTCTCCACACAAGTTCATAAAGACGTGTGTAAAGACATTTCTCACAGGGTTATTTGTGGTACAGAGTAGCTAGCGGCAGTCCAGGTGTCCCATCACTAAGGGAACAGATATATTAAAAGTATCTGACATGATATGGAACCTTATGTAACAGTTCAAAGAAATTAGTTGGATGTGTGTAAAGGAACATGGAAAGAACTTAAAAATAGCCCTGTGTGAAAAATCGGTCAACAGAAATAAGAGTTGTTGAACAATACAGATTTAAAACACATACATTCATAAAACAATATTATATTAAAACTTTAGGGGTCCATTCATGCTGCTGCTAAGTCGCTTCAGTCATGTCTGACTCTGTGCGACCCCATAGACGGCAGCCCACCAGGCTCCGCTGTCCTGGGATTCTCCAGGCAAGAACACTGGAGTGGATTGCCATTTCCTTTTCCAGTGTATGAAAGTGAAAAGGGAAAGTGAAGTCACTCAGTCATGTCAACTCTTCACAACCCCATGGACTGCAGCCTACCAGGCTCTTCCGCCCTTGGGATTTTCCAGGCAAGAGTACTGGAGTGGGTTGTCATTGCCTTTTCCATATCCAAACACAAATCAGAGTGTCAGTGCTGTAGATGAAAGGAGAAAATAATAAAATAAGAACATGTGGAAATTAAACAGGAAAAGGCCTTGCATGGATGATCATGTACCATCATGAACTGAGGAGGGTGATTACTCAAGTCTTTGCACTTAAAGTCCAAAAGAAAAAGAAAAAAAACGAAAGACGTAAACCCTATTTTTCTCGAATTTTTTTCATTTCACAAATGAAATGTGATGCCTGCCTTTTGAGATAATCCATGTGAAGTGCTACGTGAGTAGCTCATCCATTTAATCACACTTGAGCAAAGCATACAGCAATGGAAAGCCAGAGGGCAGGAATAAAATAGAGTGGAAGATACACCTGTAAACTGAACTTAAATCAGAGCCGAAATGCAGCCTTCTCTATGAAACTGGAAGTGCAGCGTGGAAACAAGAATGAGCATATTGTCTGTGGTGGCAGATCAGTGACCCTAGCCTTGTTATTTCTGTAAGCAAAAAAGAAAAATTGTTTGAAATTATATCTAGTTATAAAAATTAGAATAGAGGAAACAGGTAGCCCCAAGACATCTGCAAAGACAGTTTAGTTGGCAAAACTAAATTGTTTGGCATCATCGGGCGATATAAAATACACGGTATACATATGTGTGTATACATCATTTTTTAAGTGAATTGATCTCAGGATTCTGTTTGTTTCCAAAGTGCCTTCAATCAAACAGAAAACACAAAAGAGCTGGTCTGATTCCAGGACTCTTCCTTTTTAGAGCTGCCAGGTCTACCCTCTTGCAGGGAATGAGAGCGGACAAGGCTGAATATTTCTCTGTGCTTCTGAAGGGGCTTGGCTCACCGAGTCCTTGCAGCTGTGTACGCCACCTGTGGAATGAATCTGTTGCCCTGTTTCAGTTCATTCTTTCTCATCTCCAACTGCCTGCTTAGACAGATGATTGCTGGGAATTCGCATATCTTTTGTTTTTCCTTAGCTTTAAAGCTGTAGCACCCTAACTTAAATTACACTCTCAAGTTAACAGGAGCCCTGACTCAGAGGTGAGGAAGTGAGGGAATGAGTGAATTCTTGAGTCTCTGCTGCAATATTATCATTTGACCCTCTGAATGTTTTTCTTTGGTATTTAAAAATTCTCTTAGTGGGACGTTAAAGTGAAGGATCCTATAAGCTGTTTTTCATCAGAGTACTTAGGTATTTGAAAACATTTTGGCTACCATTTCATTTGGCTATTATTTCACAGCAGACTCACACTACAGGGTTTAACTAAAACTACATCAAGATATTCTTTAGCAGCATACCAAGTTTAATTCAAGAAAATTAACTTTAAAGCGTTCAGTTCAGTTCAGTCGCTCGGTCATGTCCAACTCTTTGCAACCCCATGAATCGCAGCACGCCAGGCCTCCCTGTCCATCACCAACTCCCAGAGTTCACTCAGACTCATGTCCATCGAGTCAGTGATGCCATCCAGCCATCTCATCCTCTGTCATCCCCTTCTCCTCCTGCCCCCAGTCCTTCCCAGCATCAGAGTCTTTTCCAATGAGTCAACTCTTTGCATGAGGTGGCCAAAGTACTGGAGCTTCAGTTTTAGCATCATTCCTTCCAAAGAAACCCCAGGGCTGATCTCCTTCAGAATGGACTGGTTGGATCTCCTTGTATGTTTTAAAAAAACATAACTTGTAAAAAGTAAAGACATGCTGTTAAAGTAAAACTATCACATAGTCTTAATTTTATAGGGAAAAAGAACTGTAGCAATTACTGATCAGTTCGAAACCTCTTCCCCCGCCCCCCGCCCGGCCCGACTCTACCTCCACTGAACAGCTCTCCTACTTAACGAGTCTCACCTGGGAAGGAAAACATTTATACTATAGGTTGAAACGATTCCTCTTTTCTTTCCCTGTACTGTTTATTAGTTTTTAAAGACCATATGGTGCTACTGATAAAAGTAACTGCATAATTCACAGACTGTTTCATGGACCAGTTCCTGCTTCACCTTGAAGAGGATGACATAAACAGGCGTCCATGGAGCCACTGACAAAATAACCGAGTCCTCACAGCAGAGAAGCAGTGAGTACCTGAACACTGTTTATGGCCCTTTTTAACCTTATAATTAAATTCTGCACTTCCTCTGCTATTAAAGTATTATTTAGCACTCAATTTAAAGTTTACTGGCTAGTATTAAAAGTATTTGCCATATTATCAAAAGCTTAAAATAATGTTAACAAAACATTTTATGATGTATCTGGATTTGGTTTTGAATGTTACTACATATTCATGTAAAAAGTTACAAAATAGAGCAAACATTCTGAACAAAAAGGAGAAAGGGCAAAAAGAGAAAACGTTTTTCATAATTGTACCACATAGAGAAGACTGCATTTTCCTGTACATACTTCTAGTCCTAGATAATAATAGTTTTGTCTTAAACAAGAATATTTTACTTGAAAATTTGCACTCAAAGAGACATGATTTCTACAAAGGTGAGCTTCTGAGAAACTAACTTCCTTTGTGCAGACAGATGATTCTACTCTCGGGGGAAGGAAATGGCTCATATCCTGAAAACAGGGCATCATTGTTACTCTATCAGAATTGGCATAAAGCCTTCTTCAGCCAGAAAGACAAATGACAGAGAATCCAAGAGCTGACCCGGTCTTAGGGGAAAGTGGTTTAAAAGCAGATTTTGCTCATATATGGAGTATGCTAGTCTTTTTCCATGTCATCTCTCTAATTATGACAACCCCAAAAACCATGTGTTTGAATCCCAGCTGTTCCTCACAAGCCAGGTAACCACAGATCGGTTAGAAGCCACTCTCTGTCACATGTTCCTCATCTGTTAAACAGGGACAATAATAGCACAGTCCTCACTGGGGTTTCACAAAACCAATGAGTTACTACAACAGAACCCTTAGTGCCTAGCCTGCAGTAAGTTTTCCAAAACATCGGCTGCAGTGTTGTTACAGTCTTGGATTGCCTTCGGGATTATATGAAATATTCTATTTGAAGCTCCTACCACATTTAGGAATTATTATTACAATACTTAGTATTACAAGGAGGATTTGTTCTTAACCACCCACCTTTTCACTTGGCAGCAGTCCTCAGTTTTTTTTCTCTAGTTCAGTGCTTTCTGTGATCATGGAGAGAGTCAATAATCTGTGCTGTTCAACATGGGGGCCATTAGCCAAAGATGGCTATTGAACTTAGAGGTATGGTTAGTGCAACAGAAGAACTGAACTTTTTGTTTTAATTTTAATTAATTTAAATAGTCACAGCTAGTTCCTTGATATCTGAGTGCTCCTACCCCCATCTTATCACAGTAATTGCCTTTAGTTGTTGTTGCTTAGTTGCTAAATTGTGTCTGACTCTTTTGCGACCCCATAGGCTATAGTCCTCCAGGCTCCTCTGTCCATGGGATTTTCCAGGCAAGAATACTGGAGTGGGTTGCCATTTCCTTCTGCAGGGTATCTCCCCAACCCAGGGACTGAGGCAAAAAGCAAATCCACCTGTGAAGACTTTAGCAAATGTTTCCATATTCACACTGTTTTGAACATCATTTTACATAAAACCTTTTTTTCAATTGAAATATTGTTGACATAGTTCCTTCTTGATAAATGATAATACAATCATCCCCTTAAGAACATAGAAACAAACTGGATATATATCCAGTATCAAGCTTCTTGGCCAAGCCTGGCTTTCCAGTGAGCACTTCGCAAACTTGAAGAACTTAATAATCTTTTCCAAAAAAAGACATTTGGCAGTTTAGATTTGAGTGTTTCTTTACAGATCTGGAATGAAAAAGGGATTCTTCTGTTATCAAACGCCCTTCCTCACAGCATAGAGAACTTGATCTGCTCTGATTTTGTCTTTTGGTCAGTTCTTTGCCTCCCTGTGGCCTCTAACCCAGGCCCCCTTCTGAACCTCAAGGTGATGCTTTCATTCACACCTATTGGTGCTGAGTCTGAACTTGACCAGGTTCCCCAAGGGCAGCTACTCAGTAACTCAGAGCCTGTGACTAAGAGGCTGGGTTCCGAAAGTGAGCCAACATCCCCTTTTCCAAGTTTCAGAGTCCTGCTCCTCTTCTCTCTGTTATAAAGCCAGTCTTAACTTCAGGGTCTAGATAAATCACCTTACACTTATATCAAAGAAAAGCTATAAAATCAAAAGCAATTTTGCATTAGGTTAGACTAGCTTTTCCTTCTCTTCTGGGGAAAGGCTGCCACCTGCTGTAATAAATTAGCATTGGGCTTTTGCAAGGTCACTGAACAACCATTTGCACATACAAAATAATGCACGCACAACCCCACCTGCCTTCACCTCTGTGTGTCAGCGTAAATAGGAGGGTAAATCAGGAGGCATTCCTCTTAGTTCCTTGACATAGGGCAAAGAAGCAAACTTATCCGCTTGAATGGAGCCCAGAAGGAACTGGCATCATATATTCCAACCTGCATCTTATATTCTAATTCTGAATATAAGAGCATCTTTTTTTCACTATTCAGCAACACTTTTTCAAATTAGCTCATAGTAACTTCACAAAATCTCTGCTGTTAAGAGGCTTATCACTTACTCAATCCTTCTAGCCTCATGTATGTTTATCTATTCTCTGCAGGCCCGGCAAGTCTCTGGTAGGTGAAAGGATGAGAGAAGAATAAAAATTAATAATTTGCTGGATAGTATCCCTGAGCCTTGCACTCTATTTTCCAAAAAACAAAATCCCCACAACTCCCTCCCCCTTATCACTCTCCACTCCCACTGGGACGCCATCAGTCACCCACTAGCTGTTGTAGTCTACCTACACAGACACACACACACACACACACACACACACACACACACATGCACTCAGAACTTTTTAGGAGTTGGTTTTACTTGCCATTTTCTTCCTGGCAAAAAGTGCTCACTCCTCCCACTCTCCTCCCTAAATTATGCTTTGTACCTGAGAACTTAACAAACTTAAAGAATTACTTGGGATTCCAACATTGAGTAAACTTAAATATAAACAAGATTATATTTACGTCTAAAAATGCAATATCCAAAAAGTTTGCAGTATGACAAAAATAGAATCAAAACCCAGTAACTTTTTAGCAAAAACAGCTGAAAGAAGAATACCTTGATGTCTGGGTTTAGCTTTGTAGAATTCATGCCACTGGTAACACTGATACCGACGTAAAATATCTGTGTAACATTTGCCAGCCTCTTCAGGAAACTGTTCCTTTCTTTCCTGTAAATCAGGAAAGTGCTACATTACCACCCCAACCAACACCTCCTGCCTGCATTTACAGACAGGAAGAAGCAGGCTATGCAGGCAGGAAAGGAGAGACATGTTTTTGTTAATGTAGTAGAAGCCTTTTTAAAAGTTGTATTAATAGTCAAAGAAATGAATCTTTATAGTATCTGATGCTGCTATGAGTGTGTAAGAGTGTATACCTCTTTGAATGCAATTTTTATGGCAATATTTTATTTATGGTAAGATTGTAACAATACACCTTCCCAGTTTTTATTTCATTTTTCTGCTTCTACAGTTTTTTTTAATCCTTTTTAAAATTCCTTTACACAGTTTTGTAACCTACACAGCATTTTTAATGTCTTGAATTATTATTTTGAATTGTTATAGCAAAATTTACAAAATTATTCCCCAGTTGAAGATTTCCAAGCTTTTCATCTTAGTTAATACTGAAATAAATATCTTTGTGGAAAGTGCTTTTTTTTCTTCTTCTAAGTTGGCTCACCATCCATTACAGTGAGGGGCATGTAGTAAGAGCTTGGTAAATATTTGTTCTGTAAGTAGATTATTTGGAATAAATTATTGGAAATGAGAATATGAGATCAAATATTAAAACAACTCTGGTGTAAACAGATAGAGTCTCTTGGTATAGATTAAGTAGATTTCCAAAAGAATTTTTACTTATTTGCAGTGTCATCAGATAAATTGTTAAGCACATCATTTTCATAATCCATCTTTTATAATCTCGTTAATTAACAAGAGGTCACGGCATGACAATAATAATGCTGAAGCCAAAGGATGTGGAGAGTGAATCAATATGGGTCACATTTTTAATGTTTTTAAAGTCTGTGTTTAATATAGTTTAATTCTTTCTTTGAGTCATCATTCTAACTCACAGAGCAGACCATGTAATAGGATCAGTTAACCTTCCGGACTTTAACATCTTAGGCAGTTTGAGTTTACTGACTTTAACCCAAAGAACCAAAGTGAAACAGAATTTGTTATAAGGTGAAGTATGGGCTACAGGAGAGGGACAAGAGGCCATAGACCTCGGCCACTCAGACTGTGGTTCCTAGACAGCTACATCCGCATCACCTGGGATGTAGGAAATGCAGAGCCCCAGACCTACTGAATCTGAACCTGCTGTTTAACAAGAGCTCCAGACGATTCTTTGCACATTAAGTTGGAGAAGCAGTGCCCTTGACAGTGAAAATTGCTGTGAGCAGTTGTCTATGGGCTTAAGCGGAAAGGAGAGCCTACCATGAATATTTAAGAACATGAACCTAAAGACAGTAAAGAGCTGTTGTAATTTTAAATTGGGGGCTTCTTTTGAAAGCATTCTCAATAGTATAAACTGGCTTTTTAAAAAGCCAAATATATTTTGTAGAGCTTGATACACAAGGTTATTTAGTGTCTCACAGTAATTCAGACCCATTTATTTTTCAAATACAGATTAAGTCATACTAGCAGATAATCAATTATTTGATTTCTAAAATCCTTTAGAGATGATTTCAACACTCTTTGCTAAAATTCTGCCTGCCACCAATGAAAATAACTTGCTTCTCTATGAGATTTAAGCTACTTGAAACCAAGAAACCTCACTTACTTATATCAGAGACTGTCAGAGTTACCTCTTTGGTTGACTTGTATCTACTTCCCTCTTGAGGACTTAAAACATCCAAAGATTTGGATCTTAATTCAATTCTCTGAATCAGAATCTGAGGGTTTAGAGCTTAAGAATCTGTACTTCTAGTTTATTCTAATGCACAACAAAGTTTGAGAGCCACTATCTTTCAAGTTTTAGAAGAAAGCGAAACCGAGCTGTGGTTCTTAACCTCAGATGAACAGTGGAACCACCTGAAGACCCTTAAAGAAACACTGATGCCTGGGTTCCACTCCCAGAAATTTTTATTTAATTGTCCTGAGATATATAGCCTCAGCATGGAGAACCACTAATGAGGTGCTTTAATAAATAGTTATCTCATTGTATTCATCATTCGCTTTGGTGGAAAGAGAAGCGGCTGGGGGTTAGAATAGACATAGAGTCATGAGCAGTGACAAAGGGTTGGCCAACTGGTCAAGGTCTAAAAGAAGAAAGATTGGAAGGTCATATGGTTTTAAAAATAAATGAATTCTTTTAAGACTTATCTGGTGGTACATATGGATCTCTGCTCCATCTCTTATCCATATTGCTCTTAAGAGGCTGCCACTTTCAATGTCTATTTTATCTATTACTTATCTCTTTGTGCTTTAGTAATTTGCTCACTCAGCTATTTCTTGATTTATCAATTTAAGATATTGTCTTTTGACATCCTGTTATGGTGGCTGAGAATTTACCTCTTTTATTCAACCTCCACTTCCCTTCCCTACCTCCTCCTACTATATCTTTATCATAATCTTTAAATGTCATAGGGCTTCTCTGGTGGCTCAGCTGGTAAAGAATCCATCTGCAATGTGGGAAACCTGGATTCTCTCCCTGGCTTGGGAAGATCCTCTGGGGAAGGGACCAGCTACCTACTCCAGTATTCTGGCCTGGAAAATTCTACGAACTGTGTAGTCCATGGAGTCACAAAGCGTTATATCCAACTGAGTAACTTTCACTTTAAATGTCACATGGCAAGACTTCTTGGCAAAAATGTCACAGGCAAAAATATTTTGATTCAGTAATAAGAATTTACATAATTATGACTATATATATAAAGATTTTCGAGACTCAAATGGCCAGCAATATTTTTTAAAATATTTTTTCAAGTCTTCATACACAAAATCATAAACAGTTCCATGTTTTTTTCCTCAAAAAAGAAAAAAAATCTCCTCTCCTCTTGATCTAATCAAGACTGAATGAACCCTAGGCTTTGAGGTATGGTTATCATTCTAGGACTTCTCTCACCATCCTCTGGGTTAGCACTTTCATTTCCTGGGCTCCTGGTCATCTTTCTTAGTTGACTCTCTTATAGCTCTGAAATAGTATTCTCTTTGGAAAGGGTATATAAGACATAAATTTTTGAAATTTTGAATCTCTGAAAATGTCTTTATTCTATCCTCACACTATATTGGTTGGATATAAAATCTTAGCTAAACTAAATTTCACTTCAGAATGTTGAAGATAATATTCCATTGTCATTCCAAAATTGAGTGATACTGTTGATACAATCATCTTTACCCTCTTTGGAAACTCTTAAGATTTTTATTTTCAGTGCACTAATATTTCATCATCATCTCCTTGTTACAGGCCTTTTTCAATCTTTGGGTTGGATATTTCAACCTGGAGATTCATGTTCTTCACATTAAATAAATTTTCTAGGATTTCATTTATAATTTTAGAATTTTCCTCCTTCATTTTTGTTCTGTGCTCCTGGAACTGGAACTCTAAACAATGGAATTTCTGTTTGATTTTTTAAAGTCTTTTCCATTTTTCTCTTCCTCTCTATCTCTTTGTCTTCAATATTCTCCGGAACTTCTTTGGGACTTTTTATTTCAGTGATCAGATTTTTAATTTTCAAATTATTTTTTTAAAGATTTTTTTTTCTGCATCCTGTATCAAGTTTGTTTTCTCCAAGTTCCTTTTTTAGTTGTCTCTGATGTTGTGAGCTTTTTAAAAAATATTTATTTATATTGGAGCACAGCTGATTTACAGTGTTGTGTTAGCTTCAGGTGTGCAGCAAAGTGGTTTAATTCCCTGGTTGCTCAGTGGTAAAGAATTTGCCTGCAATGCAGGAGACACATGTTTGATTTCTGGGTTGAGAGGATCCCTTGGAGAAGGAAATAGCAACTTGTTCCAGTATTCTTACCTGGAAATCCCACAGACAGAGGAGTCTGGGAGGCTACAGTAAGTCCATGGAGTTGCAAGAGTCCAAGAGGACTTCTTGACCCAACCACCACCACATACATATTATCTATTCCTTTTCAGATTCTTTTCCATATATGTTATTACAGGGTACTGAGTAGACTTCCCTGTGCTATATAGTAGGTCATTGTTAATTATTTATTTTATATATAGTATTGTAAATATGTTAATCCCAGCCTCCTAATTTACCCCTTCCCCTATCTTTCCCCTTTGGCAATCCTAAATTTGTTTTCTGAGTCTGTTTCTGTTTAGTAAATAGGTTTATTTGTCCCATTTTTTAGATTCCACATATAAGTGGTATATGGTATTTGTCTTTCTCTGTCTGGTTTACTTATTCTGATAATCTCTAGGTCCATCTGTGTTGTGGCAAATGGCATTATTTCATTCCTTTTTATGGCTGAGCAATATTTCAAGGCTTTACTTTTTAATTTTTTGGTTGCACTCTGCAGCAAGTGGGATCTGGGTTCCCCAACCAGGGATCAAACCCATGTCCCCTGCATTGGAAGCTAGGAGTGCACTGCCAGGGAGGTCCCCCAAGGCTTTTCTTAATTGTCTAGTGACTCTTAGATCTCTGTTCTTTTAAGTGACAAAATCAACTAAAAAAGTTATTTGAAAGCACTTGCTGAGGTGAAGGGAGCAGGTCAAATGACAGGCTTCTCTTAGGATGATCAGCTGGTACACTAACCTTTTTTATTGGCCAATTACCTAATGCCAGTGTGAGAAAATATCTTTTTCTGAGGTTGTTTAGTTTTTCCATGGAAGAATCCTCCATTCCCTTAAACATTTTGTAAGCAAGGTGTAGAAATGGAGCTGAGTAACATTTGACTTACTACTTGCTGACCCTGTTTACATATTTAAGGCTGGAGATTCAAGGTAAACCGAAATTAACAAAAATAGATGGAAAGTACATATACCAATATTTAAAAATAGTTATCTCCTATTATGGATTCATGGTTGATTTTAATTTTTTCTTTTTCTAATTAATTAATTATGTGATTTTTAAAAATTATTAAAATAAAGATAAGCTATATGAAACAAACTGCTCAATTTTTTAACAGGAAAAAAGATTTCAACATATATTTCACCAAAGAGGATAGATAGCAAATAAGGGTGTTAACATAGCAAATGTGTTAACATGAAAAGATGCACAAAATCTTTGGTCATTAGGGAAATAACAAATTAAAACCACAATGAGCTACCACTATCCACTCATTAGAATGTCTTCTAAAAACAAAACTTATACCAAGTGCTAGGATACAGAGCCAGAGAAGGCAATGGCACCCCGCTCCAGTACTCTTGCCTGGAAAATCCCATGGATGGAGGAGCCTGGTGGGCTGCAGTCCATGGGGATGCCAAGAATGGGACAGGACTGTGCGACTTCACTTTCACTTTTCACTTTCATGCACTGGAGAAGGAAATGGCAACTCACTCCAGTGTTCTTGCCTGGAGAATCCCAGGGACGGCGGAGCCTGGTGGCTACCATCTATGGGGTCGCACAGAGTTGGACACGACTGAAGCAACTTAGCAGCAGCAGCAGCAGGATACAGAGCAATTCTCATACATAGTTAATGGGGATGAAAAATTCTGAAAAAAAAATTGGAAACAAGTTGGCAGTTTTCATGAAGCTACACACTTATGACCAAATAATCCCACTCCTAGGTATATACCCAAGAAATGAAACTATACATTCACAAAAAAACTTGTATGTGAATATTTATAACAGATGTATTCATGATAGGAAAAATCTAGAAGTAACCCAATATCCTTCAAGTGTTATACCTCTGTGCCATGGAATCAGTTCAGTTCAGTTCAGTAGCTCAATCTTGTCCAACTCTGAGACCCCTTGAACCTCAGCACGCCAGGCCTCCCTGTCCATCACCAGCTGCCAGAGTCCACCAAAACCCATGTCCATTGAGTTGGTGATGCCATCCAACCACCTCATCCTCTGTCGTCCCCTTCTCCTCCTGCCCTCAATCTTTCCCAGCATCAG